>OY730193.1:15924057-16432697 GCA_963422505.1 Pseudognaphalium luteoalbum
TAGTGGAAGAAGAGAAATTAATAGCTGCTGCTAAGCTTATTATGAGGGAATTGGAGTCTAAGAAGAAATTGTCTACTGAAGCAATGAAAGTATTGGTGGATCTAGGTTTGAAATTATCATCTATGGTGAAGATTGCAGAAATTAAAGATGAAGAAGGAGATGGAAATGAAGAATTGAGTGGTATGAAAGAGCGAATTGATTCGATTCATGAGAAGGTCATGACATGGGAGGTTGGTCAATCTATGATTTGGGATTCTGGGACTGATGAAGCTAAAGAGTATATGAAGTCAGTGGATGAAGTTAGAAGATTGATTGAGAGATTAGAGAGTTTGAATCCAAGTAAAGATAGTCAAGAAATTGAGCTCTTGAGGAAAGCTAATGATGTTCTTCAGACATCAATGGCTAAAATTGAGGAAGAGTTCAAGCATATGCTTGTTCATAATAGGCAAAACTTCGAGCCTGAACGTTTGTCTTTCCGGTCTACTGAAGATGATGGGTTAGATGATAGCTCAAGATTCTCTTTGGGGAAGATTTTTCGTTTGACGATTCGACTCAGAGAGATAGTATGAGCAGAGGAGCTGAGGTGTACATCATGGATTTGGTCAATCCTCAGGTGATTCCTGATCTTCAAAACATAGCTAGTTTGATGTTTGATTCGAATTATGGTAAAGAATGTTCTCAAGCTTTTATTAGTGTCCGTAAAGATGCTTTAGATGACTGCTTATATATTCTTGAAGTTGAAAAAACAAGCATTGAAGATGTTGTGAAAATGGAATGGGCTACATTGAATTCCAAGATTAGGAGATGGACCAAAGCATTGAGGATCTTTGTAAGGATTTATCTTGCAAGTGAGAAGTTCTTGTGTGAGCAGATTTTCGGGGAGCGTGAGTCTGTAAGCTCGTTTTGTTTCTCCGAGTCATCAAAAGCTTCTGTCTTGCAGCTTCTTAATTTTGCAGAAGCAATATCTGTTGGACCTCATCAGCCTGAAAAGTTACTCAGGATTCTAGACATGTATGAGATCTTAGCTGATCTTACTCCCGATATAGAGTCTTTATACCCCGATGATAATGGCTTATACTTAAGAACAGAATTCCATGATGTTCTTACTCGAGTAGGCGATTGTGTAACTTCAACATTCCTTGAGTTCAAGAACGCAGTGGGGTCCAATGTGTCGAATGCGGCTTTTCCTGGAGGTGGGATTCACCATCTCACGCGCTATGTGATGAATTACATTAGAACTCTCGTTGAGTACAGTGATTCCCTAAATACTCTTCTAAAGGACCATGGTGAAGTAGATGATCAAGACTCAACGTCTTCACCAGACGTAAGTCCTGCCGTTGAGGATGATAGTACGAATGAGAACTCTTCATCTTCTCCGATGGGGATGCATTTTAGATCACTGATGTCAATTCTAGAATCCAACCTTGAAGAGAAATCAAAATTATACAAAGAAGACGCATTGGGACATCTTTTCTTGATGAACAATATCAATTACATGGCTGAAAAAGTCAAAGGGTCAGAGCTACGAAACGTACTTGGTGATAACTGGATACGTAAACGTAACTGGAAGTTCCAACAACATGCCATGGGTTATGAAAGATCCACGTGGAGCTCGATCTTGAGTCTACTTAGAGACGAGGGGCTTCATCATTCGGGTCATTCAGGTTCGATCTCCAAAACTCTGCTTAAAGACAGGCTGCAGGCTTTTTACACCTCCTTTGAAGAGATCTACAAGAGTCAAACTGGTTGGTCAATACCGAATACTCAACTCTGTGAGGATCTGAGGATCTCAATGTCACTAAAGGTGATTCAAGCTTATCGAACTTTCGTTGGTAGGCACGCAAATAATATAAGTGAAAAGTATATCAAGTATAGTGCTGATGATCTTGAGAACTATCTCTTGGATCTGTTTGAGGGAACTCCAAGATCATTAAACAGCAGTAGTTTCCATAGAAAGTGATTTCATTAGCTTTTGTGTTTCATTTATTACGCTCATATCATGTTGTATAATATTTTGCGAGAAAATTGTGCTATTGTGTGTGATTCAATTTACCATTGTTATTTCTGTATTAAAAAGTTGTACATTATATGATATTCTCAAGTTTTGGTGTTTGCTGAGTTGTACTCTTTTTAAGTTTTGTGCTACATGAATTTGTATAATGCCAATTGGTTGAGCCGTGGCATTGCTTGTTGCTTCTGAGTTTCGTTTGCGAGCCAAAGTAGACCCAGACTAAGGCTTTTAGTCCTCAATTTCAAGTTCAATCATATCAAGTCAATGGTCAAAAGTCAAAAGTCAAACAATGGTGGGATGTGGAAGTTTCATTGTTATTATTAACTTAACGAGTCAAATAAGTTTGTTATGATTCAAAGCTGATGGGCTCTGGTGTGAAAGAGTCTGCTGGAAAACAAGGTGGTAGAATTAACATAGAAATTTAGAATGGGTCGGGATAGCGACTGACTTGTGGAGAATCATTTAGCTAGTTTACATAATCTCTATCGGTTACAAATTCAAAGTTGACTGTTTTATAGATCACTCATTTAAGCCCGAACCGGACTGGTAATGGGTTAGACGTGACTGTTTGCATCCGATTAAAGGTAGTAAGAGCAAGTACCATCAATTTCTCGGGAAAACATCACAAGAGATTCGAGCATAATGAAATAATTTTTTATGGAAACCGTCTAATGATCTTGGAGAACCCTCAAACGGACCAAACAGAAAATCTTGAAGATCATCAACATTATACTTGATATACTTCCCACCTATGACCTATGGAAATTTCGTTAACCCTGAGTACTATTGGATCCTCATATACTCCGACCGTTGAATATTTGGGTATCGGCCATCCAGATTGACTTATACCCCCCTGTATTTTTGAAGTCGAAGAATGTTGTACGTGCACAATACCTATTTAAGTTGGATTGTAATGAAACGACAAATGCTCATACTCGAAACCTTTCCTATTCTGGACAAGTATACACTAGAAAGGTTGGGGTTTGGGAGGTACGGTGACTCACTAACTCAATAAGAGCATCTCCAATGAAAGCCTTTTTTTTTCTAAACTTTTTTTAGTAAAACAAATTTTAGAAAAAAATTCTTCATTAGAGGAAAAGATTTTTCAATCAAAAGCTTGACATTTCTTATATCTTTCACTAAAAACCTTTTAGAAAGTTTGTGTGTAGCTTTTGAAAATAAAAGTTTTTCATCAATGGAGACGAAGCTTTTTACAAAAGCTTTTTTAAACAAAAATGATGTGGCATCCAAAAAAGCTTTTAATAACTTATTGTGATTTTTAAAGAAGAAGTATTCTTAAATGTTAGTGTAACCTTTGCGAAGGAGGTGTTAAGTTTTATAGCAAAATGGTGGAAAATTAGTTCACAAAAAATAGATAGTGTGGATCAACTATTAGAGTGGGCATCGAAAGTGGGCTTTAAAGGAAGAAGAGAAGAATTATTCACAGGATGTATCTACACATTCTTATGGCTCATCTGGAATTTCAGAAACGAAGTATTATTCAGAGGGAAGCAAATGAATGAATTCAACAAGGTTCCATTTCAAGTGATTAGTAAATCATATATCTGGATAAGAAATCGAAGCAAAGGCAAGGAATCGTATTCAATGGATAGATTGGGTTGGAAATCCTTGGACATTGAGCGAGTAAACGTAGAATGGCGATGGATAGATACGACATGGCAGTGATGTCACGTGAAGAGGAGTAACACAAGTATTGGCTGGAATAGAGCAACATTTATGACTTAAGCATAATGATAGGATTTGTAAAGTAGAGTAGGTCTAGTAATGATTTTGAGGCAATCGGGCGGATACGCTCATATGTAATCTTCTTGTAATCTTTCTAGCATCTTGCTAGTCTCGTTTATAATTTTATGGGGTTCGGGTCAGAGGTGATGGCGGAGCCGAAGCTTCTCTCCCGTTCCCTTTGTTTTTGCTGTTAAAAAAAAAGAAAAGAATATAGTTTAATTTGTACACCCCTTACTTTTATAAATTAACAAATATCATCTATATACAGTTTTCAATTGACTCAGATGATTCAGGCTCCTACTATATTAACCACCGATGTCATCTAACAACGGTCAACGCCTTTTCACAATACACGTTACACACCTGTTGTGGTACGGTCGTGTCAACAAAAAACACAAGATTGCAAGGTCAGTGATCAATATATTAAATTTATAAGAAGATTATTTTGTTGAATTTGTTAATGGATGGGTTAATAAGGTAATTTTCCTAAAATACATTGGATCATATGCTTATGTTTTTGGATGAAACCAATGATATGGAGACATGGAGTTTGTTTGTAAACTAGGACAGAACAAAATAACAAGAGTGGCATGAGTTAGTAGTCGTTATCAAAAAGTGGTCCTTAAGGTTTCATTTAAATCGTCCACGTATTAAATGATGGTAGCAGAAAAATAATAAGGACAGCATGGGCAAGGGGACATCGTTATCAAATCAAATAATTAATAATTAACTAGATATTAATATAATTTAATTATATATTCTTAAATATATAAAATAGATATTAGAATTTACGATACTCACGTCCACATAATAAATGAGATATACTATTTGCTTGCTTCACATGTTGTGACATGTTGAGGAAAAATGATTATTATATTTATATCATATTAGAATGTATGTATTTAACCACCTCATTTCTAAAATGTGAAATTATGAAGAAAATGAAACTTCACTTTCTTTCTTATAAACTGATATGATGATTCATCCGATGTGAAATTATATCATTATATGAATTATAAAATGTTTTATATATTGTCCTATTCTATGTGATTAATCTATTACTAAGGTGTATTATGAGTTCAGTTATCATTTGAAACAATATATATTAAGCATGTAGTTTTTTTTTTTTTTGTTTTTTTTTACGTGTCATATTATAAGGATGACACATGAAACTTTATATAGGTGACACATATAAAAATGTCAATAAAATACCATATCAACAAATAATAAGCTTTGTTGCGCCAATGAGTGTTTAACCTTTTTGTGTGTACATGATTAAGTAATTACTTTCGTGTATGGACTTTCCCCTAGCTTTTGTATAAGTCATTAGTATTAGTTAAATTGTATAGTTGTATACATGTTTCACAAATTCAACAAGAGTCATTCAAATAATGTTCTGAAAGCAGAAAAATGCCAAATAGTTGGTATAAATTTTTATATATACTTTGAATACAATGTAACTTTAATTGTTTAATTATCTTTTTGACCGTTGTCTACTAAATGTTAAAAAAACGTTCATGGGACAACTTTTTTTTTTTCTCTTTATGTTTATCACTATCGATTTTCTTACCGTCCCTAAAAGAAACATGCATTCGAATTAGTTAATTGTACCAAAGTTATTAGAGCGATTGTAGGAAAATTTTGGTCAGATCAGATCATACAAAATATCAATTGTAATTTAAAATGAACCATTACTCCATAACACGAGAAGTAAAAACTAAGATGGTGTTAGGATCAATATCTTAGCCCAACAACATGTCCAACATATAAGCTCACTGAGGTTCTACTCTAAAATCAATTGGTGATAGAAGAAGTAGCTCATGAGCTTATAGGCGATATCACTTGTTAGGACCGATATCTTAGCCCAACAACATGTCTAATATATAAGCCCATTGAGGTTCCACTCTAAAACCAATTGGTGATAGAGGGAGTAGCCCATGAACTTATATGCAGACATTACTTTCTTTTATTTTTCGATGTGGGATTGAGTTTGCACCCAACAGATGGTTACATTTACCAGTAAAAATTATGTTCTTAAGACAAATATATACGGAGTACATTATTTTCAATATCGTACTCCCTCCGTCCCAAAATAAGTGTCTCATGCCAAAATGCACACAGTTTAAGGAAAGTCACTATCTACCAATAACATCTTATCTTTACCCATTAAAGTCTTTTCCGATTGGCTAAAAGGGAATCTGAACACTTATTTTGGGACGTCCCAAAATAATAAGTGAGACATTTATTATGAGATGGAGGGAGTATAAATTTTGAGATCAGATATATTTGTTTAAAAGTAACCGGTTAGATGTAAGCTAAAGTTTTATTTGACCCGTTAGTTGGTTTAATCGCTTTTCATTTTCACATTACCATATCTAATCAAATACTTCGTATCCTTTTTTCTTCTTTCCTTAGTGTCAAAATTACGTATGCGATTAAATTTCACTTTTACTTGTTTTTGGATGAGATTTCTCTTGAAACTAAGGGTCAAAACTAAAACCAAAAGATTATGCAAAAAGTATTGCGATAAACGATAAAAAACCAAAGATGAAGGCCCAAAACTAAAACCAAAAGATTATGCAAAAAGTATTGCGATTTGCGAACATTGACTTTTGTTTCTTTTTTGGTTTTCTTTCCAAAATTACCCCAAAAACAGAGCAAGAAAAATGAACCAAAAGGGCTAAAACTCGGTTTCTCTTTGCTGTCTTTTACAAACCACAAGATTAGGGTTTGAACAAAAACCCTTTTCAACTAAAATCACAGATCCTTTTTACTTAACTTTTTTTTTTTCCTTTAAAGATTCAATTTTTATAGAACCCTATTAGGGTTCCGCAAATGGGTCGTCATCAAATACCCTTAAAGCTGTTGTTACATTTCTGGGTCATCTTCATTTTTTACTGTTACGACGTCGTTTCCGGCAACGATTCAGAAAAATCGGCGCTACTTGAGCTCAAAAGGTCAGTATCCGACCCGATTGGAGTACTGGGCAGCTGGAGTGAAAGCAATTCGGATCCGTGCTCATGGGCAGGAGTCACTTGCGGGTCAAATAATCGGGTTGTGGCGGTTAATATTACAGGTGGAGGTAACTCAGGCTCTTTTACTTGTAGTAAATATGATCAATTTCAATTGTATGGATTTGGAATTAGGAAAGATTGTGTTGTGGGTAATGCTAAATTAATGGGGAAATTGACATATGCTATTTCAAAGCTTTCGGAACTTAGGGTTTTATCGCTCCCTTTCAATGATTTAAGTGGTGAAATACCTGGTGATATTTGGGGGTTGAAGAAATTAGAAGTGATTGATCTTGAAGGGAATTTGATTAGTGGGAATTTAAGTGTGGATTTTAGTGGTTTGGAGAGCCTTAGGGTTGTTAATTTGGGGTTTAATCGGATATCCGGTGAAATACCTGATTCGTTATCGAATTTGAAGAATCTACAGATATTGAACTTAGCTGGAAACCATCTGAATGGTTCGATTCCAAGATTCTTTGACGAATTCAATGATTTAAGGGGGTTGTATTTGTCTTTTAATCGGCTGTCAGGGAAGATCCCGAGTGAGATGGGGTATAATTGTGGTAATCTCGAGCATTTAGAACTCGCTGGCAATTTTTTACTTGGCGGGATTCCATCTAGTTTGTCAAATTGTAGTAAATTGCAATCTGTTTTGTTGTATTCGAATATGCTCCAAAATGAAATCCCAGTTGAGATAGGTAGGCTTAGTGCGTTACAAGTTTTGGATGTGTCGAGAAACAGTTTTAGTGGTCCTATACCAAAACAGCTTGGAAATTGTAAGGAAATGTCCATTCTTGTGTTCTCAAACTTGTTTAATTCCATCCCTGATTTGGGTGATTCATTGCAAATGGAATCGGCTCGTTCTGAAGAAGAGTATAATTATTTTCAGGGTGTATTGCCTTTGGAAATTACTAGTTTGCCCAAGCTAAAAGTTTTATGGGCTCCAAGAACAAGTTTGGAGGGAAAGATTCCGACCAATTGGGGCGCATGTAAAAGCTTGGAAGTGGTGAATTTGGCTCAGAATTTATTCACTGATGAAATCCCAAAAGGGTTTAATATATGCAAGAAGTTGCATTTTCTTGATTTGAGCTCGAATAAGTTGACCGGAGAGCTTAGTGATGAACTTCCGGTTCCTTGTATGTCTGTATTTGATATTAGTAGAAATCATCTTACAGGGCCAGTTCGGTCTTTTCGTCGCACTATGTGTGAACCCTTCGATCTCTCGTCAGTCTATGTAAGATATTTTGCTTTTCCAGCTGCAAAGAATGGTGGAAATGGGAACTTTTCAATTATCCATAATCTTAGTGGTAATAACTTTGCTGGGGCGTTGAGTTCAATCCAGGTTGCATCAAGCAGAAGAAGAACAGGAGAGAACTCTGTGTATATGTTTCTTGCAGGTGATAACAATCTCACAGGTCGGTTTCCGGTAGTTGTGTTTGATAAATGTTCTGAATTTGAAAGAATTGTTGTCAATGTCAGCTCAAATGGGTTATCTGGTGAGATCCCGTCAAATATTGGTCAAATTTGTAAATCTTTGAGGGTTCTAGATGTCTCAGGGAATCGAATATCGGGAACACTTCCTGTTAGTTTTGGTGATTTGAATTCTCTTGTTTTACTTAATCTGAGCCGGAATATGTTACACGGAGAAATACCGGTAAGCTTTAGCAAGATTCAGGAACTTAAGAGCCTCTCGTTATCTAACAACAATCTAACGGGTCCGATTCCTATGGGTTTGGGAAAGTTGAAATACTTGGAAGTTCTTGAACTTTTTTCAAACTCATTATCTGGAGAGATCCCGGTAGATCTTGTTGATTTGAAAAATTTAACCGTTCTTTTGCTCAACAACAACAAACTTTCGGGGGAAATACCATCTGGTTTTGCAAATACCTCGAAAGTTATGAAATTCAACGTTTCTTCTAATGATATATCAGGCCCGTTACCGGAAAACTTGATGGCAACCCCAGAACAACAGCCTGTGGAACCGGGAACAACAGCTGGTGGTGATTTTGTCAATTATTCGGAGCCGTCTACTTCATCCCCTAAAAAAGGGAACAGCAACTTCAACTCGATTGAGATTGCTTCGATAACATCGGCTTCTGCCATTTTGTCGGTTCTTTTAGCTCTCATTGTTCTCTTCTTCTGCACCCGATGGCGACCCAGATCCGCTGTACACGAATCAACCCAAAGGGAAGTTACTCTTTTTACGGATATTGGGGTCCCCTTGAATTTTGAGAATGTAATACAAGCAACTGGTAGCTTCAATGCTAGTAATTGTATCGGAAATGGTGGTTTTGGAGCTACGTATAAAGCCGAGATCTCCCCGGGATTCTTAGTGGCGATAAAACGACTATCTGTTGGACGGTTTCAAGGAGTACAACAGTTTGATGCAGAGATCAGAACACTAGGAAGGCTTCGACACCCGAATCTCGTGACACTAATTGGATACCACGCGAGTGAAACCGAGATGTTCTTGATCTATAACTACCTACCCGGTGGAAACTTGGAAAGATTCATCCAAGAACGATCAACGAGAGCTGTTGATTGGCGAGTTCTTCATAGAATCGCATTAGATGTAGCTCGAGCACTCGCGTACCTCCATGATCAATGTGTTCCTCGTGTTCTTCACCGTGATGTGAAACCGAGCAACATCTTACTTGACGACGATTTTAACGCTTATTTATCCGATTTCGGGTTGGCTCGGCTTTTAGGTACGTCGGAGACTCACGCCACCACCGGAGTCGCCGGAACTTTCGGGTATGTCGCGCCCGAATACGCAATGACGTGTCGGGTCTCAGATAAAGCCGATGTTTACAGTTACGGTGTCGTCCTTCTCGAGCTGTTGTCAGATAAAAAAGCTTTAGACCCGTCTTTTTCATCTTACGGCAACGGGTTTAATATTGTTGGGTGGGCGTTGATGTTACTCAGAGAAGGACAAGCAAAGGAATTTTTCACAGCCGGGTTGTGGGATTCTGGCCCGCATGATGACCTGGTAGAGGTGCTGCATCTGGCTGTAGTTTGCACGGTGGACTCATTATCAACGAGACCCACGATGAAGCAAGTGGTACGGAGATTGAAGCAACTGCAACCGTCATCTTGTTAATGTAGTATTGATAGTATTATTGATTCTTATAATTTGTAAATGGTTGTATATGTTTGGTGTCGATAATCGAATCGGATATGCACAGATGAAGATTTGGTGCAACCGCGAGGGTGTAGTGTAATTTCTTGTTCATTTCTGTATAGAATTTTAAAAGCAGTCTTTTAAGTTATGTTTCAATGATATGCATTTTGATTTTGCAAAACAAGAAAACTAAGATGGTGAGTCTGTTGATAAAATCTATGTACTGCGAACATAGTTTTGATCTATGCTTATAAATGAATGAGCTCATATTACATTTTTATCTTTAGTGGGTTACTTGGTAATGGTGATTCAATACCGTATACTGAATGCAATGCCCTTTTGGGTTCATGAGATACAAGTCCATTCATGGGCCAAATTATGAATGATGGATTTGGTCCAAATGGTGTTCACTGTGCAGGGGTCCGGACCGTGTTTGAACACTAAAAAGAAAGTAATTTGCATACTATAAAAAGTGACGTATGATTGTGGTTTATAATCTTTGTTTGTTCTACAAATCACTTCCCTTACGGAAATTAATTCAATATCCTTTAGTTGTAGAGGTTATTCAGTTCAATAGTGATCAGATCTCTTTTTGATGGGATACACGGTCTCAAGTTTCCAAAATCGCTCGTTGAAGCAAAATCAATACTGCCTTCTCAATCAGTGATGAATTATGAAGAATAACTTGGGAGTCATGGCATGGCAATGGAGGCGTGGATCTTCTAAAAGATCAGTTTAATGATATGCTTCATGATGCTAGTGACGTGCGACTTACTGGGGGTCAAGATGGGTAGACATGGTCGCTTGTTGACGATGGATTTAAATCAAGAGAATCACCTGATTATATGAAATAAATTTGCTCCAAGTATTGCACTTGCATAATAGTAGCCCGCTTTGTGACCCTGATACAATCGAGTCTTAGCCCCCATCTTCATTCATTAATGTGGCATAGGATCTTTGGACGAATGTTCATAAATGGAAGAATATTTGATATTGTGATGTTGATAAAGTTGGTTTCCTACTGGCTCAATCTGATGTTGCATCGCTGCGGTCCCTTTATAATACAGAACTGTGATTTTGTTCCAATTCAACAAGCCTGAGTCAAACTCATAATCAGATCAAGTCCAGCCGACCGTCTTATATATGGTGTAATAGTCGAAATGTTGACCTAAGCTCAAAGTGGTTGGAAAGTTTTGTTGGATCCGACAGCCAATGTTAACCTCATCCAAAAATTTGATCTCGACCCGAAAATCAACCTTCTCATTTTGCAACCGCTAGTATATATTAGTCACTTGTAACAAATATATACAACCTCATCAAAAGATCAGTCAATAAGCTCCGAAAACTGGACTAATTTAGACAAACACACACAAAAAAATGAAAAGAAAAAGAAACTACTTCAACCATGATTTGAATTTGTTCTTTACAATGTCTATATATGACAAAGACCAATCTTTATTTTCGTCATTAGATTTCTAAGCTCGACAACAATTTTGGTCGTCGATTCCTATCAAAGAGAAGGCGGTACAACGACAATATGTCTCAACGGATGTTCAACATCACCACCACCACCATGTTTAACAAACTCTGCAGGAGTTAAAAAACTACCATGACAAACACATACTATTCTTACTTCTTCACCTTTTCGGTATCTATACAAAAACCCTTCTATAATCTTACCATTAACACCATCTCCTTTAGTCGAAACACAAGGCATGTCGGCTAACATCATCTTTAGGGTATCATTTTTGGACCGATTTTCATTGATAATCGGAGGTGATGTCATGATAAGATTCTTTAAAGCCTGTTCGGAAGCAACAGAATTTGATCTGTGTGGGACTGAACTCGGGATCTTCTGCGAAATAGATTGTTGAATCGTCTTTTTTGATCCTGTGTCTTTGTTGGTTTCTGTCATTTGATTGAACAACATACATAAGTCAATCTTATAGACAGATACAATTTACTAACACAAGAGAAACACTAAATAATTAGCTTACCTATTAGAATTAGTTATCCATTTCTGAAACTATAAATTAGCATTAGCTAACTAATTAATTTATTAAGTTCCTTAACATCAGAAAATTAAACCAACCAAGAACTTATAGTACTAGTTATATATAATTAATCAAAATAATTAAGCTACATCTAAAAATCATATGTCAAATATTATACTCCATAGAAAATAAAAATATATAAATTGATCCAATATTTTGGTGAGCCTATCATTACAAGCTAAAGATGCTAATTATCTTAACTAATTAATTATGTAAATCAATCTCAGACGAAAAATATTAATATTAAACACAATATAGAAACAAAAATGCTAACAAAAGTATAAAGAATCTCATAATAATCCAATATATATAACATACCTGAAATAGGTTGACTTTCCAAATCAGAAACCCCAGAAGACCCACCACTCGCCGGAGATCCAACTGACACCTGTCCCGGCACCGGCACCGGCCGCGGCGGTAATAGAGAAGACAGCGATGATGATCTCAACAACTCATTCCCATTTGTTAAATTCCTTCTTCCTATCTTTTCAACTCGCTTTCTTTTGGCTTCCGACCGCCGTAACGACTGTTGCTCTTTCCTTTTCCGCCATTCCACCGCCGTCTCAACCGGCAGCGAACATGTTCTCGTTAACGACGTCGGATCATGATCCGTCACCGAAGACGCTGGGAAGTATGAGAATTCAGCTATTGAAGAAGCACGAATTAACCTATTATTATTATTATTATCATCGTAATTATCTTTAACCCCAAATCGACCATTTAATGACAACCCTAAACTCAGCTCAACGGTTTCTACACCGAGTGGTTCTTGTTTAACAAAATGGCCGGCGCTAACGCTGTCGTTGTCGCCGTCGCATGAAAATTTTTTCAAGAAATCCATCGGAAAGATTGAAGCTTTTTAAGCATCAACGAATATTTGGATTAAAGGGTATCCGAATATAAAAGTATCTTGAAAAAACACGACGAGAAAAATAATATCTCGTAAGATCAAAATATCTCGCCGGATTTTTCTCCGCCGGCAGGGAATCGAGATTGTATTTCGGAGAGAAAAAAAGTATAGGTGCGAAAAGGAGAGAAGAAAGTGGAAAGATTTTTAACGTGGAAATCCATGGTAAAAGACCAAAATACCCTTGAACTACGGGTTAGGATAAAGGAGATGTGACACGTGGAAGTATGGAAGAGGAAAAAGGTGGCCACGTAAGATAAAGAAGAAAAAATAAAAAACAAAAACAAACGGCAAAGCGAGCGTTTTTTGGAGCTACAAAGGGTGTTAAGATATGGACACGTGTCGGTTGTAAATAGTAGGGGTTGTAATAGCCACGTGTGTCGTAGTAGGTTTCTGTAGCAGTAACTTCCAACTTTAAGCCATACGGTGGGGCCCTGTTTTCGTCCTGACGAATCATGTGCTGTTAAGACTAGCCGTGACGTGTATCAACATTAAGATGGCACGTATATGATTTTCATTGTCTTGTTTATAACTTTAAACACTTTTATAATTCTCGATTAATTACACATTTTATCAATCAAATAATACATTTATTCATTATAGTTTTCTTTTTCAACGATGAATACTTAAAAATAATAATGTAGACGCTTATAAAAAGATGAAGAAATACAGTTTGAATAAATAAGAAAACTTCATGTTCAATAAATTAATATCTATGTAGAAAATAAGAAATATAAATGACTTTGAGAAACTAGCTTCTAAGGTTCGTGAGATTCTTGCTATGGTGAATGAAAGATCTATCACTATAGTGAGAAAAAGACAGGTTGGAACGAGCAGACCGAGAGCAAAGCAAGTTCGAGTGGTGGATTGTCTTCCTGGTCCTATTTCAATCTTTTTCATGATATGGAACTCACTTCATACCTGCAACAGAGGAAATAATGCGGTAATGCATACTCTCCTGGTCAATAGTGCTATTCAAACTAATCCCCCCTAAGATGTTACTACAAGAGCTGCAGATCTGATCCTAGAATTGAAGCTCAACCAGTTGCCGATACTCTTTCATCAGTTGTGGGATGCTTAGACGGTACAAGTGCTTGAGTAAGCGGTGCTCCCTTACTGTTTGCAATTACGCTGCAGAATAGTCATCCCTAAAAGAAGTTGTTTTAAAATTAAAAATGTTTGCTTTTAGAATAGGTTGTTCTCGAATAAGCTTTTTGAAGGAAAACTGAATGCGTTTAGTCCTTTTGGGATGGGTCTGCGCGCAGGGGATCTTTTTAGCACTTTTAAGGAGGTGAAGATGAATAGTCGACTTTGTTGCCTACTTGACTGCTTTCATCTCCTGATGTCAGAAAAGGTGATCTATCGCATTCTTTTAGCAAGGTTGTAGTGTTTGAAGTAAAGCCAAGCAGCGATGGACTGAGCGAGTCAAATAACGCTGGTGCCAACAAGTACTCTCTTGCTCTGATATGCACTATCTTTCTTAGTCGGCCCTTCGAGTCCAATTCACATATATGAAAGCCCCAATACAAGTAACTAAATTGCCCCTAGGACTAAACACATAACCTTTCCAACAAGACCTAGTCCATTCAATAACTCCTCCCATTTGGGTATATGAAAATTCCTTCCAGTTTCCAATCCCAAGAGGAACCCATTTGGGTATATGAAAATTCAATAACACCTGCAATTTGGGCCTAGTCATTTTATATTATTTCCTGGTTTTAAATAATTATTTAATATGTTAGGAAATAATATTGTTTGATTTATTGAAAATAAATGGGTAAAAGAGTCACGGGATTTATTGTGACTGATGAAATATTATTTGTTTTAAATTGTTGGACCTGACGGTAAAATAAAAATATCTTGACTTATGGGTATTTTCGGGTTCCAGATAATAGATTTAAGACAGGTATAAAAATACCAATTAATAGGAAGGTCGGTTTTGGGAGATGCTGACTTATTTCCTTTATACCTTTTTAATTATTCACTTCCTTTCAATTTAAAACCTAAAATCTCATAAGAAAATTTGGAATTAAATTCAAGAAGTTGGTGATTTCAATCTAAACTCAAGAATCAATATCATCATCTTATCTTTTGATCATCCTTCTCAAGATTGTAAGTATTCTTGAATAATCCTTATAAACTTACTTGGTTGAATTTATGGTTAGTATTATATATGTGAAATTGAAGCTTGAAAGGGCTAGCTTGATAGTTGTAGGATCCTTACATGATTTGATTGAATGTCATCAAATTGATTTCATAATGATTTGTTTGTGTTCTTCAAAGAAGAATGAATTAGTTAGGTTAGAAAATGAATTGAGTAACTTAGGATGAATTGATGCTTGTAATTGATATGTGTTGATAGTAGATGATATGTGTTGTTTATAGTTAGTATTGATGTTAAATTCCTGCTGAAATTCATGTTGGCATCTGAATTTGATGAGAATTGAGTTTGGTTTCGGAGCTGTGTAATTGCAGCAAGTGCAGGTCTGGGCGACGATGAAGATCGCGACGCGATTCTAGACCATTGCGACGCGATCTTATTTAAATAGCGACGCGATCCAGTATAATCGCGACGCGATTTGTCTCTGCACAGCCCAGTTTATATATTCTTGTTGTTTGGTGTTTACAAGCTGTTTGTATATCAATTATATGACACTAATAGGTGATTAACTGACATTAAATAGGAATGTGAGATACATATGGATACATACTAGCATGATAATGATGTAGAGCTTAAAGTTGCATAAATGGGAATACATGAATGATACTATACATGTTTATGAGTAATGTAATTATGTTAGCTATACTTCAAGTACCTTGGCTACTGAATATGAATGAGTAGGACATGTGATGTTGGTTTGTTGATATTAGGAACTTACTTTTATTGTTTGAATAATCCTGAGTTACTTGAGCAAGTATTGCTATAAGTTATACATCGATGAGACAAGTTACTAACTTGTGATGTTATGTTGTGTTTTTAGATATACAGAGAAAACTCAGTGACATTAGATTACTGAGTGGACGACTGAGGTAACGGTGAGTGGATCGATAACCCTCAGTTTGATTTAGTTGTAACAGGTTTGTTACAACGGGTAATTGTATTATTACTATTGTTTAAGTTACCATGATGATTGTGGTTTATTAGTAATAATACTGTTGATAGACTGTTGACCTTATTTGTTGCCCTGATAAGTATGTGGAAATGTGATCACTTGTTGTATTGCCTTTGTGCATTGTTGATTTAGGGGCCAGCATGGGGCTGGGCTTGGGTTTGCTATTGGTTGGATAACACAGGGTCTTAGTACAAATATTATTTTCGTAGCTTGTGTTGTATGAGTTAATAGCACCAAGTAGTCGGTTAAACCTCTGTATGGGCCTTCAGTTGGTTTTAAAGTTTTCTTTGCGGAAATTACTCAAGAACCACCGGTCCTCTATGACGTTAGTTGATTGAGATGTGATAAGTTGTGAACAGTTGAGTTGTGCGCATATAATTATTTGTTGTGCACAAGTTTGTTATGCTAAGTCAGTCTGTTGTTTATTGATTCACTCACTTAGCAGTTGTGTTAATCCCACCATTTTAAATACTTCTTGCAGGTTATGATGTGATAATTGATTGAGCAAGAAGCTGTTGACTTGAAGGAATGTTTGACGTTCATTGTTTTTACTCTGATATCTGATTTGATAAAATCAGCAGTGTTTGGATTTCTATAACACCCAATAGTTGTATTTTGTTTTGTGTAATTATAATCTTTATATATATATATATATATATATATATATATATATATATATATATATGTTTGAAACAAGTTAGACTTTTTGTATATAATATTAAAAGTTTGTTTTGGGACATACGCTTCCGAGTCAAAATACATTGTTATAATGTGTTGAAAAACAGGGTGTTATAACGCCCTTCATCTTTCTCTTTTTGGTCAATAGCTAAATTAGATAAACAAACCAAAATGAAAGCTTCAAATCGAGTTCTTTCTAGTAAAGAAGTGGACATAAAATTACAGAGGTCTTGCGAGGCGGTTGTTAGGATCGAATCTTCCTGGCAGCGGGGGAGAAGACCTTAGTTGGAGACGGTGCGGCTTTCTCTATTTCACGAAGATTTCATTTTCAAGATAGGATTTTTGGTTGTAAATCAATGTGAGTAGCCTTACTTTCCCCACTTTCAGATATCCACTCTTTTTTAGAGTTATTCCAGCTTTTTCATGATTTCGTACCGCGGTGAACTAACAAAACAAAAAAGAGGACCATCTCAGCGGAAGGAGAAGGACCTGCAACGGCAGAGACTACAGACCTTATTCTTGTTCCTAGTCGTCTTTTACGAGTCCGGAAAGCCTCCTAAGAGGGATCCTCAAAATAGAATAGAGAAGTGGAGAATCAAGGGAAGGAAGTTACGAGCGGAGGTGACATCTAAGGCTTAAGTAAGGGAAATAAAAGCCGGTCTTTTTTAGCCTTTTGAAGTTTATCTATGCTACTAGTGAGCCTTTAGCCCATTTATTCTTTAAAGTGAAGGACCTTAGCTTATTCCTCTATTCCTTGAGAAAGTGAACCTTTTACTGGTCGATAGAAAGGCCCTATAAGATAGGTCAAATAAGATAGGAGGTTGCTGATCGAAGAGGCAAGGTTATAGTATAGGAGCGAAGCCACTCGACCACAAGGTGCAAAAGATTGATAATCGCTTGAGAGACCGTCTGCCCAACCTGTCAGATATTACTGGACTCGCTTTGAACCAAAAGAGATGTTGCTTGATCCTAGTATGCTACTTGCGTTGTAGATTGTAACACCCGCCAAATTAGGACTAGAAATTAGTGCCTAATTCTCTGTTAATACATGTAATTAGTTCTGTGTTAGGCTAATTGATGTATCAAATTATATATTGTTGGATATATACAAAAATGCGATTTGCTTAAATCATACGCAAACTAAATCGAATGTATTTCGGTTCAAGTAAAATACGGACGTTGGTGATTAATTTTATTGATTAATATAAAAATTATATATTGACAATAACATACCAAAAATATTATTTTGACAATATTTCGAGTTCACTTCGTATCATATTATAAGAGTCTACGCGACTTAGACATTAAACGCGCAAACAACGAGACCAATTGGATTATTACGTAATTGATAAAATACTTGAAAAGTTTATTTAATTAACCTTTGTCTTCTTTAAAAACTTACACTTTAAAATAATTAAAATAATTATTTAACGATTAACGATCGAGGAAACGAACACCGCACGGAGCGCGAATACACGGAGCTAAAAGTGGAGACCCACACATGGGTGGGCCCCCACCCAAAAATCTGCCAAAGGGTGAGGTCATCACCTCCCCACCCTCACTTTACTCTTTCTCTTTTCTCCCTCTTCTCTTTTTCTTTCAAAATTCCACCATTTCCACCACCATCTTCCACCACAAAATAACACCACAAAAACGCCTCAAATCACCTCGCTCGTTTGGAGAAAAAGACTCATCTCGCAAGGATCTACATTTCTATCTTTCCGGATTCTCCGCGAGACGATTTGTAAGTTTCCGACAAATCTCGAAACTCTTCGATTCCGTTTATTTTTACATAAAAATTGTTTATATAAGCTCAAAATGTCCATATAAGGGTTGGGTAAAAGAATCATACCAAACGGAAACCCGAAAACTCGTTTTTGGCTCAAAAACTCGTTAACAGCTTTAAGTGTCGCAAAGACGTGCAGACATGCGACACTTCGTGCGACACTTAAGTGACGCATAGAGTGTCGCTAAAAGCCCTAACCCTGCGACACTTGTTTAAGTGTCGCATAAAACCCCTTTTTACCGACCCTTTTAGCGACACTTACCCTGGACTACTTAGCGACACTTCCAGCGACACTTGCCTAAGTGTCGCATACAATCGGACCGACACTTGTCCAGCGACACTCGCCTAAGTGTCGCCTATACTTGAAGCGACACTTGCCTAAGTGTCGCCTAAGACAGAAAGTTTACAAATCCATTTTTACACTAAGTTTTGAGGCCCAAATTTGACGCCCCATTTCACCCCAAATTCAAGTCCAGGCTCGACCCCAGCCAGGGGCTCTGCCCCTTGGACCCCGCCAGGGGCTGCCGCCCCTTGGACCCCGCTACCAGGGGCGCTGCCCCCGGACCCCCGTCATTAACGGGCTTCGCCCTTACCCTAGAGTCACGAGTAACAGTGTTACATCTAAACCTTCACACAAAGTGTTAAACTTGTATAACATCAAACACGAATGCGACATGACTTCTAAAACACTTTGGAACACGTTTTTCAAGAATAATGATAATATTATTATTACCAACAATCACCAACGGGCCGTACACATTTTCAAACACTTAAACAATCAACCAAATTGTAATCATTTGGACATTCTAGTTGGGCAAACAACTACAAGGTAGTCTTATTAGATGCCTTCACATATTTATAAGGGAGTTGATAAATACAACACACAAATTTATTCTTACACCAAAGATTGTGCTATTGATATTTGTATTGTTTGCTTTAACAGTTGTACACTGTGTTGTATGAAACAATTTGGATGTTGTATTTATCACCCCTTTATTTATAACCATCGCGTGTCGTGGACACCCTCAGGTTACAAGTCTTTGGACTTCGATTATTGGCTAATCAATCTCAGTTTATTTAGATAAACTCTCCAGGCTCAGGTGAGTCTCATGGCCCCTCTTTTTACTGTTTTACTAGGGGTGTGATACATTGCTCTGTTTTTAACGCATGAACGCGAGTACATATTTCAATATACTACATGAGTTGTTTTCAACTAATCAAATCAATGTCCTCCGTCAGTATAGTCTGGTAATACGAAAGTAGCGTGAATATTAGTATATGGTACCATATAGGATTGACCCTCCTCGTCCGGGTTAGCAAGCACTAACCGGGTAACGGACGTACTAATATTTGGGAAGACGAGTGTGGATTAGGCACTCGTGGAGGCACCTCGCTCGGAATTCTCTATATGGGACCCGACCCTCGAGTTAAGCTCAGACTATGCGCTCATGGTTGTATACATTATCTATAACTTTATTTGCTGGATGCAAATCAATACTTAAATCTTGCGGTTCATAGAATATTATTTGATACTCAAACCTGTGAGCTCACCAGCGTTAGCTGACCCATTTTAGCATGTATCACAGGTACTCAGCAGTAGATTTGGACTGCCCATCAGGATGCATCTTAGCTCGAGTCTTCATGCAAACTTCAGAGATTTCATTGCATTATTAGATTTTGTATAACTAATCATGTATTTAAATCTCTCATATCACGAATACGAGCTATGTATGAGTTCAAACCGTTGTAAACCATTTAATATTAATATATTTTGTTAAAACGACGCATATAGAGTCGTTTGCTATATATCTGTGTGCTTTGATTATTGATTAGTAACACCCAAAGTATGCTTCCGCGAATCATTAAATTTGGGGGTGTTACATAGATCCAGCCTTTACTATCAAAGCATCTTTCCCACTCGAGAAAAGGAGTGATTTGCGCTCCTCCGATTGACGATGAAGGGACCCTTCTCGCTTAGTGAAAAAAGTACTCAAATCGGAAAATCGATCCTAATGGTTAGCTTTTGATGCCACCATACCATAGGCCTTGATTTAATCAAATAATAAAGAAGGGGGCACGCTAAAGTGTTCCCTATCGACGAGTGCTGCGAGAGCTGAAGTTTCTCCAACGCGAAAGGCGTGAGCTACGGAAGCTGATCCAATACCTAGAGAGAGATGGCCTACATTAATCCCATGATGTATTCTCTCGAGTGACGAACCTGATTACCAAAGTTGCGCTCTTACCCCAAGAAGTAGGCATGCTTGCATACATACCTTGTAAGTCATTCAAACTAGCAGTGTTGCAATGTTGAGGAAGCTCGGATGGTAGAAAGAAGGCTCTTTCATCTGCTGAGGAGTGTACAGCTTTTGCCCCGGAGTAACATCACTGATAGGTGGTAGAGGTAGAAAAGTGTCCGTTTAAGAATAATCATCCACAATCGGTAAAGAGAAAGAGGTTTGATTAAACCTAAATTCCTTTCTACCTCGCAAAAGATGAGCTAGGTGTAGGGGGCTCCAGCCTTTCCTAGACAAAAGATCACTCTTCCTGGTATAGCTACTCCAGCCTTTATTAACAAATGTTATTTTGCAGGTCTTTTAGAGGGTTACCCCGGAAAAAGGACTGAATTCTTCGATACAGGGGATGCAAGTCTGTTGTTCGTGGCTCTTTCACGGAAGATAAAGATATTTGATTCTTTGAACAAAGAAGGAGCCGTCAATCGAATCGTTGCAATTGAATATAATATATTTCTCTTATCTATTTTGTTCGAAAATAGAAATGAAAATATTGATTCGTAAGACTAAAAGAAAATATTCATCGGTAAACATACTAAATACGTTAAAATTGGTGGTAATAAAAGGTAGAGACGATCAAACATTAATATCTGTTATATATATAGAAAATGAATACATTTATTTTTAGGTAACTATGTATATAAATCTATAGTGAAAAACGTTAATAATTGATTCATGAATCATGAGTCTTTCACTTAGTCGTTACGACACCTGATATGAGAAAGCGGTAGGCCAGAGAACTTGAGATACTACCAAACCCGTTTGATTTAGAGGTACTTGAGCAATTCATTAATCCACAAGGTTTTGAGTTCAAAGTCTCGAAGATTATTAGTACGTGTACTAATTAGTAAAAGGTAATTGGTTTAGCGGTATTGAAATGACACTTCAAACCAGGGTTGAAGTCCCGGGTGGGGACTTGTATATATAGTTTTAGATTAATGTATATATTCGTGGTAGTAAGATGTGTGAGTACCTACCTTTCTAATAAATATAAAAAATATGTGTATTATGTGATAATTTTGGGTGCAATTTAGAGTGGCATGTGGGTTCGAGAGGGAAGGAGAGGCAATCAAACCACTACATCTAAGGACAATTTTGTATGGGTAAAAATTCATATATTATATATTATTATTAATATAAGATAATGCATTTTTTTATCGTAAATAAAATAAATAAGAGTTTGAATTGTCTACCTCTCATGCTATCTCCAAGGTACATCCCTGTGATTCCAAATCAAGAAATTTTTTTATTTGTAAGATAAGTTATCAAGTTATCGTTTTTCTCCTAAAAAAAGGAAAGATAATAAAGCTCAAATACAGATTATATTAGCACCATCAAGCCATTAGCGAAGTTTAGTCTAATGCAATTTCTGTCGTTGAAAATTTTCTCATTTTTGTATAAAAACACGTTTTAAATAATAAATTGGACTCAATAATACATCAACAAGTGGGGATTGATAAATTTATTTTTCTCTACTTTTTAGTTTTTTTAAATTATCATTGTGAATAAATTCTTTAAAATATAGTAATTAGGGCCACCAAACTATGATACTATAAATCAACTTGATCTTAGGAATGATAGGCATCTAAAGTAATTTCACATTAGAAATCAACAAGTTGGTTATCAAGTGGTATTTGTTTATTTAGTCTTTAACACATCATTCAATCATATAATAGTGATATTATATGTTGTTGATGAGACATGACGGATAACTCGGATTCCAAATTGTTTATGATTATGTAAAAGGAAATCAATGGTAAGATTAAGATTGTGTTTTCAAAATACATTTTACTTCTTACAAAGACGTTTTAGGAAAACACATAATAATTCTTTAAAAAGTAGTGTTTTCTCTTATGGAAAAATCGTAGAAAATTAGATAATTTCTTTAAATCCAATCCCAATTGAATAGTCTTAAATTAGTCCTTGAAACTTGACCGTTATATTAAAAAATACATAGTTAAATTAAATAACTTACATGTAAATCACCTTATAATAAATGATTAATTAATTAGAGTTCAAATCAAGTTAATATGTTGTCATCAATAATCAATAAATATGTCCAAATTAATTTTTAAAAAAAGGGGTGGGGCAGAAAAAGTTGATCAAGTTGGGAGGATACGGGAAAAGTAAACAAATCTAAAAACAGATCTGGGATGGGGTCCATTGGGTTGTAGATGTACACGTGTCTAAGTTTGAGTAGTTTAGACAGCTGCATGCAAGTTGCAAAGGAACAACAACAAGGAGGTGTTTGAAGTAGCCTAAACGTCATGGTTTCAAACTTCTGGTGTAAACATAATAATACTGTCGGGGTACTTGTCATGTGCACCACACCACCACCATAACTTTTTACTAATCTTTCTTTCCATCAATCAAACAGTAACCCTAAATATGAATATAACGCGCCGATTACATCTTTATTTCTTCTAAGAATAATAGTATACGAAGTTGTAGTTTATGAGTTTGGTTCGCGACTATTGCTAATGTAACCTATTAATCATTGCGATTGCGTTTTAAACATGGAAAATGATTGATATGCCTAAGTAGATGTTAAAATTTGATTAGATTGAGATTTTGAGAGAGAGAATTTAACCGGTGAAAAAAGTATGTTATTTTTGGATATACGCACTTTTCTCCATATAGCATTACTCTTCAAACATACTCCGCTTGTCAACATCGATGGACATCATAAATATCTCCATGTATAAATAAATATAAAGTGATTTTACTTTTAAACTATTAGACTCATTAATTGTTGGTACCAAGGAACACGACGTATCATATTATGACCCACTCACCCACATGAAAGAATCCTAATCCATGGTCATAAGCTCGGCCCAAATACACTTGCACAAACATACCAAAGAAAATCATACTGGTTATTAACTCGAATTCAACACGTTATAGGCTTATATGTTTCTACTAAATCTGTAACTTCTACTAAGTTGATGGAGCTCAAAATGATCGATTTGTCCAACACATTTTGCAACCCTAGTCCAAGTGGTAACTAATACAATGCATTGCACTACAAAGGAGTGAGCAACAATGTATGGCATGTACAACTCGGTAATGTACACAAGATTTTCCGACTCTTCTTTTCCCGACAGTACATGCATATTCATTTTGATAGCACTACTCTGCAGTTTCGCATGAGGATACCCCCAACCCCGTACCACATGTCAATGGTACGCATCTACCCCACCCGCAAGGAGCATCAACACAAATAGGTTAGTTATTAAGAATTTAGTGAGCCTAACAGATATCAAGATAAGTCTGATAATAAGGAAAGAAAGTTACTTTCATAATAAATTTATTTCCACATTAAAACCCTAGCAAACAATTTTATCATGACATATGGTAGAATACTATAATCAATGACTTGAAAGTTTTGCAAAACTACATTCAACCCCTGTTAAACAAAGCCACCTAAACAAGTTATGTTAGAAAGAATAACTGATGCTGTAACTAAAAGCAGAAAAAACAGATTGGTTTCGGTCATGAAATTAATGTCACTAAAATATTACTAACCTTCTACCGTGTCCACGGTAATTGGCAGTAAAACGAATTGTTAGAAAAGAGAGATTATTTTAAGCAGCAGTTGAGGTTGTGTACTGAACGGAGCCACCTCTTCGGCCACCTCGTCCTCTGCCTTGCTGATTATAAGCTTCTCCACCACGTCCACCTGGGCCTCTTCCCCGACCTGAAAACTCACCACGTCCACCACCATACTCACTTCTACCATAGCCTCGCCCACCATTGAAGCCGCCACCACGTGCCCTGAAACTGTCACTTCTGAAACCACCTCGTCCTGATGGGAAACGGCTGCGTCCACTCCCAACTGCAACAATCATAGATTAACATTTAATTGTGCAACAAATTCGAAGATAGCAAGATGAGTACTAGATCGAGTGAGTTGGGTAACGATGAAAACTGGTTCAGGCTAGATAAATAATTTTATGTACGAGTCAAAACAGGACGAGCATGGTTGAGTTGACCCGCAAACAACTTTTTTGTCCATGTTTTGATTTTTATTACAAATAATTAGTGCACTACTATGATAAGGATTTAGGAAAACAAATATTATTACAATAATCTACGTTTCTTAAGTAAATGGTTTACGATTTGCATTAACAGATAGATGTTGGAGGACTTTCAACCCATATGAAGCGTTCCCTTTTATAGCAAATTTTTTATTTGACCTGTGTGACATGAAACACAACCCAAATCAACCCATTCGTAAGTGACTGAAGGGTCAAAACTGCCACCTCCGAAGAGAACAGTCAGAAACTAGTCTTCCGCTTTAATTTAAGCATCACTATTAATTCAGTCGATTAGGTAGAAGAAAAGAACCAACACTATGCTTAATTATAAAAATAACAAATACTAAAATAATTTTGTCCTTTACTACAATGAGATATCACCTTGAAAACAGGAGAAGAGGGATTGAAGATCAAATGAAAAGCTACTAGAAAAGGTTGAATCTCACAAACCTCGAGTTGTAGTTCTCTTTATCTCTACAACTGCTTCTTTACCACCAATAACGACTGGGGAACTCTGAGTGAAATAAGTTTAAATTAGTGGAGATAAAGAGGCAGTACTTGAGCTTCTTCATGCAATGTATGTAGAAATTTTTTCTTATGTTACAACATTGAAATATAGAAGAAATAACTGCTAGTATTGGGATTCTTCAAAGCTTAAAACTGCTAAAGTTTCTTGTAGTCAACCAGGCATGGATGAGAATATTAGGTGCATGTCTCCAAAAACTAGACATTTTCATGTGGTGCAATATACAGACACTACCAACGGAAAACATAAAGAGACAAAAAGGTTTAAAGTTATGCACCCACCATACCCAAAAGGATAAATCAGCTCCAAAAATATATCTGTCCCAGTAGATAGTCCAACTTCATGACATTGAGGCAAAACTGATATACCCAGCCTTTTGTTGGATATTTAATCATAGTATTTTTGTTAATTTCATATAATCAAGTGTACAGATTTTCAATTCATGGTCATTGAATTCCTTCTAAATTGTGCACTTTTAATTTGTAATGACAGCAATCGTCATTGAGAAAATTAAGAACATTCTTGATCAGGAATCCCTGATTACAAAAAACAATGAAAATTCTGAAATGTTCAAAAGCTAGCTCCAACCTTTCCCTTTTAGATAATAAATTTACCTCATGTTACTATGTTAATGGTAGAACAAACTTCTTAACAGCTGATCTATGTTTCATTCTCTGTGCACTCCTTCAACAGTTCAACTTAACGCAAAAATAACTAAACACCAATACAGGGCTTTGTACAAATTAGTAATTCACCTAATTTGTTAACAGCAAATTTTGATGATACTTACATTCACTCAAACAAGTGTGCAAAAAGGGGGCTGTCTCTCACATTATAGAAAATGCGTATATGACACAGCTACTACAATCTGCCCCCCTGGATGTAGTGAAGGTCAGTTTCCAGGACATAATTTAAATTCGGAAGTCATGTAATCAGATGTTCAGTAACTTAACAAACTACTAGGCAATTAACATGTAATTGTAAGACATGGACAAGATCCTACGAACATCAAAGTGTGTTGGGACCACACCCTGTCCAGTAGTGCACAACCAGAAAACCTGAAGGTAACCAACCCCCAAGATAAAAGTTCAGAGTTTAGTTTCACATGTCAAATGACAGCGTCAATCACTTCAGTTGGCTAAAAAGCAAGTCTTACAATACGATGTTTATTCTGTAAACCTAAAAATACCCGATCCTGAAATTTAAGTTATCACTTATCAGGTATTATGTGTAGATATACAGCAGCTTCAGAAAATTTCAAATCTTAAAGGGACTTGTGGTTGTCTGGTAGAAATAAATATAGCAGGTAGCTTGAACTAGAGATAAGATATTAGATCATGAATAACTAAAATTCAGATTCATATATTAGTCAAACCTGAATAGCATTCTGCATGGAACTGACATCTTCAAATTCAACGAAGCCAAAACAGAATCCTACCTGCTGATCAATTAGAACATCATTTAAATACACATTGAATCAATTATCACAACGTTATGTGTCACTTAGATGAACAAACCTTGTTACTTCTGACTTGGATGCCTCCTTGCTTAATAGGTCCAAATTTCTTAAATTCCGTCTCAAGTTGAGGTACTGTCGCATTTAGAGGTAAATTTCGGATATAAACAGAATGGCCATCACCTACATCGAGTAAAACATAACTGTGAGTAGAGATGAAAAAAAGTCGATGAAATACAACAATATATAGGAGCGTACATAAATCGGGCCAAACCAACAACACTGATGCACTGGGACCAGACTATACTAGCTACATTAGGTTCATTCTCAGTTCTGGAAGTTTTACATTCCCCTCAATATAATTGCAAAAACCTGTTCTTTTCAGGCCGGGATTAGAATCAAACTGGAACGGGTTTCTCTTTTATTCTTTAGTTTTTAAATTTTCCGAACTCGAAAAGACTGTTGCTGTATAATTATATGTTCATACTGTAAAACCTAACCGGAACCAGAATGACACCAAACTGACTTAGTTTGGTACGATTCTGGGTTCCATTATTTAGGTGTGGAGTTCCAGACACGACACGAAAAGATATATTATCAAGTTAGCGTGGGGTCTCAACAAGTTCATGTCAGTGAACGATTTGACCTGCCTAAACCGTTCAATAAATGTTTTGCATTAGGGTTTGGTTGTGAATAATTGGTCGATCTGCTATCACCAATAAAAGTTCGATCAGCTAAGTGCTAACTCGTTTAACCAACAGTTTATATGACCAACCTGTTTGACCCATATCGATAAACGGGTTACATGGGTAAACATGCCTGGGTTCGGATAAATAATTTCCGACATAACTAACTAAACGGGCCGTGTTTGGGTTCGGAAAGTCGGATGGTAGGTTTGGTAATCCATATCATTTCCAACTAAACCCATACCCATAGTGATTCCAACTATTAAACCGGACACATCTAGATTTCCGGTTCCCTTTCGGTTGTTTATCCCAATCTAACAAAATATTTCCCACCCAAGTATCAATTGTATCACATCAAATGGCTAGGGTGACCAAATAAGGTGATATATGAACATTTGTTGATGGAAGAAAAAAAGGAAATTAATTAAATAAATTTAGTGGCATTTACTTTCATCATGAGCATTGCTACTATCAGGAGAGCTAATGTTACTCGCAGCTATAGGTGCAGACACTTCTTGTGGCAGACCTTGTGCCACAGTGGCATCAGGGTTTTTTTCAGCTTCTGTAGGGGTTGCCTTTGAAGTATTTGCAGGAACATAAACTTTAGCAGGCACTGGACCTCTCTTCTTTGTCTGTGAACTTAGAATTGATGCATAAGACATTTTGGGAGCATCTTCCACTGCGGTAGGGGAAATAGATTCTGCCAGAACCGATTTGTTGATCTCACTTGGATGGGGTTCAGGTTCCACTGAACTCTTTTCAGTTACCAATGATCCCTCATTTTCCAAAACATTTTGAGCTTCTTCCACAACATTTTTAGCTTCTTCTTTATGAACACTAGCAAGGTCTGGTGATGGAGAGTTGATAGTTTGAGGAGGATCTGGAAATAGAAATGTGAAATACATGAATCAAAAACTACTGCCGAGTGCCGAGTAAAAGTCAAGATTAATCAACAAAAGTCAAACATAACCAAACGTGCACCTGGGATCAAGTGTGTTGTTCGGTTATCATCTATCCCTTCAACTACCACATATTTGTCCTCCACTGGCTTGTTTTCATCTACATACCTGAAGACATCATTAAGCACAAAATAACCCTTGTCTTGTGGGGCAAGGAAAAAACTTTGAATGAACTTCCTTCGTAGATTATCCTCTTTTCCGGTTAAGTATCCAGTTACCAAAACAACCACCCCATCCTTGAAAGACTCCTGAGCATCAGCGGTCTTTATCTCAGCCTTGTAGGCAGTATAATCCAATGAACAGATTTTATCATTGATACCCTGCTCCAGGAGAATAAGAGAAAAAAAAATGGTATACTTAGTATTAGAGGCGGTAGCAAAATTTTATACACACACTTTGAATAGCAAATAGAAAATCAATATGTGCTTGGTTATGTTGCAGTAGTGTGTGTCTGTTTTTAAACTAATTTATGGCACTAGCTAGTTATTTCATAATGTCTACAAATGGAAGTGCTGAAGTTGCTTAGTGATCCAACTAACATATCAAGTTTTCTGCTAAAACATAAAATGCAACATCATTGCATAACTAACTCGTACAACTAAGTACAAACCGGCCTTCACACAAGAAGCAAACAGAGTACTCCCGTTTAAGAGCTCAAAGCTAACATATTTTGAAGCATGTCAATCCTTAAACAACTTGCGTCATTGCAGGTTAACCTTCAGTGATTCATGTGGTCACCATTTCTGAAATGAATTTCATATAAAATAGACTGATACAAATCTTTTTTCTTTAAGGTTGTGACTTGTGACCCTAGCTTCTTTTACCATAAAAGATTTGTACAAGATGCTATGAAAATTTTCAAGGTATGAAGAAAGTAGAAACTCAAATAGTGGCAAATATAATCTTGAGACCTCACATAAAAAAGACTACCAACGTTGAGAAAACTTACTTTCATGGTAGTTACAGTTACCATTGCACCATCTTCATCTGGTCGGCTTATAAAACTAGAGTCCTGATAAAATCTGTGAACCATATCTGGGGAATGATGAAGTATATGGTAGTATTGCTCAACAAAGGCATTACCAACCACTTGTACGCTAGGAGTGGTTGACGGAGCTTCAGTTTGTGTTGCCATCCTGATTAACTGTTAGAATGTAACACCATTAGACTCTATTAGTAATATTTAAACAAAATAAGACAGATATTGAACAGGCCTGATTCGAACAAGCACGTTCATAGTATATTTGTACAAAACAGAAGTAAAGCTAATCATGAGAAACAAAATCATGCGCTCAGAGGGTAATTTTGAAGTAAGCTAATAAGCAATTACAAAAACTGAAATCCCAAACACCCATCAGGATGCAGAAACACAGATATTAATGTAAATGATAATACTGTGTACCATCGTTGAAACCAGTGGCAGACGTACGTGAACCAAAGGGTATGCACGTGCATACCCTTTGGAGTTTAACATCTATGTAATTCTTCTGATAATTTGACATTACATGAATATTAATACACTACTGCATAGCCTAGAAAAAACTAGTGCATACCCTCTAGAAAGCCGGTGCACAACCTCAATTTAGCCACTGACACTCATTGCTTTTGCCAGCTAGATGTCTCATGAGTCATGACTTGTGTGCTTTAATTTCATCTGTTTATTTTAGTAAATGATTTAAACCTAAAGCCCAAATTCTATGTGTGTTTTATTTTCTTTCTTTATCTTCATATTGATATCAATTAATTAAAAATCATATTTGTGATACTGCCATTGATTTATAATTTTTCTAACAATACATGTTTTGTACTTTTGTTTTCTTTAATGATCGCACATTAACTTATTTTCATCTACTTTTATAGTTTTATTCATCTTTCACAAATCCAGAGTTTGTATTGTTTTTAATTTTGTTCATAGTTTAAGATGTAATAGTGATCTGTATGACTTTGTTTCCGTGAAATCTAACTCTTGACATCTTATTTTATAAATTATAGGAGAATACTCGTAGATATTGAGTCTCAAATAATCATAACAACCCCTTTTTAGTCTCTATTTTTCTCATAAAGTAACAATTTAAGTAACTCTATTATAATAAGTTTCAATAAGTTATATATAAATTTATCATATAAAACTCCTCAAGAATTCCGACTAGGATTATAAGTTTGACTTCACAACCAAACCAAATTTCATTTTAGGTTGGTTATGGAAGTGATTTGGTTAAGTTTTGATTTTTACCGGATAAAAAAGTTCAAGTTATAACTTGAATAGAAAAACTCGAAACTCGATCCGCTAAACACCTTTAACTCTGCTCCATCTAAAAAAAAATATGCTCATACTATCTATTGCACACCCACTCTCATATTCCTAGATCCACCACCGGTCGAAACAATACAATATCGACTGAAAGGAGTCACCTTTACGTTACAGCATTAGCTCATATACGCAATCATATCATAGTTATGTACAAAATATAAGGTGCATTTAATCAGGTGTTTCATTCTTCTTTTGGTAATTATTGTTAGATCATTATTAATATTCGCTTCAAGTTAGCTTTTTTCTCCATATCCATAACATTTACTCCAATACAATTACAGTAATAATTCTTAAGCAATTCGAATGCAGATGACGTCACACTAGATCCAACAACAACCACTGAGAAGGAGCAAAAAATTAAAAATAACAGCAACGAAATTAACAACAGCAACATCACAATGCATAAGATGCGAATAACAATATAACTCATACGGTGAAATAGAAACCCTAAATACGAAAAAATTAGTAAAATTAGGTGATTCAGAAAACGAACATTGAAATGGCGGATAGCTGTTACCTGATGATTAACAAAATATGCGAAATGAAGATGAGATCGGGATTTGATTGATTGAATTTGAGAGAGAGATTTGATGAAACAAAAACAGTTTGGAGGAATGCGAAATTAGAGTGAGTGCAAAAGCTACCTGCGGAGTGACGGTATTTGATGCAGCTGGGCTTGTTGGGGCAACTTATGTTAGGTTTTTTTTATTTGTAATTGTAATAATAATAACTAATTATTATTATTGTTATTTTATTATTATCATTATCATTATCATTATCATTGTTAGCATAATAGTTCATCTCCTTTACACCCACATTAAGCTCGTTAATTAGCTTTTAGGGTTTTGCTACTTTTACTATTTAAGCACCTCTTTGTATTCCGTTTTTATTAAGCTTTAATAAAGTTTTCGTGAGTTTCTACAATTACAACTAGTATTTAAAAATTAGTGTAATAATTATTAGATTATAGATTATTATAAGATTGTTTTGCGATGTAGAATTTTACATATAGATGTTAAAAGGCTAGACTTTTCTTGCCGTTGTATTAATTACATCATCTATCTCTATTTTTGTTACATAAAATTAGAATAAGATAAGAAGTAAACATGTTATCGTTAAGTATATTAGTAATAACTTACTGATTCATTTATATATAGTAGAAAATTGAATTACAATTGATATGTATGGAAAATAAGTTATTAGCATCTTACTCCTGTAAAGTTAAAATTCGTTGAAATGTTTAGCGACTTGTTAAAGAATTTTGGATATACAATTAGATAAAACTAAAAGTGAAGATTAGGAGAAACAAAACTTAAGAAATGTGTAGACATGATTTTAGACACACTAGCTAGACATTTATTAATAATCACATATCAAAAGATTATATAATCTCCTAGCAAAATCACTTCAAACTTAACCTTAAAATTGAGCCATTTTTCTAGTTAATGCAACATGACATTTGTAAGATCGGATACAACCTTAATATTAGTACGTTACGTTTCGGTCCTTTAGAAATTTGAGAAATCACCAATTATTCATATTACATTCCTCAAATTATCATTCAAACTAGATTATAGACCCGTGTATACATTTATCGTTGACTCATTGTTAATATGTAAGTATTTAAGTAGACATTTTTCATTTTTCTCTATTTTTCAAGTGATGTATATAACAAAGGTTTTTGTTTATTGATTTTATTCTAAACTCGTGTTTTTTAAAAGGATTTTAATAGCTTATTAATCTTTTCATTTATTAATTTTATTTTAAACTTGTGCATACAAAAAAATCAAATAAACATGATATTATAATATAAATTTGAAAATGACAATAGCCATGGTTTTAATTTGAAAAATAATTGATGAGAAGTAATGAAAAAATAGTTGAGTGAAGAGATTCAGATGTATAGTATAGGGGTATATACTATAAAACAATTAAAAGTAAAGACTAAAGAGGGCTAATGTCTTAATAAACAATCACAAATCGAAAATTGGATGACATAACATGTGTGTGCCGGATGGATGCTATGCTTGATATTATTAAATTACATTAAATTTATTTGAATATATATATATATATATAATTGAATCGAGATACGACTTGAAGATTAGTAAGAGATCGATCATATTTTTAGATGATAATTTATTGAGAAATTTTAGTTAAATTAATGTATTTGATTAGTTAATTGAAAGTTTGGTGAAATCAAAGCTTATAATTGGTTAATATATGTCAATTTTTCAAATAATTTCTATCGGAGAGGGTTTTTTTATTTATTAATATTTAGATTAGATTAGATTAGAATTGTCATTTTTTATTATTATATAAATTAGATTAGATTAGAATTGTCGTATATGTCCATGTGTTAATATGAGCATACTAGATTAGGAGTAATTGTTAAGAGTAATGCTAAATATATGCTCCGTATTTGGTTTATTATGGACTAAAAGTGTAAAACTTCGGTTGTACCCATTTACTTCAAGAATTGACCCAATTATATTGATGAAGGCCCAAACCTTGTTAGTCTCACTCTCACACACCAGACAGAGTAGACTCGGCATTAAAAGTTAACACACATTTTTCACATGATCCATCTAACCTTAATCTTATTTATTTATTTATATTTTATATAAGTTATTACTAAAATGTTATATTACGAAATAATGAAAATAGGTACAACAGAAGTTATACATAAGAGATGATGATTTTTGATATTCAAGGAACATGAATTGATCCCAAAATGGTATACACAATTTGTAAGGCTGTTCTGTTAGTGTTCAACATACACAACCGTAAAGATTTTCGTATTTCTCATTTAACAATGTGATCGTATACAATGTATGTACAAGTAAGGAAAACTGAAATCCTAGGGTCCAACTATACAATGATCGAGCTGACTAGCTAGATGGGTAAAGCTAACTATCTACTTGATTACTCCGTCCCGCAGTTGGAATGCATGCAGGTGATCGAACATCCAAAATTATTACGAAATTCGTTAAACAAGGATGAAGGTAATTATGGGTTAAAGATGTCAACATGCTATGAGATGGATGGAAGCTGAATAATATATATATAATATATATATATATATATATATATATATAGTCTCAGGTTCAAATAAGAAGGTTAATTTTCGTGAGAATGTGAGAAACACTTTAAAATCAATTTTTAACTATGCAAAATATGTTATTTTACAAAAATTTCTTCGTAACTTTTTTTTAAATAACTTTTAAAAGTTATTTTTCAAATAAAAAAATTTCGACGTTTTATTATTTTTTTAATTATTTTTAATTAAATTTTTTATTCATAATAATCATATTTTCTAACTTGATAATCACATGAATAATATGTGATTATCATGCCATATTTTGTGATTATCTCGAACACATGATAATCACATTATATTAGAGAATAATCACATGTGATTATCATGTTATATTTTGTGATTATCTTCAATAATCACAATAGCAACGACTGTTAAATAAATTCGAAAAAAAAAGTTAATATTTTTTATTTATATCATAGCTTCCAAAAGTTATTTTAATAGTAATCATTGAAAAAGTTTTACATGAAAGAGTGTTTCGAATAGTTAAAAAGTAGTTTTGAAGTGCTTCTCACGTTCTCACGAAAATTAGTCTTCTCATTTTAACTCACCCCCCTCTCTCTCTCTCTCTCTATATATATATATATATATATATATATATATATATATATATATATATATACATACTAGCGTATTACCCGCGCATTGCATCAGAGTTTATTACTTCAATGTGTTTGGATCACCCGTCATCATGAGTTGATAACCCTAGTTTGTGCGTATGTAAAGTTTATGATTCGGAATACAATTAGTCAAAAATGGAAAATATGTGAAATAGATGGGGTTATATTATAAAATGAGAATGATAATTAGATGATTAATTATAGAAATATTGAATCTTAATTTTAAGAATTTCTATATATAAACTTCTAAGATGCTTTATATATTGGTATAGATATAGGTGTCACATAACAGCATTTTTCTACTAGTATTGTATTTTATGTTGATTATTATATATACCCGACATGTCTGAAACACTTTAAGCACAATTGATATTAACGTTGTACGTTTTAAAACTTAGATAGTAAGATTATAATTTATGTCTAACCGTAAAATATACCATTACAAAGTTACAATCAGACTTAAGGCATGTTTGATTCACAAAATCTATAGGAATCTGATGGAATTGGAATCTGAGTTCCATTTCATATTCTGTTTGGTTGGCAGAATGAAATTCAGATTCAATTACATTGCGTTTGTTTCACAGAATTGTAAGGAATTAGAATCTTTCAAATTCCCTCAGACAAAGGAATTCAGATTCCTTAGCAAATTGGATGGAACACTTACGATTTCATTGGAATTCAGATTGCTGATTAAAATATTCTTTTATAAAATTTTTTTATTAATATTGCTATTATATGAATATTATTTTAATGTTAAATTTATGTTCTTTTATATTTATTTTATTAATTAAATATTATTTCATTGTTAATTATATATTTATATTTTTATGATATATGTATATATATATATATATATAACTATTAATTTATTAGTATTTTTGTTGTATTTTTAATTAATTGTATATTAATATTATACGAATTTTATTTATACTTTTATTATTATTAATTCGAATTCCATTCCAATTTATGTCAACCAAACGTGACGAATCCCAGCATATTCAGATTCCAATTACATCATATTCCAATTCATTCACATTCTAATTCCTTTGACAAATTTCAATTCCTTCAAAAACATTCTGCAAATCAAATGGGGCCTAAGTGTTCTAGTTGTGAATTGCAATTTGAATGAACATTGAAGTTCATAAGAGACTTTATATGTGTTATATATTATAGTACACCTGTTAGAAAACCTCATATTTATTGTTATAAGTTGGGTTTATAGTTTGGTAATATATCAAACTTTATGTTTTTTTACTATTGTATGCATCCAACTTCGAAACCTTCTATTTCTAGTATTAAAACCGTCTATTTTATGTTATTTGTATGTTTTTAGCTACATAAATTAATGAGTGTTTTAAGTTACATACATACAATAGTAAGTTAAATGCATATAAAGGATGATTTTAAAACTTGAATATACAATAAAAGGATTTTTAGTTGTATATATATAATAGTAAAATATGTAAAGTTGAATACATTACGGAACCATAAGCCAAAGTACCCTTAGACTCTTGCCAATGGTACGTCAGTACCACCATCAGTTTGAACGTCAGTTTGTGACTTTGTAGGCACGGCTCCATCAGTTTGAACGTCGGTTTGGTTGCGTCGCCAAACAGATGAACATCATTTTTTTATTTGTTTAGTGTATAAAATTAAAGGTGTATTAGTAAATGTGGGTTCGGCATAAACTGAAGTGATGTTCACCGTTGGTAATGTAGTGTCAGTTTATGTCAGTTTTGGATAAAATTAATGTGGTGCTAATGTAGCGAAAATTAATACGTCAGTTTGTGTCATCTGTTGGGAGGTCTTATAAGTTTATATTGTTAGGAATGTAAAAAAGTTGATGGTTGTAGGATGATGTACAAAAGGGGTGGGTTTGGTTCAGTTTCAATAGTTGCATTGTTGCGCATGCGGATCACTAAGTCATGTCACTTTGAGACGATGCTTATGTTGTGTTGTTTGGTCACATCCTTTACTAGATTTAGCAATGGCCCCCCTTCCACTCAACTATTTTTCTAACACTTCACACAATCTTTTTCTATACGACTATTTATACAAGATATTTATACAGTGTTGTTTGAATATCAATCAATTAGTTTTAAAAGATAAAAATGATAACTGGACTTGAGTTAAATTTGAGATTACACCGAGAATTTTTAAATCATCATCAATATATAATCTACTCTTAATCTTAATTATTTAAATTGAACATTGAAAATTATAATTATTACACTGCATTAATTCTAGAAAAGTATGAAATCACAATTACGTGAGTTCTTAGAGTCATAATTAGATGAAAAAAAAGAAAAGAAATAAAAAATAAAATAAAATAAGACAAAATGAGGGAAACTAAATCATTGAGTCGTGTTCTTAAGTTGGAAGGAAAAGATTAGAATGAATAAGGTTCCTTTTTAAAAAGTATGAGAGGAATATATTAAAGAAAAATTAAGGGTGTTCATTTTTTGGTTTGAAACCGTTTAATTCGAATATCGAACCAAATTTAAATTTGTTTCTTGGTTTTGAATTTTTTTGAATTCGGTTATACCGAAAACCGAATTGAATTCGGTTACCGGTTTTGAAGTTTCGAATTATATATATATGTGTGTGTGTTATTTTTTTGAATTTTTGAAGACTTGAATAGTTTAATATTTTGAAATTAAAACTTTGTTAGTTTCCATGTGTTTGTGAGAAATAAACGTATTGTTTGAATACTAAAATTCACATACATTGACAATTTTATGCCTTTTCAACTCGAATTTGACAAACAAGTAACATTTATTATTAAATAGATTTATATAACTTGTATCGTATAATCATGAGTATTTCATAGCTTTGTATGTTGAAGGGTGTTTTTAAAGAATGATAAAGTTTTGGTTTTTCGGTTTTAACCGAACCGAACAAATTCGGTTTGATTTTGGCACGTAAGTTCGGTTTTCAAATTTTCTCCTAAAAATTTCAAAACGAATAAATTGAACCGATTAAACCAAGAAAACTGAATCGATGAACACCCTTAGAAAAAATGCATATAAACAAGAACTCAAGAATATAATTTTGTGTAAGATATTTTCTCTTCGTTTCTTTTCACTCAAAAACAAACTCGAGAATACAACGTTAGAGGCCCATGACCCTAGGTCTATTTCTAGATGTACATAGGCTTGCCTTAGCGGCTTAGCACCATTTCAGAGTTAAACCTCATTTTCTAATAGATAGAGTAAACTCGTTTGTACACACGAACTACACACGACTAAATATTATGTTTTAATCACTCAATTATAATCAACGTGCATCATCCATAAAATATTCTTTTTTAATGTTTTCAATGTTGAGAATTCAATATAAATTGTAATTCTAAGTTATAAAATGAGCACCACTATAGATTGTCAACTAAACAATTGAAACCATTGAAACAAGGTGATAATAAGTTACTATGTATATGCTAATGATTAAATATAAATCATATGCTAGTCATATCATATAATATAACAAACTAATCCAATAAAATGATTGGTTCATAGTATAGAAAATAGATTATTTTTTTATTTAATTAGCATCATATAATAGTTTATTTTATTATGATTTAATGTGTAAAAGTTTTCGGTATTATTATTAACATGTTATTGTTATTTTAAAGGGTGATTGACCTAGTTATATCGATGTAACATTCCAACTAGAGGTGCACAGAAACCGGTTTTACGAAAAACCCAACCCGACTTGAACCGGTTTTTGGTCAACACAGTTAAAATTGGTTTCTCCAAAAACCGGTTCGGGTTCAACCCGATTTTGAAGGGGTAAAAAGCTGACCCGATCCTACCCGGTTTGGGTCGGGTTGAAACCGTTTTTTCATAAAAACCGGTTTTAAAACCGGATTTTGCTATAATAGGATTTGGTTTTCGAGCGTTAGGCTTTTTAGGGTAAATCAACGTTTGGGCCAAAAAAAAATTATTAACTTTGTAGAATATTAGTAATGGAAACATAATTGGTCAACATCATAACCAAAGGGCTTCTAAATCTTCTTAAAAAATATTGAATCCGAAAAGTCTATATAATTCAAATACGTACGAGCGTTAGGTTTTTTTGGGTAAATCAACATTTGGGTCAAATGTTTTTCATTAACTTTGTAGAATATTAGTAATGAAAACATAATTGATCAATATCATAACCAAAGAGCTTCTAAATCTTCTTAAAAAAATTATTGAATCCGAAAAGTCTATATAATTCAAATACGTACGAGCGTTAAGCTTTTTTAGGTAAATCAACGTTTGGGTCAAATTTTCTTTATTGAATCCGTAGAACAATAGTAAAAGAAACATAATTGAATAATAACTTAAACAAAAGTCTTCTTAAAAATATTACATGATAGAAAAAGTCTTCATAATCTTGATAGTCTTCATAATCTTCATAGTCTTCAACTTTTAATAGTCTTCAAGTCTTCAAACATCTTCAAAAGTCAAAATCTTCTTCAGAGGTAGCCTCGCGTGAAGCTTGATCAAGAGCAATTTCTTCGTCGAAAAGTGATATTACTACACCTTCTTCCACCTCGATATTGTGTATCTGTTGTTCGTATTCCATTTCACCTTCAAGACTTGAAACATTTTGTATACGTTCCGCAGCGTCTAAGTGATCCTTCAAGCAAATACACATCTCTAAGGAAGCCGGTGTGAGTCTTGTTCTTCTTATAGATAATACCCTACCACTAAAAGAAAATGCGAATTCCGAAGCTATCGTAGAAGCTTGGACGGTTAGTAAATCTCGGGCCATGATGGCTAGAATAGGAAATTGAGATTCCCTCTCTTTCCACCAAGCAAAAATATTTGTAACATCCTCGATTTGGGCCTAGTATAAATACGGTATTTTTCCTTAATCTATTTGTATTTAAATTGTATTTAGAAATAATTTGGTATTATTGAGGAATTAAAATTAATATGTCAAATGGTCAAATGACCTATTGTGAAAAATAATTTATTACTTGTTTTAAATTAATTTAGTTTTCGGTATAATAAAACTTATTGTCTCGCAAAATGGTTTTAGATTCCAGACAATATATTTAGAACGGGTATAATATTACACTGTATTATAACTGTGTCCATAGGAAATGTCGATCTTATTTCCTACAACCTTCATACAACCACCAGTTTGTTCATACTCTCTAATGTTCTAGAACACTTAGCAAAATCAAAAGAAAAACAAAACTAAATCAAATTGAAGGCTGTGATTTTGGATTCAACCTTGTTCTTCATCATCTCACCATCACCTAAGATTATACCCCGAAGGCTCAATAAAATAAGACCTTTGAGTGGAGACGGTGATCATCTAGGGTGAGTGGATCAATAACTTACAATCTAAGTTAGTTGTAACAATCTGGTTACAACGGGTAAATGTGATTTTACAGTTTATAATTGCATACTGTCATGATGATTATGAATTATGTGATTTCTTTCAGAGGTCAATTGCGATTGGGTTGAGATACTATTACTTGGACAACATTAGTGCTTTGTACATGTGTTGTTTATTGAAATGATGTTGTAAGAAGTAATAGTATCCAACTATCGGTTAGATCACTGAATTGGCCTTCAGTGATTGTAAGTGTTGCTTGGGGGCCACCGCGGCAGTAGGGTACCTCAAGAACCACCGATCCTCTTTGACGCTAGTTGTTTATGATGCTTAGCTGTAAACAATTGTTAATCTGAGTTAGGTTTATAGTTTTCGACCTATTCACTTAGCTTTGTGCTAATCCATCCCCTCTAACTTCTTGCAGGTTGACTTTTGTATGTGGGTGAGCAAGAAGTCGGTTTGATTTATGGAATGTTTGACGATGCTTACTCTGTTTTGGAACAATTGTGTTAATAGGCTATTAGAAGGATTTAACTTTAAATAACACTTATGACATAATGATTGTAAAAGTTTGTGATAAACTAGGTATTTGGATCATATGTGATAGATTGCTCTTTTGGTTTATAAAATTATGCATTCTAGTTGTGAATATTAATTTAACGCTTCCGTTATTTTTTTTTTTTAAATAACCTTGTGAATTTGGAGTGTGTTATAATATCAAATGTTTCGAACTCATTGGGTGGAATAGTGGACAAAAAATCCGTTCCACTATATCTCCCATATTCGCTAGAAGTTTTTTGGTTACCATCACCCCTTGCCCGTTTATTGTTTTCCTCTCTTAAACTATTATACAAGTTTTGCATCACATTTTGGGAAGAAGACGAGGAAAATATTGTGGGAACCGAACTAGTGGACACATTTGTAGATGCACTATATTTTTGAAAATATACGCCAAACAAATCTTGTAAATTACTTTTAAAAGTCTTTTTCATTTCATGTGAAAACATTGGGTCTTGGTCATTCAACTTCAAATTGTGACAAATGCCATCGATCAACATTTCCACCCCACAAACATTAAAACACGGGTTAATTGCGGCGGAACAAGTAATAAAGGGTGGCATTTCTTGAAAATACTTTCTTAGTTTTTCTTTCATTGAATCCACCATCTTTTAATAAATAGCACCTTCATATACGTATTCGTTTAATTTTATAGTCATTATAAAAAGTTGTTTTAGTACCCAATGACTAGTGGGATAATAAACACCCGATAATAAAGTAGTCGCGGTTTTGAAAACTTTGAGCAATTCGGTTAACTTTTTAACAAATTCCCAAAATTCTATGCGAAATGGTGATGCATAACCTTTGTTAACAAGTTGACTATGAAAAAGCATTAAACAATCTTGTTGGCATAAACCGCATACAAACATATGGTAAGTCGAACTCCATCTAACGGGCATGTCCCAATTAGGTGTTAAAAATATGGAATTCGTTTCCTTACACAATTTCATATAAGATTTATATCTTTGTTTATCCCTTTGAAATATGTCTTGTAACATAGTTTTATACGCATTTTTTATGGTGTCTATTTCCGTAACCGCTAGTCCGGCTTGCACAACCAAGTTAATGATGTGTGCAACACATCGACTATGATAAAAAATGTCATTCAAAGGTGGTGCGTATTTTAGTATTAATTTTGAAACGGCAAATGTATTATTACTTGCATTGTCAAAACAGATTGAAAAAACCTTTTCTTCAAATTTAAACGTTTTAATCACACTTCGTAACATGTAAAATAAGTTTTGACCCGTGTGAGGATACTCAAAATCTTCAAAAGCAATGGTACATTTCATCATTTTCCAAGTTGATAGATCAACCCAATGTGCGGTAACACAAAGGTAGGAACCGGGCAAACCATGAGGAGCCGACCAAACATCGGTTGTTAATGATACACTTGTATTTAAGTTTTCAAAGCCTATTTTTAGTTGTTTTTAGCTTCTTTTCACACTTTAAGGGCTTCACGTTTAAGAGTAGTACGACTTACATGATTATATCGCGGTTGAAGAGTGGTTTGAATCACCCTAGTAAGCCGAGGGTTGTCGAAGTGGTTGAACGACAAAGCTTCTTGAATCACATAACCCGCAAAAGCTTGTCGACACCGTTCCACATCGTATGTAAATATAGAACCATCTCGTGCCATAGAAGATTGACCACTTGATTCCGGATTTTCTTTGATTCCGGGACAATGAAGATTGTTATGATTCTTCAACGTTGTGTTGGAATCGGGTTTTAAGAAATGCTTACAACGTTTGCAATGTGCCTTAACCAAACCATCCGACATTTCCCCTTTGTCGTAAAAATCCCATACTTCTTTATTTCTTTTGTTAGGCAATAGTCGAACAATTGTTGGGCGACTTGATTCATCACCGAAGGAAGTAGAATCTTGTTGATGTGCCATTTTGAGAATTGAGAATGAGTAGAAGATTGTTTTGATTGAGAAGGAAATATATTTTTTTGAGTTTTTGTATATAAGAATGAGTAGAAAATTGTTGTGATTGAAACTAAATCAAAGGTTCTATATATAGGTGAATTAGGATGGCAAAAATGTAAAAAAAAAAATTGAAAAAAGGGCTAGAAATTGCCCTCAACGGCTAGAAAACGTTCAAAAAAAAAAAACCGGGTTGAAACCGGTTTCCAAACCGGGTTGGAGAAACCGGTTTGGAACCGGTTCTAACGTTCAAATCTTGAAACCGGTTTGGAACCGGCGGGTTGGGGAGAACCCAAACCGGTTTTGGTCAAAACCGGTTTTAACCGAGTCAGTTTCGGGTCGAAATCGGGTCGGGTCCTGAAAACCGTTTTTTTTGCCGATCTCTAACTCCAACCATCAAGTTGAAGGTTCACTATATATGGGAAATTAACAAAAATGCCATTTTTTTCGGTCGTATTTTTCGATTTGCCCCTTCCAATTTTTTTTTGCCGATTTGCTCTACCCGGTCGCAGGTTGCACCCTGCGACCTGCGACCCGCACATTGCGACCTGCGTCCCAAGTGATTTCCGAGTAAAAGACAAGCAAAACGAGACGTAGCCTTCCGGTCGCAAGTCACAGCATGCGACTTGCGACCGACGAGATCACTTGCAACACTGTTTTGTTTTAATATATTTTATGTTTTAAATTTAATTAACGCATTGTTTCGTTTTTGTTTGATAACTTTTTATATACAATGTATAAAATAATTCCGAATATATATTCATGATCAGTGTAATTTTATCTACATTTCGACATAAATTTTATCGTCACATGTTATGTATTTAACGAAAGCATTTTTTAGTCTCGAAATCAATTTTTTTTATATTACAATGTAGATAAAAATAAACTTGTCATAGTGGTATATTTAGATTTATTAGTCCACCTTTATCTACATTATGATATAAAAAAAGTTGATTTCGAGACTAAAAAATGCTTTCGTTAAATACATAACATATGACGATAAAATTTATGTCGAAATGTAGATAAAATTACACTGATCATGAATATACATTCGGAATTATTTTATACATTGTATATAAAAAGTTATCAAAGAAAAACGAAACAATGCGTTAATTAAATTTAAAACATAAAATATATTAAATCAACACAATGTTGCAAGTGATCTCGTCGGTCGCAGGTCGCAAGTCGCAGGTCGCATGCTGCGACTTGCGACCGGAAGGCTACGTCTCGTTTTGCTTGTCTTTTACTCGATAACTAGAAGGGTCGCAGGTCGTGTTGAACGGGTCGCAAGTCGCATGATGCAACCTGCGACCGGGTAGGGCAAATCAACAACTTTTTTTTTGAAGTGGCAAATCAAAAAATACGTCCGAAAAAATAGCATTTTTGTTAATTTCCCACTATATATTCGTACTAGATAGATAGATAGTGGTGTGGGACTGTGGGAGTACTTGCATGACATATATTGCTAAGAAAACGTAATCATTATTATTATTATTATTATTAAAAATTTAAAATTTAAAACAATTTAGAGTTTTTACACCAAAAGTAAACAGTGAGAGTGGCGACATTAACTGGGCCTTGGTACAGAAATTATCGAGCCCAGTAAATAATTACATAGATTGCAGAAAGCACAAGCCTCTTTGTTTCTTCGTACCAAGATCTGATACTAACCTCGGTAGCAATTTTTGTTCAGATTTATATTTTGAGATATTTTAAAATAATTGTTTACTACTGTTTTATATTCAAGTAAATAAAAATTGTTTTATCGGGTATGTGTGAAACTTTTCTGGCTAACACAATAATAATATGCTTTTCTAAAATTGTATATACTTTTATAACGAACAATTAAATTGAAACGGTGTATTATATGCTCTCAATGCAGTATACACTCATTGAAGGTGTACTTTGATTATCTTCAAACTCGTAGATTTTCAAACACGTATCTATATATAGCTCATGTAATACCCTAAATAAGCTCATGTGCTCCTATATCTGAAATTATATACAGGAAACATGGTTATGACATCATCAATTTAAATAAAACTTATTTAATTAATTAAGTCCCTATATTTTAGTTAAATTAAAATTAAAACATTTAGTTTAATTAATCAATCAACACCCCGTGTATATACACGGGTTTACGATCTAGTAATATGTATATCCGTCACTAAAAAGATTGTTATTTTATCATTTTTTTCACGTTTTTAGAAAGTGTGTAAATTTTTTTGAAAAGGATAAGATTTTCACACTTATATATATTAGAAAGAAAAACTCACACTAAGCGTGGAGAAAATACAATTTTAAAATATTTAAAAGTGTGAAATTTTTTTTGTAGCACATGATTTTCCTACACAAGAGAAAGTGTGGATAAATGGGTGTTGACAAGTTGTAGATTCTTCGTACTTTTAAGTGTAAACCTTTTTTTCACACTTATATATGTGAAGATTGTGGTGATTTCCACACTTATTGATGTAATAACTCTCTACACAATTATAAGTGGATAATTTAACATAAAATTCTGCTCATTATTAAAAAGTGTTAGTGTAGATAAATGATATATTTGTTCTAGTGCGTAAACTTTTATCATCAAGTGAATAAAGTAATATAATTACGTGCTTGACTGCTCTTCTATGGTCGAACTCAACCAACTTTTATGCACCGATGTTCATCCCTTAAAGGCTTAAACTAACCCAATTATACAAAATGTATCTAAAGTCACAAATTTTTCTATAAAATTCCGCATGTCTCATGGTGAGCCAGAAAAATAATTTTAAAGGGACGAATTAAATATAACTTTTGTTTATGGGGCAGATATTAAAAGTATCCTGAATATAATATTTCTCCTTTTTCTTTAGGATTTGAAAGTGACGAATTTCAATGGAGTCGACTGCTTACACCGTCTTCTCACCTTTCTCGTCCCTGAGGATGTAAGCAAGGGATATGTTTTTCAAAGTAACGAACTACAATCAAATGTTAAACAACTTTACATTAAAAAAATATGTATCATTTGAAACATATATCGTCATCCATACATATTTGAGCAATTGATAAATATATATACTAGTGATATAAACAATTGGTGTTGAGTGCTTCATTACAATGACAGCCATGGCATATTGGTAATTTATACTTGGATACTTCTGGTTCTATCTTATTTTCCAACTTTTAGTACAAGAAATTAGCATGCCAACTTTTGCATTGTATCCGGCCACAACCAAAACATGGTTTCTGAGATGTCACAAAAGATGTGGGGTTTGATTATTTCTTTCTCTTATTTTAAGAACTTATGTTTTTTTGTCTTATACTTATAATAACAACGATGTAGTTGAATCTTATCCATTTTAGAATTATTAGCATATATTGTTCATTTTTTAATTTTTATGTATGTTAATGAAGTTCTGAAACTAGCTAGTATTGTTTCACCTTCTTCTCTTAGGGCAAATTTAAGATGCCACCTACTTTCAAACGTGTTTTACGATTTTCAAATCGCACTAGATCGATTTCGTAACGTACACCAAATTAAATGATCGAAAAGAGTTCTTCTAGGTTCAATGCTTTGCGATAAGGCGGAAATGTTTGGACAAAAATATGTATATTATGATGATGCACATGCCCAAGAATTTATATAACATTATGTCCAAATTAAAGAAGTTGCTTGTCTCTTTCATGGAATAAAGTTTTCTTTTCCAAGGCTCTATATATGTATGTATTATATCTATAATTAAGAAGATATGAAGTATATGGTTGCTATAAATACTTGGAGAATAAGCGAAATTTGATTTTAGTTACACACGTCTCATTTGGTGGCCAAGACAATGTTTCTAATTGTACGTTTGCCGTCCAAAAAATATTATAATTTATGTTTTTAAAATTGCCGAGAACCCTTTTTTAACGACTTTATGTACAGATTTCATAACACTTAACAAACGAATGAGGGTTAATTAAAAGGAGAAAAATGTTGTGCGATACTTGGTTGATGACAAATTTAGTGGCATGTAACCAGTTTAAACCTGTGTGATGCATATTTATGCAATTATTAAATACAGTATGTATTATTATTTCTAGCTAAAAACGGTATAACAATTGAATTAAAATATGTCAATATTCTAATGGAATCCCACTAAACTTTCATATTAGGTAATATTGTCTTTTAATATGACTTCAATTCATAAACTTTATCATGTATGAATTACTTGAGTTACCGTTTGCGTTTAAGACATAAAGATGGAATCTTAGTGACTTGTGTTTAAGACATAAAGATGGAATATTGGTGGAATGTGTGCTAGTTATTTTGGCTCCAAGATTATAGTATGTATAAATGGAATAATGTTAAGTTTAATTAATGTAAAATACATGAATTTAACGAAATATTAAAGTAACATACCTAACTTGTTTATGTATAGGGTAGCGATTCGTACACCACCAACATACACCGTCAAACGTGGTTTACAATGATGTACATTACAACACACTGTAACATATTTAGTGGTGTATGACTACAAATAGATGGTGTGCAAATCACCATCCGTATGTATATATTGGTTGCTTTTATAATTGGTCAAGTTAAAAGATTTAAATGATAAATAGGTTAAACATGTCAAATATAAATTCAATTGGAAACTCATATGATATATACTAAAAATAAATTGTACCTTACGGTTCAATATCTAGTTGGTTTTAACCTTGCTTAGCTCGATTTGCCACAAGGGCAAATGACATATCACATAAAGTAATCGATAAATGATATATCAAAATTCACGAGTAACAAATGACATATCAATATTCAGGAGTTTTAAATGACATATCAAGCAACAAAGTATTAAATAAATATATAGAAAAAATGTACTTAGAGCTATAATAAGATTCGACGTTAATATATATATATATATATATATAATTCTAATTATTAAAGTAAAAATAGAGAAAATGAATATTCACCCACTTTGCAAATCTAACTAAATTGAGATCTCATAACATGCAATTAACAACGTAGTAACTTTATCGTGAATTACATTGATTTAGTAATTTAGTAATTAAAAAAGAATAAGTCAACATTTGAATATACACAAAATTACAAAATTAAAACTCAATTCAAATAAACGAAACTACAAATCAAAATAAGTAAAACAATCTATGAAACTTTGTTGAGGAATGAGATACCGTATTAATTTGATGATTATGTTATCTTCTTACAATGAATAAGTAAATTGTCAATGAAAATGGCAATTGTGTCGATCTAAAATTATAAACATGACAACTAAATTAATATGATTATGATCAATAAATGAAAGTGCACTTATACTTTTCTTGAATATAATGGATTTAGAAGGACACGTTGCTATAATCTTGGAGAAAAGTTATTATAAAAAATTTAAATCTACTGAATTAACTGATGGGATGACATGACATCTAAATAAGCTTAGCTATTGCCACATCATAAATTACTTGTGTTAAATGAGTAAGAAACTATCACATAAGCAATAGTCTTCTCCTTTAGTTATAAGAGAAGATGCAGATCTATAATCATTCCTCACAATTTTCTTAATAATGATTTACCAAATGCTTTTAAGATAAAGATTAATTATAGTATTAAAGTTCTAAATTATCTTAATTATCAGTGTCTCCATAAGAGAAGATTGACATGTAACAAAGTTCAAGCCAATATTCTTCTTATCAAATAGCTAGCTAGAAGATATTATTAGCATTTAGCAATTTGAATTAACCTCTAAAACGTATAATATTTTAGTTAATAATATAGTAGTATAATGTACATTCATATAGCAAATTAAAGAGCAATTGACCTATTGCTTTGAGAGAACCCGTCAATTAAGTGATTGTAAGTTCAAACCTCACTTAAAGTCGTGTGTGAATAGTATATATATGATCATACATATCATATGAGTAACATTGTAAGTTTACCGTTTTAAAAAAACATTAAACGTTTATCAAGTCACATATAATGCATTGTTAATTTATAATTTTCTAAAGAGACAAGTAGGCTATTTCAATGTCAGTGGTTGGGAGGAATAAGGACAATTGAGAAGCATATGAAAAATGTGGAGCTGATCATGATAAAATTAGGCATGAATAATATAACTCAAGTGACAGGAATTAACTGAATATATATATATTTTGTAAAATTTAAAAATTTGTAGGCGGATATGGGCGGTGGAGTGAAAGGTGTGAACCTACCCGAACCGGCTGGAGACAGAGACAGACGAAGTAATATAAGAATACGACTAATCGGGTAGACGTAGTTATCGTAGGCCAGGATCATGGCAGAAAATTCACAGGGGTCTTTAGTGAAAACCATCGTAAACTTGAGGGGTATATATGTGTACGAAAGTTTAAAATTAATATGAAATCGGGTAGAGTTCTAGAAATTTTATTGACACTGTTTATTTGCAAATTAAATTAGTCACTTAGGTGTATTAAAATTCGAATTATAATTATATTTCATGTTAGATTAGATGATGGACTCTTAAGGTAAAGTTAAATTAAAGAGGTCATGAGAGAACATTATGCATAAATACATAGTACGTACGGATAATAATTACGTGCATCTTAATTCTAACCACTCATAAAATAGGTACATAAACCTCATGAATGTCTCACTATCCATTTGTGGTACCTAATAAATAGGTAGTACATGATATTCGAGTATGTTATAGGTGTTTTCCAAAACAATTTCAATAATATTTCGTTGATATGAATCTTAAACAGTTGTGAGTCGTTCTTAATGCGAGTCAATAAGTTACTTACTTAAATATCGATTTCCTAAATTCTATAAGAACACAATCAACTTTCACTACCTTTGTCGATTTTAGACAAATTAACTTCTTTTTTTTCTTTTCCATGTCCTCAAACTTTATATTTTCATTTCTGCTTTTATTTTTTTGTTAAAAAGTAAAAATTAACGGCTTGTGGGTTTTTAAATCATGTTTAGGAATAGATAACAAATTAAGAGTTTTAACCCACTAATCTACTCCTAACAAAAGTTTCAACTTACTAATCCACTCTAAATTCTAAAAGGACATATATGATTTCATGATCCTCCCGGCCGGAAAAAAAAAAAGCTAGCAAAATGTTGAGCTATCTCCTCATGGGAAAGTCATACACAACTCTTTGGAGTCTAGCATACTTAATATATTTTTTTCAAACTGATTGATAGAAACCACACATATCTTTGCAGCTCCTAATCATTAGATAAGGTCAAATATATGAAGCCAAAATCACCTTCTTTCTTTCCTTTTATATCTCTACCACTATAAATACATGTATATCCATCTTTTTATATACCACCCTTCATCAATGCACTTGTACAAGTGCAAAAACACTTGCAAAAATATCCAAGAATTAAGCTTTTGGGCATCAATCTTTATACAAAATACTCACAATATCAACATTATTACATACATCATACATGCATAGATAGAGAAGGAAATAGAAAGAAAGTGAGTTACTGTTGCAATGCAAATCTCTGTGGAAAGAAAGAAAGAAAGAAGTGGTCCAGTAATAATAATAATAATAGGCAGTGGAAGAAGGTGCATGTTTTAAAGAAGAGAGGAAGAAGATATAATAATTGGTCCCTCATCCATCCATAATCCATAATACTAATAAAGGGTACTCTCTCTTCCTACTGTTGCTTTCATACACCTCAACATGACTCCTTTCTTTTTGTATTTAATTAATTACTATTAATTATTATTCAATTTCATGCTCAAAATTAAACCTTTTACAGTAATAATAATCAAACAAATTAGATTTAAATTGACTTTTCCTTTTCATTTATTGATTTAGTTGTTGATGGGTATATAATTATTACCAGCAACATGCAGTACCATAATGTTTACATAATTGAAACATGTGTTAATTATGATAACATTAATATACCAAATTTAATGTAATTATATATGTACTGAAGTAGTATATGATAATGACCTAACTTGTTAAGGATGAATAAAGAAAAAATGTTAATTTACACCGCACCCTGTCATCAGTGACAAACTCGAATGGTTCTGCTAGTTCGAGAGCTGGATTAGCGTCTACGTGTAAAGCACCATATACATTAATAACTACTTGCCATCTACGTTCCGCCATCCATTCCAAGTTTTTTCTTCCTTCTCTTTAATTCTTTGAAGAATGTTACTAATAAAGTTAGTTGAGTTTGAGCAAGTACTAGAAATAACTCAAATAACCAATTTAAGAAAGAACTTAACAAATATATATCAAATATTATGTTTCAATTATGTTATATATACTATTTTATAAGATAAGAAAGAATGTTAAAATGTGATTTTATGAACAGAAACAGGACATACATTCGTCCTAATACAAGGCGTGCGTATCCAACTGTCTTTTGCACCATGTGATATACAAAACTTGATTAAGAAAGGCCCTGTCTTTTGCAACTGCCGATAAAGCCACTACCCACAACTTTTCAATATGTGCAGAATGGTCCACATAAATAGTGTATATGCTATTTCTTTCACTATTCTACCCCCAACAAACCCTAGCCTCTTTTTATTCTCTTTTGTGAAAGAATTTGATCACTTTATAACCTTAAGAGAAGCTAGACTATATATATTATTGGGTATCTTGCTAATCATCAACCCGGCCATCATAACAACTTATAACAAGATCAATATTACTTGCAAATGTTACTCTATTATGTTCAAAATTTACTCATACATGATGTGTAATAGTTTTTAAAGATTGGAAATAATTTATTAGTTATTTCAACATGATCTAAGTGGTTCATTATACTTTGTCGTCCATGGTGAATGGGTATTTCTTCAACTACATGATCGCGTGACGAAAGTTATCTTCGATAAGATTTTGAAAACGATAGATGATGCCGAAGAAATTAAAGGTACAACACGTGGCAGACTATGAGTCACTGCTTTAATCTTTACTAAAAACTCATTCCTATTGGCCAAGGTTGGTTGAGTTCCAACATTTTCAGGCCTCTTTACTCATTTCTTTCATGAATCACTTCTAAAACCATGCCCTCTATACTTAGGTTTTCTTATTAAACAAGTACAAGTGAAGTTGTAGACTTTTTTAGCTCTAGACTCAGCTGGTTATCTAGCTTCAAAAGAAGATTGTTTTTGCTACAACTGCAAACTAGTGAAGTACTTGGTTCAAAAAGATAGCTGATTCATAGTTAGAAATACTTGAACTTTTTGTCCATGTAAGTTATCTTTATTTGTCTACCGGCCTGATTCATAATTAATTAATGTATACAGCTTCAATTTCTTATTCCATGTGTTTATCTGCAAAAACAATCAAGAAAAGCCATGGAGTACTCATGGTACTTTATGAGTACTCGTTTATTCATGTCAATTATGGATAGAAAATTTCGAAATTCGATGCTCTTCTTTCATTAATGAATTTGTTCTACTTTCTCAGATCTATTTTTCTTGAAATATCAGAAGCAAAAAGTGTAGCTATCATTTGCAGCAGTAATGAGTCAAGTAAGATGAACATTTCAAATTTGAGAGAATCGGACTATGAAACGAAGCAAGAAGGCACTAGCAATGGAAGTAAGATCGTCCCCAAGCCGAATTTGACCACATCTTCATGGTCTAAATTAAAGGACCCAAGAATCGTTCGAGTTTCTAGAGCTTTTGGTGGTAAAGATCGACATAGTAAAGTTTGTACGGTTAGAGGGTTGAGAGATCGAAGAGTTAGGCTTTCAGTCCCAACGGCTATCCAATTGTATGATCTTCAAGACCGTTTAGGACTTAACCAACCTAGTAAAGTTGTCGATTGGTTGCTTGATGCGGCCAAAAATGAAATTGATGAACTCCCTCCTCTCCAAATCCCAACTGGAAGCTTTGGACAAAATCTTCAAGCAATGCTAAATGTTACCTCACAAGAAAGAATTGAAGGGTCTAAAACGAGTGCTAATGGTCTCAATTGGGAAGATTATTGGAACCCAGATAAATCTAAAGCAATGGCACAAGAAACTAACGATGATTGTGAACAACGTGATGAAGAAGATGCAAGAAACAAGAATGATCATCATGGTACGTTTGTGCAATCTAGTAATTTCTTTGGGAGAAACCCTAATTCTTCAAATTTACCAGGTTTGTTAAACAATGTTGTCCCAAATAGTTCTTTTCTCAAATGGGATCCTTCAAATCTATCATTATCCCAATTCGGAAGCTATGGATCAGTGACACCTCACAACGATAACGTTCATAACTTCAATATGAACGTAACTGCCTTACCTTCCATTCCATCGGGATCTCCGGTTCTCTTATATCCTTCACCACCTCCACCACAAACACAATCGTATTTCCCTTCACACAATCACAACACCGGTGAGTTTGATCCAAAACAACTAAATTTCCAAATGTTGAGTTCTTCTTCAAGTTCTAATTTCACACCACCTCTTTATACAATAAACCAAGGAATGAGACCATTTCATTTGAGCATGAACCCTAAGTTTTTTCCTTCAGAAGACAATGTTGGCCATGAACAAAACAAATAAGCTAGTGAAATTCTTTCATGATGTTTCGTATTCTTGAAGCATCATTCAAAAACATCACAGATAGGCCTTAACTAGCTAGGCATGGTTCGATGTGCGAATTCATATTGTGCACAAATAATAAAACGTTAATGCAATTCTACGCCGTATTCTGAGTTCATTATTTGAAAGATAACCTTGAATAGAAGAAATGCCATTGAAGCCAATAGGCTAGGTTTTAAATATTAGTTTTGGATTAGAGTACGTGTTGTGGGATATATATATATATATATATATATATATATATATATATCCTTCATGTTAAACTCAGTTTTTCATATGTATACTTATAGCTAGAGAACTTATATATAATATTATATTGATGTGTGCAATAATCATGTACTAGTTTTTCAATTCCCATTCTCGAGGTTATGTAACAACATTAATGTACTGATACATGTTAGCAATAGCAAATGCCTTTTGTTTTATGCTACACTGTCGTACGTACGTGTCCTAGAATGCGTTTCCATAATTAACTTAAGAGGGAACTAGTTTTGATTATATTAACTGCTAAAGTTATGTACGTTTATGTGCAAATATATAATTAGCTTGTGTAAAATTTATGTGTTCTTTATATTTGTACGTTTTACTTTCCTTTCCAAAATTAACATCATAGTTGAAGTTTTTTTTATAAACTCAGTGCGTGAACTACAGATTATATCTGAATATTTCAGTATATTTCATGAGCAAGTATGTATAAATATTTCATGTCATAGCCAAGGGGGTGTTGAGACTGTTTTGTATTTATAGATATATGAGTATTGCATTTGTAAAACACAAATAATTGTTAAAATAATGTTTCCAGAAAAGTGATTATCTGCGCTTTGTACCAGTTGTAGAGAAGAAGGTTAAGGCATTATTTTCAAATTGCCGTTCTTTAAATGCAATCTCAACTTTAAAAACGCAATCTCAAACAGCTCTAAAATATATGGTTATTGCTTCTATTTTCTCTAGCCCCTAGATATTTTGAAGTAAATAAACTGTCAACCGGCCAAAATGCATGGTTATATGATTGATCTTGATTAATCCTCCTCTTGGTATATATACTACCAATTTAATTTAAATTAATATAACTTTTGCCATATATCCACTAATATACTTTTGATGAATCAATGTTCACATAATTATCGCACAACAACATTACTCTTCATTAAGACAAAACATGGTAAACTACAACGATGATATCGACACCACTTCAGTCAAGAAGTAAATCATGCTCAACATGATTTTCTATCATTAAAAGTAGCTAATATAACATTTTTGGCTTCTCATCTCTCACTTGATTGTAAAGAGTGTTTCTTTGACGTTGTCAAGTTATTGTCTTCTTTGATTCATTCTCAGGAATCCTCTAGTACTGCACATTGGCAGTTTGGTTTTAGTAGTAGGCTAGTTGCATTCTAGTCAACTGTTAGTTTCAATGTTAGCTTTTCTTTAGAAGTTATGAGGTCTATTGGTTCAAGTTTGTTGGGCAGTAGTATTAGGTCTAGCTTCAAAGATTTATCATATGTATCTTTGGTGCTCTTCTCAACTTTTGTTGATAGAGCCTAGCTTTCAATTTAATTTCTTGTTATTAGCCAAAAAATAATACTAATAATAATAAGAATCCTTCTGTTATTTCTAGATAAGATGCAACAGTTAGTACTATATATCTTACCATTATTAGAAAGTAGTGAAATACTATTCAAGTAACAGCAACAAATTAAAGGGAGAACTAGGGTGGCACAACCTAGCTAGGGAGTATATGCTTGAGTTATTATGTTTTGTTACCAAATCTTCAATAATTATTATTATTATTATACACATTTATGAACCATAAATATAAATAATGATAATTAAAGTAACATCAATACCCAAACGAATAAGATCTGAGTGTTGTTTTAGAGTATAGGTAGTGAGAAAGACAGGTGATAAATTGATAAAGAGCAACTGTCAACTTTGCATCAGATCCAATACACACTAAATATGCAGCAGTAGCTAGCTACCACAGCAGCAGCTGCAGCAGCTTAAACAAGCAGTACAGTACAACTTATTTTTCTTCTTCCAAATTTAAAGCTTTGTGGTCCTATATATAATGGTTTTAAACTTTTATTATTTTTCTTCTTCCAAATATAATGGTTTTAAACTTTTATTATCAATAAAACAAAACAAAGGTATCTAGTTATCTTTACAAAAATTATTCTTTAAAACGACAAAACCTGCAAGAGAAGCAGTCCAACAAGGTTTCAGATAGGAACCTTAATTTTATTTTCTACATATGATTTGATTTATTTTTTCAAACTCTAATCAAACAAAAGGTAAATGTAGTTGGTTAACTTCGTTAATTACGTACATACTAATTACAATTTACATCGAATACCTTCGGTAGTTCGGTTTTATAGAATGATACTTTTGATCAGTTGATATGTTTAAGGTGGTGCTTAATTCGTTTTGCTTTGTATTTTATTGCTTAACGTAGCTTTTGTGGAAAACATATAAGACTCCTCCCAACCCAAAAACCAATTTACTGAAACTAACAGAGCCTTGTCAACATCACGTCAGCTTTTTCAAAAAACTGACTGAAACTGACTGACCATTCTCATCTCTGCTCCGTCACTTCATTTTTTCAGGACCCACTGACCAATTAATTAATCAATTAAAACTCAGTAATTTAAATTAACACAATAATTTAAATAAAACACGTTTCATTAAAAATAAAAATTACAACAATTCTTAAAAATAAAAATTACAACAATTCAAAAAATACTAGAATTAAAACATAATCTAATCGGAGCTCGTTTCGTCATCTTCGTTTGCATTTCATACCTCGTCTTCGTCCGGTCTTGTGCATATTTGTCTTGTAAAGTGTTGTCACTTCTTTCCTTGCGCTTTTGATCATTTTGATTTATGTTTTAGACGTTTTTTTCGGAAGTTTTTTACACAAAAAGCTCAAAGCTTTGTAAGCCGCCTTTTTCATCGCGTTTTCCTTAATCATTTTGATTGCTTATTGTTGAGCTAGAGCGGTTTGTTTGACTGCTTCAAGTGTATCAATTTTTTCAGAATAAACACTTCGTGAAGACGAACCGGCGGAGCTTGAAGCCGAACTCTTTGCCACCTTTCGGCCCGGTGGACGGCAGATGTGGTCGTCTTGGAACAACCGTTTCATCTTTGCATCAAGAGCCGTACCCACTGGATTGTTATCCGCGTCTAGATCGGTGACAAGAGGTTGGAAAGTATCTTCGTTAGCCATTACACCGGGCTCGGCAAAGAATTTGGGGTAATGTTTTAGAATATTCCAAGATGATTCGTTGATCTTTCTTTTTGGTTTTAGATTTGTTGTTTTTTGACATTTTGTTGGAAGAAAGTGAAGTGGTAAATGTATGAAGTTGGTGAAGTGAGAAATGTATAAAATTGGTGTAGTGGGAAAGTGGGTAAAATGAAGTGGAAAATGTATAGAATTGGAGAAGTGGGTAAAATTGTTGTGTATGAAAGTAGTATAGATTGTTGTGTAAAAATAGGTTAAATGGAGTATGTATTTATAGTTGGAAAGTGAGGGTTGAAAAAGGAAAAAAAAAATGGCTATATATATAATCATTGGATTTTTATTATTATTATTTTTTTCAAACGGTTACTTTCAAATAAAAGAAAGAAGGGAAAATGGGCCCAGCCTTCGAATTCTCACGTTGCCAAACCGAAGGGTCTGGAACCGACGAGCAACCGACGAGGTGGTGTCATCCCCGTCGGCCTCATCAGCCCAAACCGACGCCACACCGACGAGTGGGTTGGGACAGGGTCTAAGTAGTTGATTATCTACATCTTTTAGGTGGATTAAACTAAAAGGTAACTTCAAAAAAAACTTTTGATGTTTGATCCTTCAACTTATATTATGTACATTATCAGTCCCTTATTAGTACTTGTTTCACGTAATATTTTCCATTTTTCATATATAGAATAATTTTTTAATATACACAACAGCTGTTATGCATTACAATGTATACTGTACAAATATTGTAATGTATAAATTTGATGTATGTATCATTTAATGCTCATATTATTTTAATTTGATTAAATAATTTCTCCTTATAATAATCAGACTAATCAATTAATTGAATAGAAGTAAGTAATGTTTTGAAAACCGAACCGGACCGGAGAGGGCTCCGGTTCTGGTCGAACCGGTCCATTAAAACCGCCCCAAAACCGGCCAAAACCCGCGAGCTATTAAAACAAAAAAATCAAAAACCGATTTGACCGGTCCGGTTCCCGGTTGAACTGTCCAGTTTAGACCGAACCGCCCGGTTCGTTAACTGGTCAAACCTTAGTCAAAACCGGTTTTCACCCGGCCGGAAACCTTAAAAATTTCCGATTGAACTGGTCCGATTGGACGGTTCAACCCGGTTTTCAAAACATTGGAAATAAGTAATCAAAAAGTGAGTAGGTATATCCTTGTTTAAAGCTAATTATTTAGCCTTAAAACTTACGAGAAATATTATTTGTATTGTACAATAAGTGCACCAATAAAAGATATAAAGATGTTATTATTATTAGAGAGATCTTTTGTTTATATATGAAAAGGTTGGAGGATTAAAAATGTAAAATATGTAATTTTTCTTGAACGATGATTAATTAACAACACTATCGATTTGTTCCGTTAACACTACATTGTGTTATTCCCTAAAAATTATACCAATAAATCAAATAATATGGGTTATAGGAAGTTAAGTTAACTTAAAATAAACGGTTACTAAAACCTAACAAATGTTCAAATCCCAAATGACCAAATATCTTTTACATAAATTTAAATGTACAACTTACAAATAAGCATAAACCGGAAGATTAATGGTCTCATACACGAAGTGTGCAATTAAATATATTTATCATTGATGGTCTCATACACGAAGATTAATGGTCTCATAAACCGGAAGATTAATGGTCTCATACACGAAGTGAAACGATGAAAAGGTATACTAAGCAATGTAATGAACATTCCTTATTAATATATTTATCATTGATGTTGCTTGATTTTTTCAGAATTAATCATCACGAGTAAGGTGACAAATTAGGTCGAGTCAAGTTGATAGGTCAGAATTACCCAACTCGAACATGACATGATTTGATAAATGGATTGGCGGGTCAAATGTACCCAACTCGAACACGATCCTAATATTTGGTGGTTAATTCCGCGTCAAACGAGCCACATTTATTGGTTTACCTTTCGATTAGTGGTTTGACCCGTTAACCAGAACCTTGGCAGGTTGGATTCGTGTCAAACGGGTCAAGTTTCCTTTGGACTGGTGTGTTGACCCACTAACTCGAACCCAACTCGAAAAATTATACGGGTCGGTGGGTTTTAAGTTAATTTCAACTGGTGGAATGGTTTCTAGTCAAACGGGTCAACTTCCGTAGGTTACTTTTGGGTTGGTGAGTTGACCTGTTAAACAAACCTTGAACCAAGTCCAACCCAAAAATTAAATGGGTTGACAAGTATCGGGTTGACAAGTTAAAATACATATATAAACATTATATGTCGACATAAGTAATGATATCCATTACCCCTAATTTAATAGAAATAGGTGATTACCCACTAATAGGTAATAGAGCTTTGTATATTATAGAATACCAAAGACCAATATTAAATACCCTAATACCCTAAGTCAAGCACCTATTTACATCCTTTACCCACAAAATAAAAGCACCTATTTACATATTATAGGATACCCTAATACCCTACTACCCTGAGTTGTTATTTACATATTATTTATGTATTTATTTGATCATTGAATAAAATAAATCTATTCTATACTATATATTAAAGAACACTAAAGCTGATGTCATGAAAATAATTTGACATTTTCTAGAATTGATTTTGCTGCTGACGTAACTTCTTCTTATTATTCCGTTGATGTTATGAGAGTAATAATTAAAAAAAATCAATTTAATTAATAGATATTTATTTTACATTCAAAAATTGTCTTGGAACTCACATAATATCAAAGATTGTCTTGAAACTCACATAATATCAAAAATTATCTTGGAACTCACATAATATCAAAGAGATATTTATTATTTTACATGGATAAATATTTATTGTTTGCTTATTTATATTATGATAATTTATTATGATATATCGTAATTAAGTTTCAAAGAGATTCTTTTTCTATACATATTTTATATATACAATATATACTTATATGTATTGATTTAATTTGCCTATAAACAAAACTCGTGTTTTCACGGGTCATTAAACTAGTTTTTCTTTTTAAACTAAACTTTAAAGTATTTTTGAGTGAGAATTAAAAAACCAATAGAAATGTGTTATGTGTCACTAACCTCACCTTCTCCTACATTTTTAAAATTAAATATCACTCTTAAATGCTATGTCAAAAAATCACAAAACTGCTTATATTTTATTTATCTTCAGTTTTAAATGTATACACTTGACTCGTTATTAGCTCATAATTCTTCATGAAATTTATCTGATAACTAACTAGCTTGAAACGAAGTTATATGCAATTCGAGCAAGCCATTGCACATGTATGCTAGGGTTTCAATGTTGTTAGCATGCTGTATATGATCAATTTTATGATATACAGGTAAAATGTCGGATTTCGATTAGAATTTAAAAGCCAGGGATGTAGACGGCGGAGTAATGTGTTTCTGATATTGATCGCTGTTTTATTAAGGTCGGTGATGATTGATTAGATTTATTAGTATGTTGATGTGCTTGAAGAGATAGAATTTGCTTATTTTAGTCCTCATATATCTGGTTTGATGCCGAGTAAATTGAAATTTGAGGCGATATGTTAGCGTACTGTATATAACAGAGTTTATTCAGTGGTACTCAATGTGCATAATAAAACATAAAAAATGTGAGATGTACCATTTGAATTATGATTCTGATCAAGTAAGGGGATACTGTTTTATGGAATTGTGAATCTTAACGAGTTGTAACTAGTAATAAAGACATGCGATTACTGTAAGGTGTAAACCAATAACAATGTCATATTTTGAGGATGGAAATGTGGGTTTGAGTTCCACTTTGATCATTTTTTGTTCATAGGTTATAACGTTTGACTAATTATGCTTTGAATGATCATAGCTCATGTGTTTATGAAACTAGTCATATCAACATCTGAAGTATTAAACATAGAAAATTTAGGTTTAATGTAAAGATCTTCACTGTATATTATCTATGGTTTATGCCTGAGATGTAGTTGATGATAATGATAGGGTTCTGTAAAATTATGCTCAGGTGATTAATCTAAGGGCTTCCTTTTAAAGACGATAATGTTTTATTTCGTGCATTTCATCTCCTTGAATTTAAGCATATCGCCATTTGTGTCTTAATGTTTGCATAGTCAGTCAGTTGAGTAAATTTGCAAGTAAGTGTGCATGTTTTTGTTGTCCTGAGGGCTTTTAGTTTGTAAACTTTAGTCTTTTGGAGAAATCCTTTCATTTACACTTGCAGGTTGCAACAATAAAAACAAGAAGAAAGATAAATATCTTCATAAGAAGCAGATAGAAGCAAAGGGGGATTCTAATTTGTACACAAAACTAGTTAAATTTGTATATACTCTATATATGAATGTGAAGTTACAATTCTTGTACTTCTAAAGCTAGTAGCGATAAATAAATAGGACAACGGATTTGGAGCAAGGAGATGGAAGTCGACTTCTACACGAGAAATAATTGCCTACGGCGATGCCCATGCCCTTCTTGCGGACCAGCTACCTCACCATTGACGATCTCACTAATCAAATCCTTAAAAATAAGACGTTCTATATCTAAGATCAGAGCTGGAACCTCACTACAGTTGTTGTCCCAATTTTCTGCCTTTTTATTCACATCTTCACCTATGATGTTTATTATTTCATCATATAAGCCACACGATGTGTTAGTTTTAAAATTATTGATTTCTAAGCACAATTCTTCTAGAAGCTTTTCTCCGTTCTGAATTTTCCCTTTCATTGCGCTTGTCATTCCAGAAGATGTTGATGTGGCTAATTTTTGGACTAGAATATTATCAACGGTATCAAAAATCATTTTTCGTCTGAGTTTCTCAGGTTTTGAGGTGCATTCTTTGGTTCTTTCCAATATGTTGAACAACTCAGGGTTGATCAAGCTGCCTGTTGGATGAAGGTCAACTATTGTGGTGACACACTCGAAATGTTTTAGAATACCCGAGGCTTGTAAAATCTCCTTGATGTAGGTGTTCTCTTCATTTATGCTTCCATGTGGACTGATGGTATCTTCGTCACTGATGGAGTCTAATAATTGAATCTGATGAACAAGGTGCTTAATGTTTTCCAAGTTTATGTGGTTGAACCTGGAATCGGATTGGTTTCGTTCTGTGGTGCTCACCAAGTTATCAATCCCTACTTGACTCCATTCTCGTTCATCGAAGCATAAATCCTCATCATCTGAAAAGAGTAAAATCATTGAGGTTCATCAATATAGAATCATCAGCATGCTAAAGGTACTACAGAAGATAAATCCTTTTTTTCCTTATTACAAAAACAAAATAAATAACTAATGGATTTTAGAGGTGGCAACATGGGTAGATCTGGTAGGAGTCTAAAATTGCTGATTGTGGTACACGTTGAAATGGGTAGGGTTGACATGCCACACTTCAGGTCCAGTTCTTTTACAAATAACTATTGCACTCAGCACTGCCACTAAATACGGTTACAAAAACTGTAATAGTTTAGTAATCACTCATTTTCTTGCTCAGGCAGTCCACAATATTACATTATTGAAAGCTACAAGAAAAGGTCAACATTTTGCAAATGCAAGTGTGCTAAAGTGATAGTATCATGCAACTTATCTGTAGTTTCTTTTGTTTCCTGTTTCCTGTTTTTGTCATTGTTCATATTTACTCTTTACTGATATGGTAGTAAGGTTTTTGACTCAACAGACAAGAGACATACCTTTAAAGGCATAGGATTTCTTCTTTATAGGAGATGGTGTATCTTCGTTGTAAAATGCATCGAGAACAGAGACAGGGCTTGGTTGTTCTACGGCAAGCACCGCAAGTTCTTCCATTGGCTTATATCCCATCAACCTCTCTGCACATATATTCTGAAATGGAGAAAATAATGTGTGTTAGGAAATTATGATCTTAGTCAAATACCTCACAAAGATATATATCACTTGCTAACCTTATTTTCTCGACTCAAATCAGTGCTCGTGACTTCTGGCTCGTTCTGTGAACCAACACTAGCATCACTTTCTGATGGGAAGGAGAGTGTGTCACCTTGACTTAAATTCCTTGTGTGACCGCTCTGCCTACACGATTGGTGATTTGTGTGCTGTGGATTAATGGACCTCGTAAACGATTTTAATACTGTCAGCTGCCCATTTGTTTGCTTTCTGACCCCATGAACAAATTGCTTCTCAGAGCCATTCTTTGACCTCTGCAGTCTTATACTCACACTTCCTGAATTTCTTGAATTGCAATAGTTCTCTCCTGACAGGTACTCAGGTGACATTGGTTTTTTAGTCCTGCCAGTGGCTTTTGTTTCTGTAGGTGTTAAGTTTCTTGCAACTTGCTTGCTTGCCTTAAGGTTGACTTTCTTTGCTTTTCGGACATTTGTGATCGCCGGTTTAATGGCAGTCCCCTTGATTGTGGGGGAAACCGGTTCGACACTCTTTTTGTGCTCTGTCTCCTCTAAGTTCATCTTCGTTCTCTGTATTGCTTCAAGTATCTGCTTAAGAGCTCGGAGATCCTTACCTGATGTTTTAAACTTGACATCAGTCAACCTTTTCTCAATTTGACTATAAACAGATTGGCAGCCATGATCAGCCCTCTCACTTGCTTTCTTGTGGGCCAGTAGTTTCTTGCTCACATCCTGCTTCCATGGAGCTGGTTCTAGTGGAATTCTTGTTAAAGCATTTGAAGCCCTTGGTGAACACTTAGATTCATTGGCTTTTCCTGAAATTGTATTTAATTCGTCATCTGAACATAGTTTAATCTTTAAGGTCTTGTCTCCATTGCTGAAGTCGTTTATACCTTCTAGACCCATCAACCTTGCCACTATACTTGATGGTGGTCTCTTGTTACTTCCTGGCTCGTGGGTTTCACTATGGTCAGTGACATTAGTGCGACTCTTGATAGAACTTTGCTTACTATCCAAAGATAGCCTCGGACGCTCCTTGATATTTGCAATTGATTTTATTTTATACGGTGATTCCCGTCCATCATATGAGAACCTTGATGTCTCCTTTGCTTCTTTAATTCCCCTTGAAGTTGAAATTTCCCGAAGCTTAGCAAGGTTCTGATCTTTTCTTTCATATGGAACAGGTTTTGTATGTTGTAAAGGCCTTGGGGTATCGACATGTGTCATGGCGGGACCCTTTCGTTCCTCTTTTGCCACGGTTTTAACTGGTACTACTCGAGGCTTTCTAGTCATCGAGTCTTTGACTACATCTTTAATATCAGCTGACTGAACCGATAACTCTTGTTTTTTGTGCAGGGTTGGAGATGAGGGCTCGGAGACGATGCTTGGGCAACATGAGGACACTTCATTTTGAACTCTTTTACTACAATCTAATGATGAACAAGAAGATGAAAACGAGTTTCTTGATGATTCAACAGATACTCTGTGCTTCTCTTTCACCAACTTATTTGTGGGTTTCTCCTGTAAGTTATCAAAATTTTAGTTCTACATCTAAATATATATCATTGATTGAGATTTGACATGCATGAATCCAAATATAGGTCTTACCGTAGGTAAAGCTAGTTCTTTATTGAACTCTTTGACGCTGTCGCTTTGATCTAGACAAGAAATAAAAGTTTAGATAATGAAATTCAACATTCATCATTTATATACTTATGAGCTAAAAACGTAGAGGTAACAAAACGGCTAGGGTAGGTCAATTTGGTTAACCAAATTCACTTCTGTTATATAATTTTAATGAAATATTCAGAGTGCCAAATATGACTAGAGAACATATATTATTAGCGTAATATCTAACTCTAACTAACAGGATGATAAAGATGTTTAATGCAGTAAAAGTACACTTTGGGCAACTTTAGACTCATTTGACCCATTTCCTTTTAGCGATTTTCTATTTTACCCGTTTGACTTCTTAGAGATTAAACATAGCCCAGATTGATCATTTGTAAGTAAATAGCTAGTAATTACCTCTACCAAAGCCGATTACATGGTTACATTCATATAGTAGTTTTAGTCAAACAGACTCGAAAATTCGTTTCTAAGTAAATTTAATCCTTTCTGATAGTTGTCCCAGTCATGAATATCATGCACATAAAGTTGTGGCAATTTATATGTTCTTATACTATATGCCACTAAATGAAAATTAAAATTTAGCAAAGCAGTAGTAAACACATAATGACATAATGTAAGATCTTAAAATGGAGTCATGGTGATAGTCAACATATCGCAAGTGAACACGAAAACCACTACTGTATTAGTTACACATAAATTACACACTTACCTTGAGGTAGCTTCTTTTGGTGGTTGCCATGGTGGCGTTGGCCAAGTAGGTAGCGACGATCAAAGAGCTGGAAAATTCCGTTCATGCATCCTAATTGCTTGTGTATCTCTTGTTCATCTTCTGTTACGGTGTACATAACCTTAGTTGACATTTCCACTTTTGGAAATAAAAAAAAAAGTACGATGCTTTTTCTCTTGGTTAAAAATACCAAGAATCAGCAGTTACCATATTCTCCTATATGTCAGATCTTTTTTTAAGTGGCTGTTGATGTTGTACAGAGAATATGCAGAATCATCTAAGTATTTATTTATTTGTTGGCTGTTTCACTTGTTTTCTCTGGATAATAGCAGGGAAGAATTGAATGCTATTGATTTTAGGCTTAAACGAATGCTTGGGGGTTTTAAATTTTAAAATTGGGATTTGATGCAACTGTATCATATGGGATTTAACTTGGTGGCATATATAGGACTTAAGAAAGAAGTATTGGCATATGACATATATATTATAATCTTGAAGGGTGGTAAGGTTAGTAGGGGTTAGGGTGGGGAAATGGGTGAGGAAATTGTGGGTCAGATCTGCACTGGCCATCCACTTCCATGTGGACAAAATAATTTAGGTGGGGTCTAAATTTCTGGTCTCTTCATGTGGCGATTGTCAGGAGATGCAAGTTATACAAAAGTGCATGTATTTCGTGTAACCTTATATCTTCCTAAAAATGTTTTTAGATAACAATAACAAGAAATCATGTAGAATTTTACATATCATTTAAATCTCTGCCAACAATCTCTAACGAGGAATATTTAAGGCTCTTTATGCAAGTTATTCTAGATGTAGTCATTTGATTTTGAGAAAACTGCTCTTTAAGACTAGTAGTTAAAAAGTTCCAACAACAATTTTACTGTCATTTACTTCATTCCTTAAAAGGATTTCCTTCTGCTGGAGGGATGGATCAGTATTTAGTATTGCCTCTAAAAGTAAAATTGGATCAGTACTTACAGCGGAGTATTTAGTATTGCTTCTAAAAGTAAAAATTTCGCTGCGTGTATCTTTTGCCTATTCCTGAAATGGGTAAATTTAGGTAAATATACAAGTAACATATCGATGAAAAGTATGTAATTAGTGTCTTTTTAAGTTATGATATTATAATAACCTCATATAATGGATGGTTCCCCACCCCCTTTACATGTTTCTTGCTTATCCTTGATTCCTTTCCATCTTCCTTTGCTTTTACTGCCATGTCTTTTGGTTGTCAACTTGCAATTGGCCCTATATCTATTAATTAATTTATTGTATTTTTTATTTCATCCAATCTCTAACTGTTTGCATAAAATTTATACGACAATCATTTGTAAGATCTACTACACTAGGATATGCATGTAAGATGGTCCCCACCCATAAAGTGCATATCTATAACACAAGTTACATTCCTATCACTTGTCACTACAATGTATCAAGAAATTAAAAATACATGTATTTTAAGGCCTATAAAATAAACACAACTGTAAAACTTTGAATTTCATTTTACAATAAGTCATAGCTCATGTCATATATACAAGCTGTAATGTAATGTAATTTCTTCTGACATTGTAGAAAATCAGTTTAAAAGGTTTTATGGAGGTGGGGATGGTTGATTGGGCCCTGGGTGCATGATCACGTGGTAAATGGGATATGTCACATGAGGGTTGCCTACCTTAGTTTCATTTAGCAGCGCCCAATTATTTGTATCCGATTATCCATCACTATCAATCATACATCAATGCATACTCATATACTATGTTCCAAGAAAGTAGAACCCCATTGGTATACCATTATAGGCACATGATGACCTCCTAACTCCTAAAACTTATCCCCCAATGAATTACCATGTGCATCAACACTTGCTTATTACAGTACTAGTTGCAGTATGTTTATCTACTTTTGTATTGATCATGCCTGTAGGTCATGTGTATGAATGTATTATGGATGCCCATGAACCTAAAAAATGACCCATAACCAGCTCTGGATAGATATACATATATCTTTTTGAAGCTTGTAAGCGATGTGTTTCTAGTTGTTAGAACTCGTAGCTAAATAAGGTGTTCTCAACCGCAAGTTACATCTTGGACATAGTATAATGTGTTGCATCACACTATACAGTGTACAGAATTGATCATAGTAATACTAATTATGTCCAGGAATGTGTTCGCTCCATAAGTAGACCCTACTGAGATAACATGATTTGAAAGGCAGATTTTATAAAACAGTAATCATTATGCGAGATACCTTGTTGGACGGACACGAGTTTTGCATTTAAAGGAATTCTTTGCAATAGATTGTTTTCTAGCAATATGAATTATGCTACTTATATGCCTTCTGTAGTATAATCAGTGAGTTAATATAGGACAGGAGTTAACTAGTATCAATATTGCCACCAAATTGACAATTAAGACAACTTTTTCTACATTCTTTTAGACATATAAAAAGAAGGCTTATAAGATTGTGTGAACATAAAATAAGGAGTTGGAAACCATGTTACAAGTATTAAATTAATGTGATTTGTAGGTCAAGATTCCTCTACATACCTTTTTCATCACATGAAAGAGCATAAAAGTTCCTAGATCTAGACTTGGGTAGTAAGATAGAAGCCAATTTGTTTATTAAAATATAGGGTTAATCACAGATTCAAGGCACATGTAACATGGTATGAAAATAACCCTTTACCCAAGAAACATCCCTATTGGGTCCTTCATAATTTCCCCATAATTCTTTTATCTTTTCAGACTTTGTGCATATCTTCCTTGGAAATTTCATTGTTAACAAAAAGTCAATCCCAATATTGTCAAAAATCAAAATTTGCCAGATGATTACTTGCCAAAAGTCATCTAATTGCACATGCCCTGTTTTGCTCAGATCCCAATTCACCCCTGTAAGGCTGTAACTGATAGAGAAAGATTAAGTTTTTCATACATATTAGTTGCTATCCATAAAAATAACCTTTTTATGGTTTTTTTGAGGATAAAATGAATTCTTTTCCTAAACCCATTTGGGGTATGTATTTTTATTTTTAATTTTAGCAAAAGGACATCAAATTGATGTGATTTCTACTGTTCATGTTACATTCTCTTTATCTATCAAGAAATGCAATGAGATATTAGTCTGTTTCAAGAGCATATATATACATATTGCCAGTTGTGTGTATAGATAGATACATTGTTTGTGCATCCAATATGTAGAATGGTCCAATATGGAATTGAAATTAAAAAACCTTATTTATTACTACTAATTTACAAATGAATAAGAAATTGATGATAAGGGAAAAGGATAGTGGTACTGGTAAAGCAGCCATCAGCCATAACTTAAGGGTTGCTTGAAATTAAGCTTTTGTGGTCACCATTTGGACCATCCTTCTTACAACTTGCAATTATTACAATTTCTTTATTATTATTTTTAACAAAAAAATTAATTTATTATTATTTGTTATTCTAAAACCCATATTTTATCAAATGTGCATTTCCTTTATTATTTGCTCCTTTTAATCAGTTTTATTCACCTGATTTGGATCATTTTGCATGAATCATGTCTGGTGCTAATCCTAAAAGCACACAACTTAGTTCTTGTTGAAGTTAGACAATTAATTAACAGTTGTACTCTTAAAACTTTTGCATTATGTACTGCTAGCTGTACATAATGTATTTATGTTCATAAATCATCATATATGTAAACCAGTTAAGATCAATAGTTATTCAGATAGTCCAAAAAGTATGTTCTAATTGTATATATATATATCTTCTGTAATACTGCCGACATTTTGAATGTTTGTTTTATCTGTTTTCTCAATTACCAGTTCTTTTTTTCTTTTTCTTTTTTCAATATACGTAACAAATATCTTTTGGTTGTTTAATACATGTTCGTAGCATATACTAAACGGTGCCCTCGACATCAAAATTTAAGAGCAACATAAGTCTGAACATTGTAGTAGCTCGTAAGGTCAACAAGACCACAACCTAGAGATGTCAAAATTTAGAAGAATTTGAAGCCATATCATGAAAATATCATAGAAGACTATATAAGATTAGATTTAGACCCTCGATTTTGGTGTGTTTATAAGACACTTAGTAACAAGAACGTGTGATTTTCTTTACCACTATACTCCGTATATGATTTGATGGTACCAGTGTATAATCTTCATCTCTCTTTTTTTCAAGTAAAATATGGTTAAGATATGCAATTACGTAAAGAGCCAAATATTCCACAAACTAACACAAAACAAATAACAAGACGTGAAAAGGGGTTGCAAAAGATGAGATCTCGATGTGATTGAAACGCGTGGTAGGCTAAGTAACGTCGCATCTTGAGTTTTCACATAAGTGACGATGTTACGTCGTGGGTTGTTCGACATCCTCTGTATGTTTCAAGGATTATATCACACATGTTTATGGTTGTCCTTTCAATTCGCCGATTGGGTACTTCAGTGAGACTCTCAATCTTGGCAAATTCAAAAACTATAGTTCGTCTACATGTTATAAGGGTAATGTTATCTCATGGATCTTCATGTTAAATTCATCAAAATTTCAAATCATAGCATCTAATCGTACGTTTGTCAATAATTGGAGGGTTCCAATCATAGTTTATTTGACACTTTGCATAATATACGCCATATACGGTTAGCAAAAAGTGTATGGTCTTATCAACATAATTTGTACCATCTTTAAAGTGCCTTCTTGAGTCATTTTCATTTGCCCTCAAAAGTATCTATCATTGCACAAGAAAGAGGGCAACGAAAGGGCCTATAGGCTCTTGAGTGGAGTACTCAAAGCATGTGCAAAGATTTACAATGCTTATATTTATGTACATGTTGTTTTAGAAAATACACCACCTCTTGTTTTTCAAGAGATCACAATTCGATTTCTGATTAAAGTTTTCTAAGATATTTTGCTAGAATGATTGAGGTAAGTGCTAATTATCTTATCAAATATCAATGACTATTTTACATATTTGAGGAATTTACATCTCATAATGCATAATCGATGCATTGTGTAAGAGAAAATGACAGTTTTACTCTTACTTTTTGCATTGTCTTTTATGAATCAATTTCAATTTCGTAGAAAATCAAATTATTAATTATATTGATAAAGTTAGTAAATTACTTTTGGAATTGAACGATTTTTTTTAGGCACACTAAAATGAAAAGGTTAATTTTTTTTTTTTTTTTTTGACTATTTTTAATTCTCAATGGGCAAATAGTGAAGTCTAGATTTACATAATAGTGGTCATTGCACATTAACTTAACATGCATAGTGGTCATTGCACATTAACTTAACATGCATATATATGAATGATAAGACAGCTATATATTCATCGTCAAATCTACTCCATACATTGCAATATGCACATATTTTTCAGACTAAAACATCGATGTGTTATGTGTAGAACCGCAACGATCACTTTCATGCTCTACGAATCATCTAAGTCTTAACTAGGTTTGTGAAACGATGAAGGAAGAGTCAGTTAAACCTGTATTAGTTTGTAATCCGATCAAGTTAAACCTGTATCAGTTTATGTACAATATATGAGATTTAAACATAGCATGAATATAATTATATTTTTCAAAGCTCAACTAAAACTATCATATTGATCGTTCTTAGAGTATATATATGATGATAACAATTTACCAGGTAACTATATATAGCTTATACTGAGTTTCATGATCAAATACAGTGGATGGACATTTTCGAGCTGGCTCTGTCAAGCATTGTTAATATGATATGTTCAAGCTTCCATATTGAGCTCAAGTTCACATCCGAAAAAACTAGCGAGAAGTATCAAAGTCAACTTCAAGGTTAGCTCATGGCGTTGAGTATAGTCAAGCTCAAATTTGTCAGTCATGTTTATACACATTCCTTAATGATACTGGTTCCTGTACGGCAAAGGGAAAAAGGACGCAAGTGTGTGAAGCCAACTATATTTGGACAAGTGGAAAACAATTTACCTTATTTCATAGTTTTCACAAATACCCCCTGCCCCAAATTCTACCCGTAAATCATTCTTTTTTCTCTCTCTAAACCCTAGTTCATCTCAAATCCTCCCAAATCTTCTCTCTATCTAAATCCTCCCAAATCTTCTCTCTATCCAAATCGTTAAGTTATATTTTGCGATTTAAAGTACGAATCGGTATATATTGTATCTTAATTGTGTTTATCTTCTTCAATGGGCTAAGTAAGTATGTAATTTCGCATTTTTAGGGTTTATTATCGTTTACGAAATCCACAATTGAAGCTGCTAGTTATTCATTCATCCATTCATTTGTCAATGATGACAGTTGACGTGTTTTCGACTCTTGTAGTTGAGGATTCATCTTCTTCAGGTAATGTGGAGGGGTTGTGATGGTAATGGGAAGAAGAAGAAGGCCAAGGCTATTGAAAAATCAAGCAATGCGTGAAGTTGTTTGTTGAATCAAGGATACTGTTGGTTGTTGATGTTTTTGTTCATTTCTGTGAGAGAAAGTAGTGCATTATTGTTTTACGATTTGATTTTAATTTAAAGTTGTGATGCACTTTTTTATCTATTATGATAAACATTAATATCTGCTATGATACACTATTTTTTTACTATGTAATGCATTATGTTTTTACTCTTTGATGCACCGTTTATTACAATGTGATGTATCATCTTTATGCACCTTATTATCTATTATGAAGAACCTTAATATTTGTTATGATGCACCATTTTTTTATACTCTGTAATGCATCATGTTTTTACTTTTTGATGCACCGTTTTTACAATGTGATTTACCAGCTTTACTTGATGATGCACCTTTTTCATCAACGTTATAATAGCAGTTTTTACAAACAATCATAAATCGATCAAAACTCACGTAATTTTGTTGATTTTGAAATCTAGCTAGGGTTTATATGCAATGAAAATTGCCCCAAATTTTAGAGATTTGAGAGAGGCATGTGTGTGATGGTTGTGTGTGTGTGTGTTATGGTTTCTGGAGGAATGAGATACAAATAGTCAAAATGATTTTAACAGTTTTTGTAGGTGTGGGGACCAAACTGCCCAACACTCCCTATCTTAAAAGTTGGTGTTAATTACAAAAATGTCACCGTGTCATTTTGATCCCTAGATTAAATTTAATTTTCAAATTGATGGCTGAGATCACTCTTTCGTACCCTTCTCTCCTTTTTTGACTTCTTCCTAGAACCACACCCTTCCTTAATTAGGTTCAACATTCAAATGTTTGAATGCATTCTTTCACCATCCCTTCGAGTCTTTTTTCTTTCGTATTTTTTCCATTAAAACTGAGAAAATCTTAGGGACAGCTAAAAAGACAGGTTAGTAAGTAGTAACAAAGAATAGGCATATATGTATATACAAAATATAAGGGTTAAATATGTATAGTAAGATAAGATAGTAAAAATAGCTCTTTGCTACACATAAGGATGCTCTATCGAGTACGTGTTTTATTCATAAGAATCGAGATTTGTTCACCACCAAATATTTTTCAAACACCACCCCTCGTGTTTTAATAAAGTTGTACACTTGATGTGTAGTCCATATGTCAAATAAGTTGTGGATGTTAGATATTTGGTTCTGTGAAAATCACCATCACATTCCTAACCAATCACAACAGGTCCCCAACCTTAACCAGGACCAGTCCTTAGCGCCCAAGACATTATTACTATCCTGAAAACTAAACACATGATGATTCCTTTGATGCCCTTCGATCCTTTGACTTAGCGACTCAAATCAAAACCGGTCCCCAACCTTAACCAGGCCCAGAGTAACAAATCCCCAACCAAAATACCAGGCCTAGTCTTAACTAGACCCTCTAATCACTTGACCTGACCTAGTGCATGGTTACACTAGTCCTAACCAAACCATAGCCCGTTTAAAAAATCCAAACTACCTAGTTGTCGGGTTGAGTCGGGCCGGTTGACCTATCAAAGCTTTGCAGTCCATCTACTTATAGAATTATATATTTTTAACGTATTAATAAGTTTCGGATAACTGTTTCTTTTAATAAGCATGCAAATTAAGAGGCTAATATTTTACTCGCTAGGTTGCTATTGATGAAGTATGATCAGATTAAACTTTTTCATATAAATGAGATAATTTCTAGGTGAAATGTATGTTATTATATTAACAAGGTTGTCTGGTTTGTTATTTCTCTTTTGGGGATTATGATTAAACAGGAGATAACAAGTAAATGATTTGAGGCAACTATGGTTGTATTGTCAAATCGCTTCATGTTTTGTAAACTCCGTTGTGTACGTTTAACATGTTGATGTGTCACACATACATTCAAATACAACTATAAAATGGTCCTGATCATAGTAGCTGGCCGAATTGGTTGTAACTACTAGTACTGCATTCATTTGAATAGTAAAGGTTATGTAGCTCCGGGGACACCTAATTATAGATACATTAAGATTCGGAATGTTTGTTTTGTTCTTCAGTGTGTATCATAATTTTGAAGTAAGCAAAGCGCATATTCGAATACTTCTAAATCTGAGTTATAGAAACATGCAATCAGTAAACAAAAATGAATCCCCTACAACTATATCTATAGGATTTAAGATGCATAAAGTGTGCATGCTTAATGCAAAAAAATGTCAATAATAATCACTGACTGCAGCAAAAATAAGTACAAGGTGCAGACCAATTTCATTTCACCATGAAAAACTGAGTTCAAAATTACCTGACATCTGATGTATGTACTTCTGTTCAAAATGTGCATATTATATCACTTCTGCGTATCCTAGAATTTACGATCCATCTTTTTGTTCAAAATGTGCATTGTTCCATCTTCCAAACAATTGATTTGGTTGACAATGGGAGCACTTAGATCAGTCCTATCTTGCCAGGTTTTCTCGTATCGATGTTTGTTCCAAGCTGTTGTATTTTAATTGTTGCATAGAACGTGTAAAAAGAAAAACATATCCTTGTTATGAAAATTAGCTCTCAAAATCTTGTTGATACGGGCTAATTAACATAACAGCAAAAGATATATACTAAGATGCATCCTCGAGAATCTTTGAGTAGAAGGCCCAGTGCGGGCTAGTTTCATCTATAGCACGTTGACCATATGGGTGTTGCTCTACGTACATCTTTACATCATCAGTGGCGGCCAGACCTTCCAGATAAATTCGTAGATCACCATTAGGACCTGCTAGAAGAAATATTTGAAAGTTGAAAACCATCTTCATTCTCTAAGTTTCCATATCTGTTTTTTTCCCGCTATATATGGCAAATTAGACTGTTTCTAAGTCGAGTCGAAACAGACAGGATCGGTTGACCCATACCATTTAATTGTCCATTTTTGAAGTCTTTTATAAATAACTTATGAGTTCAATTTCGGTTACAAAAACGATATGATTACAAAACTAAACTAAATCTTTGAATAACACTATATAGAAGGTTGTATGCAATAATAACTTTCAACTGGTTTGACCCATTCCCCTTATAGCTAACTTTTTCTGTTTGATCCCTTTCAACCAATATGCCACCTCAAACCTATATGCCACCTCTAATACGAGGTGACAAGAAGTGATAATGCGATTGTGTTCTCTTAGACCACTAGGATGGGTCTCACAGCATACATCAAGGAAGTTATTTGTGTAAACAAATAGGCGAATATTAATAAAATATCAATACCGGAGAAAGTATTGATGTAAAAGTTTTTTTTTATTGTCAAAGGGTGAGCATATTACATGCCAACATATGATGATTTTTTCCTTATATAACACTCAAATTAAAATAGATCTAAACACCACTGTAACATGTATAAGATATATGTGCACGCGTTTAGAAAATGTTAACATTTTTAATCACACCACCCTCCATGAAGAATGTAGGATGAATCAGTTTATTATAACATGGAAGTCAAAGGGACGTGTTCAAATTGTCCTAACCATAAGATGGACTCTTTACTGCATATCTCCATGGACTTCCTGCTGAATGAAAGCCTACAGTTTCATGCAGTTAACAGATCTCATATTTATAAAGGCAGGATCTTAACATTTTAATTCGTAAAATGCATATGTATGTGAAAGCAACACCCGACTGAGCACAATAAGTGAACTGTAAAAGAACTCACCTAGAGCTTTGTCATTTATATCTGTATAGCAGTAAGATAAAGGGAAGATTCCGCTGTGCTTCTACAAGATAATGGATGTGAACAAAATCATACTTGGTACATGATATGTGACTGAAGCATCTAAAAGCTTTCTACAAGGAAAGGTAGCATGTCTTACAGGATTGAGCAACGCCTTATATGGAGAATCATCCAATAACAATGTATTTGATTCATCATAATATCCATTTTCAGAAGAAAAAATTGGACCATATTCTTCCCACATCTTCCTGAAATATTTGAAAACTATGAACTTATGCCTGTTTTCAAAGCTCCTGGCACTTGTATTGGTGCAGTGAGATAAGTCCTGAAAGCAACAACGCATATAGAAACATTACTTGTTGCCCAAATCAATCAGAGGTCTTACAGTTGCACAATGAGAATAAGTTATGAACATTACAATCTCCAAATATGGTCAGTAAGATATGGAAATATAAACCACGATCGATAGTTAATAATCAATGAAGGTGCAAGTGGCTGGATTCAACTAAAAAAACCAACACTTACCCAAAGAAACAACAGCTTCTTCTTCAAATCCCCCAACAAATAATCAACCACGGGGTCTAAAATTTTCCTACGCATAATTTCATCAGTTACAAGCAGTGATCACTACATTAAAGGATAGCAGAAGGAGACAATACATAGGCTTAGTAATACCTAGTTCTTGAAGACCATATAGCAACATCAAATCTGTTGAAGCAAAATTCTAAAAAATCATCCAAAAAGGGTCTCTTGAATACTGCATCGAAACAATATAATATATACACATAAGAAAACTAGTAGGTTTGATTGTCGTAGTCATCAAATAGCATATGTGGAACAAATCTTACTTGCCCGCTTTAAAATCTTAATATCTGATTTGCAATCTTTTGGCGGAGGATGAACGATATCCGCAAGCAAGCCATTTACATCAAGAACTACAAGTTTTTTCCTTGATTTGGTGAAATGTGTTCTAATGGTTATACCCTCATCCCCCATGGTCAAGTTTTCAAAAAGTAACCTGGCTATATCCATATCCATCTGTTGACCACCATAGACATGAGATCGCACAGGCAGTCCTTCACCTAAAGGGGCATCTTGCAACCCTAAAACCAATCTATTTTTCATTTTCTTTTTTATTCGTCTTTTTCTCTTTATTGGAGATTCACCGTTCACATCAAGGCTGCACATCTCACTGTTGACTTTTTCCGTGCACTCTACCTCTTCTGATACAGTCTTCACATCAATATTTTCTGTCACATTTGAGTCCATCTCACCATTAACAAATTCCAAGATACCTTCTTCTTTCAGCACAAAACGCCTCACATCACAAGTTGAACTTGTTATTGAGGCCGTTTCACCATTAGGAAATTTTAAGTACTCTTCTCTTTCAGACCCTATACTCTTCGCAACAACCATTGATACGATTGCACCTAATTCTGTCTGGACAACTCCCACGTCTAGTTAACTATACTCAAACTATCAACTACATTTGGTTTCGTTTTCTTCAACGTCTACCTCTCTCTTTTTTTCCCAAATGTTCACTTGTCCTTCGTTCATACACCTTTTTTCCCTCTCTTTATTTCTGCGATTTTTTCAGCTCAATTGTTCTCACCGCTGCATTAAATTCCATTGATTGGAAGTGTCAAAATCACTTCCACTTAGAGGTAAAATATAAACAACTGAGCAATATACTAACAGCTGAAGCAACACAAGCAATCAACACTCGTACAAACAAACATATAAATTTTAATATATAACAAATAGTTAACAACCCTAATTTCAACTCATTAACCAATCAAATCCCTACCGTTCCACATTACAGCTTCAACTTCAAATCCAATACTAACTTTTACAAAATATCACAACATATTACAAACTAACGACATTCGATTACTCCATCCATAACAACTGAATCAAATCGTATTAACATTTATTCTAAATTTAAACTAATAAATAATCATAGTGTTACAACTGAAACGTACCAAAATTACGGAAAATTAATAACCTAAACACATGTAGGCGACGCACGGATTAAAATTCAACGAAATTACATGTAAGCAGCTCATATATCAGGTGAAATGAAAATATCGGAAATATATCAAATTGGATAAATTGCATTGCAATGAGCATTGAAGTAAGTAACAAGTAAAACAATTAAAGAAAACGATAATCAAATTTCAGCAACATTTAATTAATAATGTAGAGATTTGATGAATAATTAGGATCGTAATCGGTACCTGGATACGAATTCGTCAACCTTGTAGTTTTAGGGATATGCAATACTACAGTACTCCGTAACCCGAAGACTTGGCCTGGACCGACCGGACCCGAACCGATCGACCCGGTAAAAATAGAAATGATAGGCTTGGAAAGAGCCACCTAAAAAGAAACACGAAAGATGTATCGTTTCGAGTGGGCCTTTACTTCCGTGGCCCAAATTCAAAATTGGTTTTAAAATCCACTCAAATGTATGATTGGTCTATCATGTTTCTATGAATCAAAAAACATTACCTCCTATTCTCCTAATACTTGTACACGCTTTTAGAAATTTCTAAAAACTACATTTATTATCAATCAAATATCGTCAAAGTGAACACTTAAAATGTCATGATTCAAAATTGTAACATTGTCATTTTAAGTGGGACGGAGAGAGTATAGCATATATAGTCGACTAATCAACACATATTGAAGGATTTACGAATACAATTATATCTATATCTCTTACATACACATACATGTATAGATGAGCAAAATCATGGCGTATAACTGACGGTCTGACGGCCATGTAGGGCTTGGTTGTACTTGACTACTTGTACTAATCTCTTTAAGACCAATTATTTGTCAATCGGAAGTTGAAATCCATAGAAAATTACATTGTCATAACTTGTGGTTGTCCATGTATTACATTCAATTTCCATGGGCCGGATATCGTGCGGATACAATCCTTTAACCCGTGTTATTGTTTCATCGCGAGCCCCTGATCCTAATGTGTGTTAAGTTGTGTCAGTTATATCATTTCACGTGCGTTGCATTAAAGAGTAATTTGTTTCACTGCCATTTCTAAAGATAACATACATGAACTAAGTTAACTGAAAAAATTAACACTCGTTAGAGCCGGGAATTGACAATGAAACAAAATTCGGATTTAAGAACCGTATCCGCTTAATCACCTAAGGATAGAGAGTGTATGACAATGTAATTTACTCTAAAATCTAAATTACTCACATATAAAATTATAAATGTAGGATGGAAATTACTTGTTTATGATTCTAATAACTATCTAATCTATAGGTCATAATGACACTAGAGAAGGACAATATGCACATATCATGTGTATCTCTTACATCATTGAAGCCAAATTACCCTCAAAGTGAACTTTTATTTTTGGAAGGCAATGATGAGACCCTTATGCTAAAATTAAAGCCTTTAATATAATATGAAGTGGTCCATGTCTCCAACCAAACTTACTGGTCACAGATCCATAGATGGCTGGTCCACTAATCAAAAAGGCCCAAACTACAGTGTGCTAAGGTGCTATATCCGTTCTATACCGACCATATTGCACTTTTTCGTAATCTCCAAAAGACCGAATACTAGAAGCGTGATTTTATTCCATTAGTGGAAAAGGGGTCCTTTACAAGTTACAAGATTTTGTCATCAATGCCATGCGATAATATATGTATAATTAAGAAACTAGATATCAAGATAATATGTTGTACACTTCATAAGAAATATCTCAATGGAATAGTGGTTTATCAAAGGTATTGTCTAATCGACTAAACCACGAGTGATAAAAGAAAAAATGATACATCAATCAACTTTAAAAATCCGTCAACTTATATAAAAAAAAATCATCAACCAACGCTAACTACGATGACATCAAGCCCGCGATGGTAGCCTAGTGGTGGAGGACAAGTAGGATAAGGATAAATTTCACGGGTTCAATACATGTCGTTCCTTGATTATTTAACTATGAGTTACGCGATTTACCTCTCCTATGTTGGTCGTGAGATCAGTCGGTGAGGGACCACCATAAGGTCGGTTTTACCCTAAATATGATGTCATCAATTGATAAACTTGACTATGTGTCACTCGATTATGGGTTGATTAGTATTCGGTTGCATATGCTTATTATTGATTATTGACTATCAACGAAACCTGATGTGAGGAACATGTAATAACATTAATAGTTATTGAAGTTATACTATGTGAGGTCCCGCGATAACGCGGGGTTTCGACATTTGATTTTATAAATTGTGTAATTAAAAAGTTAAGTCAAATGAAATTGTACCATGAAACGGATTTTTATATAATATAATCGTCAACCAATAACATCTAGCATATATTCTATCAGTTTTGTACGGTTTCAATTTTTTGATTTTTTTTAAAAATTAAGTTATTAAAAATACATGTCAGTTGTAAATTATATATTATCTAATTTGTAAACATTTTAGTTATAAACTTATAACTGTTATCCATTTTATGAATGGGCGGATAGTCAAACATTAATTAATGTAATATGCATATAATAAGAATGTAGTATAGAATTATTGTAACCTATCAAACATTTTTTTAAAACTTAAATTAACTATGAATTCAGTGTAACTCAAATAACTGTATTTTGTAATTCAAACCTAAATTTCTATCCAAATCGAACATTGTTGTGATCAAATATACACACATATAAATAACACTAGATTTATAATTGCGATAATAATAATCCATATTCTCGATAACATATTTATTGTCAAGTACATTTAAAACTTGTTATTATAAATTCAAAGATGTGTGATTATTACTTAAAATCATATAATATTTTAGTTACATTATTTAAAGGATTATTAGTTAAAATCATAATATATTTTAGTTATAATTTTAACGTATTCACGATATTACGGTTGTTTGGCTAAATGGATGACCAGTTTTTAGTTTAATAATGTTGATAAAAAAATTCATGTAATTAATCAATATATATAAATATTTAAAATACAATTGGTTTATTTATAAAAATAAAGATAATTGTCATGATATTTAAACTATAAGGACTAAAAAAATTAGGGAAGATTGGAAGTGTCAATTTCAATAGTTGTGGGTACATATTATAAAAATTAAAAAAATGAAGGAAATAATTTTAACCGTATGATCTTTATGAATGAAACCAATCTAAGGTCCAGATTGCCCCATTGTATTCTGTTTTATATATTGGGGTTGATTTTGCCACAGACAAATTTAATGGGTACACAGGTAAAATCACAAAAAGACAAAATCATCTACACTATGATTCCTATGTACCAAGTGATAATGGCATTTATATATATATATATATATATATATATATATATATATATATATATATATATAAAGATATGATTGGAACGAGAAGCATGCGAAGAATCTTATACGTGTGACCATGTAAGAAAATCAATAGGATCGCGTCCACACACCATCCTAATCATGATATTTTTTTTATTTTTGTTACTTGTGAGTTGTGACAATTGAATTAATGTTTGTAGCTAGATATTGAGTTGATAAGCCAACAGGAGTCATTAGTAGTATTGTCTTTCACATATTATCGTTCGTATACTAATATTGTCCTTTACAAATTACCCAATGAGGCACGTGAACGAAGTATGAAGTATAAATCGTTATTATACATGTATAAATGTGTTATCAACTAATATAATATACTAAAAAATGGAATAATTATAGACAGGGTCGTCGCTGAGTTTTCAGATGCCATGGGCAAAAAACATGAATGATCGTCGAAATGAGTCCCTATCTCGAGCTATAAAACAATTTTCTTACCTTTTTGTTGTGCCTCAATTAATTTTGAGACAACTAAAATATTTTTTATTTCTTACATTAATAATATGTAGATATACACAAATATTTACATTTTAAAGTCTTAGGCGGTCGATCACCTTGACCACCTTCAAAGACGGCCCTCCTAATGGAATAAGGAAACTTAATTTTTAAGAGTTGGTGGTTGTGCTATATTTTTTTGATCAAACCACGCGATGCCAATGATGCAATTTCCCCTGGTGCTTTCTTTCTTGTGGTCCTGGAATAGTATCATATAACCCCTTAGAGATTCAAAAAAGCACAGTTTGGACCCTGGACTTATGCATATTTTCTTGATGGAAGAAAGACGTGCGACAGTTGGAAAAAGAGTAGTTGGTTTTCCATCAAACTTAATCAATGCAACTCCCCCATGCTTCCAACTAACTACTTTTGCCACCTTCACTAATACCTTACCCTTGTTTTTTTATCTTACTCCATGAAATAATTTCCCTAATTAAGAAATGGACATAAGAAAAAAGTCAAAAACAATAACAAAAGGTACGACAACAATTATATTATACGTACTAATGATAACAACAACAAACACTACCCAATCCGAGATTAAGAAGGTAAAAGTGTAGACAATCATACATTTACCCGCAAATAAAGAGAATACATTCCGAAAGAGCTCTAATCAAACGAGTTTTTCTTGCTATTCGAATAAAATATGTTATTTTGCCAATAGTCATTGTATTAATTTAAAGTAAGTTTTATTAAATGATGTTTAAGGAATAAGGATAATATGTACTAGGCATAATGTTGACTATATTGCACCTTTTGCTTAAATAGTTACTTAATAAACTTGTTATTGCAATGTGTTATTCGTAAATAGTCATTAATTAGGTAAGGTCTCGCGACAATGCGAGGTTTTTATATTTGATTTTATAAATTGTGTTACTAAAAAATTAAGTCAAATGAAATTGTACCATGAACCGGATTTTTATATAATATAATCGACAACCAATAACATCTAGCATATACTTTATCAATTTGGTACAGTTCAGATTTTCTTATTTTAAACACAACTTGTAAAAAACAATATTAGTATGGTTGAATATGACATATGTTTGTCTATTGTTCAGCTTATTGTGTACCCCCTTTGTCCCAAATTAAGTGTCCTGGTTTGACTTCTTGAGTCTTTATTTTTCAACTTTGACCTTAAATAGTTTTTGTTTGTGTTATATAATACTTGATGCAAAATATATGAATGGATTGAATTTTATATGTATTTTCATTGGTATAATTTTCATCAAGCAATATATAACACAATACAAATATTTAAGATCAAAGTTAAAAAAGGAAGACTTCCAAATCTGATTATGGATACTTAATTGGGACGGGTGGAGTATTATTTATGAGATTATTAGTTAAAATAATAAAATATTTTAGTTACATTATTTAAAGGATTATTAGTTAAAATCATACAATATTTTAGTTACGATTTTAATGTATTCATGATATTATAGTTGTTTGGCTAAATGGATGACCAATTTTTAGTTTCATAGTATTGATAAAAATTCATGTAATTAATCACTTGAAATGTCATGATATTTAAATTATAAGGACTAAAAAATATAGAGAAGTATTGGAAGTGTTAATTACAATAATTGTGGGTACACATTATACAAATTGAAAAAAATGAAGGAAATAATTTTAACCGTAGGATTTTTAGGGATGAAACTAATCTAAGGTTCAGATTGCTCCATTGTATTTTGTATTATATATAGATAAAGATATTAATTTTTATAAATTAAATTTTATTAAATAGTTTTTAAGGAATAAGGACAGTACTAGGAAAAATGTTGACTATTTACACCATGATCTATATAATTACTTATAGAATAAGTGTAATGTACGAAATATAATCTTATTTGAGTTTGGGAAGATTGTTGTACCATGATACCTAAAAGGGTTAGATTTTGTACAATATGTTACATGAATTTGAAATTTTAAATATATGTGCCAAACATATCAATCAATATCGGATTAATATATAAAATGAGAAGGAATATAAGATTACGTACACGAAATATTTGAACAATGAAATGGTTAATGAAAAACTGTATAATACCATATCATTAATTTTATTATAAAGAATTTTTGATAGTCGTAAGGGCTGTGTTTAATGATTGTACATTAAAGTTAGTGGGGTAGTTATTTTAAAGTTAATGGAGTAGTTATTAGTATAGTTCAACAAAATGATATGTGTCTGAATATCTTAAAAACAACCTTTAGGGTTATCGTTAGAAAAATCCTATCAAAAACTTTAGTGGTCATGTTTTTTGTTCTTTGCCTATTTAATAATAAATAATATAAATATAAATTGCTAATTTTTGAGCACATTTCAAAGATCCAAGTAAATGTTGTAAGATATTGTCCATTCAGATTCACCATATAATTAATCAATTCAATGTACAATAAAAAATAAATGTTAATAATACAAAACAGTCTAATAAATCAATAACAATAAATGCAATCAAAATTGAATAAACTATAACCATATAACAAAAATAGTCGATCAACATTTAAATTGAGAGAAATATAACCGATTTAATATTTTTTTTTTTAAAAAAAAAATCCTCAACAACCAAATATATACTCAACAATAAAAATATTTGCTTCTCTATTAAATGATAGTTCAGGAGTATGTACATTGATGAATGCACTAACCAGAAACCTATTTCTCAACAAATATTTGGGCATAATTAATATACATATTTATCTCTAATTTGCGTATCAGTTCATCTAGATAATCTCACTGTTCACATCGACATGAACACTTAATTTAACACTATTATCATGATACCATATTAGTGGCAAAGAATTACGGAATATTATTTTAATTTTCTTATCAACCGATTATGATTAACTGGAGTAATTGCCACATGGTAAGGAGAGTCATTTTGAGGGGGTGTGGAAGTGGAAGGGCAAGGATATCACAGAGAGTTAGTAATTTGAGGGGAAGAAGTAGCAAATGATTTTGGCGGTTGATTTTTGGAATTAAGAGTTCAGATTCGCAACACTCCATTTCACATGTACTATAGTACATTGAATTTTACGTAAAATGTGATGTTGTTAAGATCACCCGTAAGATCGTTTAGAGTGCGGCTTGGTGGAGTGGCGTTTTGCCATCACCACGAACAAGTCGCCAACAATGGGAGGCGCGGTTTGGCAATGTCGTGGTGGTTTTCATGTGGTGGGGCGGGTGTTTTCGTGGGGTCCACAACTCTCCTTTCCTTTATACACTAAAATATTGAAATGTTGGGTCAAATGTGATTGCAACACACCATCACATGACTTGATAGGATTATCCACTCAATAGTGTTATCCCACCACACCATGTTATGGGTGACAAGACACCTATAACACTCCACCAAATCTGTTACCATTGCGGGTGGTCTAATGGTAACGGACTTGGTGGATTGTTAAGTTACGTTTGACCCCACCAATTTAATATTTTAGTGTAGAAAGAAAAGAAAAAAGAAAAACATAGTTGCGAGCTCCACGAAAACACTCACCCCACTACGTTGAAATCACCACGACACCATCCCACCACGCCTCTCATAATCGGCGTCGTAACGTGATGACAGCAAAACGCCACTCCATCAAGCCGCACTCCAAATAGTTTAAGATGCAACGAATTTAAACCATTAATCATAATAATCAACTGTTCAAATCATCTACCCCTAATTCACTTTAGTCTACCTTTCGGATCCTACACTCACAATATATAGGAACAAACACTTACGATACGAATGACAAACAAATTGCATGCTGCAAAACACGTGATCTTAAATCATTTCATTTCATAAATCAAATATGACATTTCCACAATCATAAATAAAATCACCTTTTTATTGAACAAAATTCTATCAAAATATTTACTATATTTACATTAACGTACAAAATTAGAAATGGACGAATATATTATATTATTAATTTTTAAAAAGTTTTTAAAATGGTCCTCGATTGAGTTTACTTTAACGTAATTAAATGCAGCATCTAATTCTTACTTAAAACCAATTTTCATTCCCAGTTGATCATCACCACTACCACCCTCTCAATTTCATGTCACCTTTTTTTTCTTCTTTCCTCACATTAAATTAAAATTAAAAATAAACAATGGGACTCTGTTTATCAAAAAAATCAACAAGAAGAACAGGAATCAGCTCAAACCGCATTGCACATCAATCCAGTACAACTTCAATTAATCGATGGTCTCGTTTCCGATCATCGTCCGTTAACAGTGATAAATTTGATGACGCTGTTATTCGAGGTCAAGCGATTGCAGCTGCTCTGCTTTATCAGCAACAACAGCAAAACGGCGACGTTGTGAACTTCGATCGATCGGTTTCTGTCCGGCGTCATTCCGGTAGACCAAAAAGCGTGCAGAGTGTTTCTCGGAGTTCCAGTAATCAGCGTCGTAATTCGCTTATTGATCCTACGCCGTCTTCTTTTAGTTATCAGGTTTGTTATCTGTTTTCCGTAATTACTAATCAGAGTGTGTTTTAATTGTAATTGTAATAAAAACTCAGATAAATAAGTAAGATAGATAATAGACTCATTTGGCCAATGATGATGAATCTGGAGTTCAATGTATGTGTTTGTGACATTTCGATCGAAATTGGGGGGAAATGTTAGCTAATAAAATGTAGGGTGTTGACGAGCTGAACAATTAACGAGCTACTTAAACTCGAGCTTGTGCTCGGGTTCAAGATTCATTATATTCGAGTTCAAGTCGATATCAGATGGAAGTTATCGTCTGATTAGTTTCATGAGCGTAACTTTAAAAATTGATATTCAACTCAGCTAGTTTGAAAGCTCATTTAATTTCGAGTTGCACTAGCTTAGTTTAGTTTCGAAAGCTCATTTGATTTCGAGTTGTAAGTAGCATAGATTTAACCCAAAACCTTGATTATAATTGAGCTTACATGAGCTCTAAGTAGAGGTATCAAACGAGTTTATCGGGGCAATTTGAACGTGAAAAATCATCTAAAAAAAACTTAACAAGCATCGAATTAAAGCTCGAACAACAACAAATACTTTGAGCTCGAACAAAGTTATTCGTATTAATTCAAGTTCGAGACAAGTAATTATTAAAGAAGTTGGGCCCAAAATTTCCGATACTCGACTTGACTTGGATCTTTAACAGCTCTAATCCATGCTATGATTTAGTTAATTAGTTTACTGATGATATATTTGATTGATTCCATTGGATTCGACTGTATGTTTAGCTTTAAGCTTACGGTGTTATTCATTAAGTTACAAAGTATGCTTGTTTAGCAGGAGCTAAATCATGATGAATTGGAGACTAGTCATATTGTTCTTGTTCATGGAGGTGGTTTTGGAGCTTGGTGTTGGTATAAAACAATTGCACTTTTACAAGAATGTAAATTTAAAGTAACTGCAGTTGATTTAAGTGGCTGTGGAATCGATTTGGTTGATGCAAATAGCATCAAAAGTTTGTCACAATATGTGAAGCCACTTACAGATTATCTTCAATACCTTACAGATGGAGAAAAGGTTATTTTTCTATCTGTTGCAGATTTCATTTGTTATTGTTGTTTAGCATTTGATAATAGGAAGTTTACAATAAGAAGATTGGATATATGTTTTATAACGTTGGAAGTATTTATGATGAAGAATTCAGTGATAGTTACAGTATACATGTATGTTCTGTTCTTGTAGTTTTAAAACCTGAATGTGCTGCAATTACTCAAAATGCACTTGCATTCTTCTTATATAAATAATTTGTAAAAGTTTGTTTCACTACTTATGACTTCATCAGTTCATTGATTTACCTTTTAAACCTAACTTCTGTTTTAGCTTTCGTACTATAAATCACATATCATACTCGATTTTGTAGGTGATTTTGGCTGGACATGACTTTGGTGGAGCATGCATATCGTATGCAATGGAGCTATTCCCAACTAAAGTTGTGAAAGCTATCTTCATTGCTGCTTCAATGGTGAGAAGTGGACAAAGCACTCTCGATATGTTCTCCCACAAGGTTTGCCAAATTTAGTTTCAGTATTTCAAGTTGATTAATGGAAACTTGGCACAAGTTGAGGTAGCTTGAGTTTAATTGATCCGATTCCTGTTATACAACCGCATTATATATGTTTGTATCCACTTATAAAGTGAATCTTGAACTTGAAGAACCTCAAACTGTCAAATAGTCTTTCATACTAAATTTTTTATAAGAGAAAGACAAACATGGTTCAGCTGAAATCATAAGCCAACCTCAGACGTCACACTGAAGTTCATGGATTACAAATGGAGGTTTTAAATGGTTTATAATAATGTTTCAGGAAAATACAAACGATATGATGAGGCAAGCTCAAAAGTTTTTTTATGCAAATGGGAAAAATCAGCCTCCAACTGCTATTGATCTTGACAAATTGCTTTTGAAGGACCTTTTATTCAACCAGAGTTCTCCCAAGGTATGAATTTCCTTTTATCCAATCATAGTACCGCTGATATATAGATCTCTTACATCTATCTTGTTAGTTAGAGGTGGTGGCAAAATGGGTGGGTTGGATAACAAATTTAAGTATGTTCGCCTGTTAGGGTTTTCACAAACACTTTTTGTCAATCTTAATATAACTTTTAAAATTATTGATGAGTTAAATAAGATCAAAAAAATATATATATATTGTTACAACCATAATTTAAACCTTTGAAAAAAATGAGGTAAGAGATTGTATACTTTATAAATAGACTTTGAGCGACTTTGACCCATTTGACTTGTTTGATATAAGTTAACAGCCTATTTTGACCTACTCTAGTGGGTCTAACTTGCCGCCTCTACTGTATGTACACCCGTAATCAGTTAACAAAAATCAATTGCAATCTTGTAATATTGCTAAATGATGAATGATGATGATGATAAGCCATGTTCGTTACTACTTGTAGGATGTGGCTTTAGCGTGTGTCTCAATGAGACCAATTCCCTTTTCACCTGTTCTCGAGAAGCTCTCTCTTTCTGACTCAAACTACGGGTCTATCAGACGATTCTATATAGAAACTTCTGAAGACAACGCCATACCAATCACTCTTCAAGATATAATGATTAAAGAAAGTCCACCTGAAAAGGTTTTCCGCCTCAAAGGTGCTGATCACTGCCCATTTTTCTCCAAGCCTCAAGCGCTACACAAGCTGCTAGTCGAGATTGCAAAAATAAATAAAACTGAACAACTTTTGCTCAATGGCAATGACGACCTTTAGTTTTGTTTGAGAGGTGGCATGATTTTGAGCTGTCGTATACAATCATAAACCAATCATAATTGGTATGAACTACAAAAAATCAAGATAGTGCAGAGACTTTGATTAAATGGTGGGTTTTTTGGTTTAATGCTTTAGATATTTGGTAACCAAGTTTTGAAGGTGGTTTTAACTTTTAAATGTTCATGTAAATTATAAGTTGAATGCTTTGATAAGTTTGTTTTTGGAGACTGTGTTAACTACTCAAAGAATAGTTCAAGTGGAGATAAAAGTTCTTAATACGGATGTCAATTTGAGATTTTAATTGATTTCCATATGCTACTAGAATTTAATTGATTTTCTCTCAAAATCAGATTTTAATACGGATGTCAATTTGAGAAACAAATGTAGGTACCAAACTACCAACCACAATCTTAAAAGTCATTTTGATTATCTCACCATCATCAAGTGAATCAGATTGCAGGTAATTGTTTATGTTATAGAGGATAAGTTCGATTAGATCACTTTTTTGTGACCTAACCTATGTTAAATATTCAAGTGTTATGTATAAACACTAAACGTTTTATGTAACTAATGTAGACTATGCAACTTTTTTTGTGTTTGTTCGATCAGATCACTTTCACATTTCATTAAGATTTCCCCCCCTTATTTCACCCTGGAGAGGTTAAAATAATAACATTAAAATAAAAAGTTCTATAAACAATCTGAATATTTTTAAGCGGGTAACCCTCCTACCCACCTACTAAATATTATCTACTTATTTTTTAAAGGTTACGAAAAATATTATATAACACAACATTTCACAAACATAATTTACACAATTGTACAGTACAACATCTTAAAGTATAATTGATGGTGTACGGATACAAAACGACGATGTACTAATTGTCACCATCGTATAAACAGAAAAAAGTTAAATATGATTAATTAAAATATTTCATGCCAGTTGGTACCCAAAGGATACACGGGGTCAGGGTTTTCCCGCCGATCTAAACCTTTTGGAAAAAATATTTCATATACCTTTTATAACTTATGATCCACATATTATGACATTATATATTTTTAACCGTACATCGTACTATTTTAACGCTAGTATGTAATAAGGTTGGGTTTAACTTGAGTAATATTGACCCGTTAATCCTAATTGTTTTTTTTTTAAAGCAAATATATTTAAACAAAGCTCATTAATGGGAAGAACACCGCTAACAAAGCACCTTCAAAACTCCAAAGCAAAACAACACCAAATAACACCACTAACAAAGCATCTTCAAAACTCCAAAGCAAAACAACACCAAAGCTAAAAAACTCTAAAACAAAAATTTAGACACCATAAACTCCACTACCTAAAACACAAAAAAACAGAAAACATTAAAACAAAACAATACCACTCATCGAATATCTAAAACGCGTGCGGATTTGACTTTCATGAAATCCAAGGAACCAACACCTTTGAACATCTATTTGAACCCAAAGATGGGAGATGGTTTTCACCTTAACTAGTCATAAACATGTGGCAAATGATACTTATGTTAAATGTATGTAAAAAAAAATCTAGACTAGTAGACTTTAGATGTGTGTATCAGTGTATGTATATGAACGTCTGTTATTATAATAATACAAATAATAAATAAATGATAAAATCAAATCAAATTATTGAAAGAAAATTCAAAGATATTAAAAGAAAATCATATAAACCGAAGAAAAATAAGGTAGAGGGTATGTCAGTCTTTTAACCTCGAGCAGGTGACAGAATATGCATAAAAAAAAGGTTGAGGGACGAAATTTTAAATCACGTATAAACAACAGGGACGTTTTTGTTATTTACTCTTTGATTTGCCTGTAATCTCATCTAGGGTTTTTGCTTCGCTTGTCCCACAATTGCTGCTATCTGCTTCATCTCAACACATCGACCGAGTTCACCGTCGACGCAGTAACTTCCACCACCACCGCCGCCCGTACTGACGCCAGAATGACGACCGTCGTACCTACATCCGAAGAAGATCCTGTCCTCACCGTCGTTCGTTTCACCGCCGATATGTCCTGGGCGGAAGCCGGTCCTGAGGTAACAACCCTAACAATCTCTGTTTGATTCGTGTCAATTTCTTATTTATAAATGTTTTTTGTTGAATTTGTGTTAAAATTTGTGCTATTAGGTAGCTGAACAACAAGTAACTAGTTTATGCGTAGAAGCTCAGGAATGTGTGATTGCTGGGAGATGGTTAGATTTGGCCTCTCTTATGATCACATCAGCTGATTTAGTCTTTGCTAAAGCCTCCGATAAAGGTAGGTATACGATTGTATTATTGTATGTATGTGTATGTATGTATATACGTTACTAGACAGACTGCTGCTGTTGAAATGAGCTAAATCACGTTATACGAATTTTGCTTTCACTACCTGTTTGATGCTGGATTAAAATCAGGATAGAAAACATAAGTTATTTTCTATTTAATTTGCATCCTTTGCGAAATAGAAATTCTAACAACCGATACATATGTAGTACTTAAGATGAATGGCAAGTTAAGTAAAAGGCTGTCCTGAGATGCTCTATGCCGTATAAGTTATCGGCGTGGCGCGCTGCTCTGATTGTGGATTCTAGTGTTGTCTTGATTAGGTCATTATAAAGAATTAAGGGCAAATACATGAATACTGGTGTAAGTCATCATACCACAATACCATGAAATTAATAACACCTCTTCCTGTTGAAAAATATCAAAAATCAAAATTGGTGTTGATTTCTCTGTGGAAGATGCTTTTCAGTGTGGTGTTTTTATATGTTTTTTGATTGCTTTATAGGTAGTTAATTTATGATGTCGTTAGTTTTAAGTTTTATAGCTTATTGATTTTTACATTCATTTCGATTGTTCTTTGTTATCGTATATTTTATATACTAACAAAACATTGGTTTGGCATTTATTTGATCTTACCGTAGACCTCGAGTGTATCTTCACTGTTATCTGCAATCTTGTCAAGAAACCTGAAAGCCTTGATGAAGTGTTAGAGATGGCAAAGCTTTTATCCACAAAAATTGTGCAACAACCAAATGATAAGCCTGCGCTACGATTGAAAATGTAAGTTTTGGGACATTAATATAAGTCATAACCATCAGTATCTGGAACTTTGGCTCATGTTTTGTTTCTTCTTTCAGCCTGTTTAATCTGTACAACCTATTGGAGAACCCTTACTGTCGGTTCTATGTTTACATGAATGCCCTTAAACTGGCATTGGGTGGAAAGGTCATAGAACATGTTATACCATCTTTTAAAAAGATAGACAGTTTCTTAAAAGAATGGGATCTAGGAGTGCAGGATCAAAGAGATCTTTTCTTGGCCATCTCTAATATTTTGAGGGAACATAAAAGGTATCATATAGATACAACTTAATAATATTTTCTTTTAGTTTGTTTGTTATTATTTGTTCTAATATTACAATCAATTTATTAAGTTACACATCTCTTGTTTGCCTCCTTGATGAAATCTCAGCGCTCCTAAGGATACTCTTAAGTTCTTAACAAAGTATTTGGCAACATTTTCTGGTGAGGATGCGGTTGTTATGGAGGAGGCTAAGGAAGAAGCTGCTAACACCATTATTGAATTTGTCAAAGCATCCGACATGTTTCAGGTATTCTTGATTTGAGTTAAACTGAACATGAGGTTGTAATATGGTAATTTTAGACTTCAGCAAAGCACTTCCTTGTGTACCATGGAGCATATTTTTATAATCACATGCAGATTAAGTACTAAAAAAGTTATTGGATATGAAACTTAAGTTGTTTAAGTTTACTCAAATGCTGTGTAAGATTTCTTGTTCCAGTCACATGCCAATTTTTGCTAAAAGAAGCAAGTTACACAAAAAAAGCTCTTGTTGATAAATATTTGATAAGCTTTAGAAGCTTACATGTTTTAGTTTTGGTGTTATTTTATATGGCATATTTTTTATGGGAAACAATAGACAGAAATAGGTATAATAACTTTTTCAAGGAAGTTATGTGGTTAGAACTTAGAAGTTCATTTCTTAATTAAGTTCCATGGTGGTAAAGTAGTTTACATGGTAAAACCTTACAGAAAAGGATTGAAAAAACATCAATTGCTGGGATATTATTCTTAGAACACCAATAGTTAATGTTTGAAGAATCTGGAAGAGAACTTGCACAGCTGAGAAACAATAATGATTTGTAATGCTTCATGTTTGAAGTAGAGCAAACACTGTTTATTTTTAGTTGTTTTTGATTTTGGAAATTCTCATTTTTTAGTTTACCTTCATGCTCTTTAGTATAATTTATTGATGAGATTGATTGTGGTCCACTTTTTTTATCATTCTCGGACTTATTAGGCATTTGATCGCATTAGTGCCTTATATAATTCTATCAAATGATTTGCCAAGTCGACGTCGCTAACGACCTTAGTTTGGGGCACATAACGTGCTTAATTTTTTGAAGTACAACATCTCGAAAATACTCCACCAGTAGGGAATTTTAGTTGCATTTTCAGTTAATTAGGTCTACTGATATTTTCTCAAATATTGAACTGGAAGTTAATCATTTCACTAAAACCTTGGCAGAATGATTTGCTTGATATGCCTGCCGTAGCACAATTGGAGAACGACACCAAGTATGCATCAGTGTATCAGCTTCTGAAGATATTTCAGACTCAGAGGCTGGACGCTTACTTAAGTTTCTACACAGAGAATTCTGCATTACTGAAAGGCTATGGTGATTATCATCATTCATAACATAAGAATTTGGGATTAAATTGTCTTCCAAAGTTCTAAGTTTATGGTTGTATACTTTTTGCAATGTGGTGTAGGTCTTGTACATGAAGAATGCATAGCAAAGATGAGGCTGATGTCATTGGTGGATCTTGCCTCTGATGAATCTGGCCAAATCCCATATTCTTTGATTAAGGACACTCTTCAGGTAAACATGATTTGCTCATATAACCCCACATTAGCCACAAGCACCATCAACCCTGTTTTCTTTTTAAACGCTTCATGGTGGGTTTCTTGCAGATAGAGGATGAAGAAGTGGAACCGTGGGTGGTAAAGGCTATCACTGCTAAACTGATTGATTGTAAAATTGACCAAATGAATCAGGTCATCAGAGTGAGGTGTGTAGTAACTTTATGTGGTTTCTAGATCTGTAGATCCTGTCTAGAGCTGGGAAAATTGGCGGGGTGGGTAACATGTCAAAACAAGTGATAATTGGTACTGGTCAGGTTGGTTGACCCAGAGCAGTTTTTTGTCCAATTATGGTAACTAGTTCATCAAAAATGATTATGATATATTTGTTGGTTTGCAGTTGATTCATTTGTCCCGTCCTTTTTTTTTTTTTTTTTACTTTTTGAAAGATAAAACATAACTTGGATCAACCCATTAATAAAGTAATTGGTCCATTTGCCACCTTTATTATGGTTGGTTACTATTTAGTACTGATCTATTATTTAACATTTGTGTAGTCACTGCATTGAGCGTGTTTTTGGGCCACGTCAGTGGCAAGGTTTACGAGAAAAGCTGGCAACGTGGAGGGTTAGTATTATTTGTCTTTTACTTTCAATATTTTTTTATCAACTTCATATAACTCCTCAATGATAAGCGTTTTTTTTTTGTTTTTATAATATTTATTCTTCCAGGGTAACATAGCGAATGTAATAACTACCATTCAAGCAAACAAGGTCACGGAAGAAGGTACACAGGCGATTCAAGGTTTGGCAATAAGATAGATTTTGGTTCATTCTGTCAGCCATCATATTCATCAGCAAGTGAGATAATTCAGTAACAGTGGTGCACACAGAAAGTCTTGTTCTTATTGCTATTAGTTTGAAGAGTTACATCACACACAATTTGGAAGTTTTGTTTGCATTAAGTCATTTTGAGTCGTAGGTTTTACTTTCTTTGGGTTTAAATTTGTACTATCTGATGAGGAATTTAGGAATCAGAGAAGATATGTTACTTCTTTTAGTTCTGGCTATTATGTCTGTGCTTATAATATCATCTTCGTTAGGACCCCTCTCCAAACCCCCAAAATCTCAATATTTGCTATGACTGAACCAACATTGGTGTTTTGTTCTGCATTGATTCATTGTCCTTCCTGAACGCATTGACTCATCGAGCCTTGGTATGTTTGTGTCACTTAAAATTCAAACACTCATAATGTCTCTTGCTGACGATTCTCTTGAAGATCAACCCCCTGTGTTTGTCACTTTCCGTCCGGCTACTAGGCTGACTACTTATAATCTAATAATTTAAATAATCAGTTGTTTCATAGGTGCCCAAAGAATGAACAAGCACATAGTGTTACAAAGTGACATTCAAATCGAGTAAAAAATTGTTGGGTCAAATCAAGTTAAAAACTGTTGAAACCGCTCAATTTTGATAAAGATAATTTTTTAATCATCTTTAATTGTCACTTTGTCAGTGTTGTAAATTAAAGTTTTTCCTTTAGAAAACGAATGTTCAAAAAGGTGTTTCAGCCGACAAGCATATTTATCTTTTGCTTTTAAAGTAAGTGGCTTAGAATCACACATTCAGTCCTTGCTCCTTACAACATTATCTTGGTACAAATTTAAATACCAAGCACTTACATTCCCATACAAGCATCAACAAACCAAACAGAATTTATTCCAAAAACCTCAAAAAAAAAAAATGGCAACTTGTAGATCAAAAAGCATTAACTTCACTATCATCCTGTTATTATCAATCATCCACATGATGATGATGATCAACCATTGTGACACATATTCGTCATCATCAAAGCCGTACGCTAATCTCTGCAATGACACTATGGCTGAGTGCCCAACATTAGTGGAAGAAACTGAAGAGTTTCTAATGGACAGCGAAGAACATAGGCGGATTCTACAGCAACAAACCAAAATTAGTCTGGGTGCTCTTGTCGATCATAATCCAGCTTGTGACAATCACTGTGAAGGAGCTTACAAAGTTAATCCGAAGAGGCCATGCACCACGAATAATTTTTGCCAACATGGTTGATTTTTATTAAAGTAGATCTAATAATTGCAAGTATATGAAATTCTACGGCTATATTGTGTTAGTAGTGATTTTTGTGATTCGTTTATGACGTACTTTGTAATTGTATATGTAAGCTACTTGTGATACATGATAATAAAAACCATATTCATGATCAGAATTGTCAAACAGATTAAGAAAACTTAATAAAGGGGTCTTGTTGATGCTTATATATGCATTTGACCCATTCATTCAATTATAACAATCAACTAACAGTCAATGGAAACCTCCCTTAATCTGTACTCATCAACATGTTCAAAAATATTCTAAGGAACTTGAATAACATTAAATTTCTTGGAAAGACCAAAATTTGGTTATTAAAAATATGTCAAAGATTCAAGAAAGCAGCCTAATTTCATTGCCCAAAACAAGAAATTCATACTCTACATCTAAATAGTCAAAAACAAGGATAACACCATCATATAGTCCATAGAAAAATGCAGAAGCAAAGTTCTTGGAAACCATTGAAATGCCTTGTGTTAATTCTTTTCATCATAACCGTCTTCTCCCTATTTATATTCATCTTTACTGCCACCATCTTTCAATCTCGGTTCGTATCAAATTTTAACTCATCATACAACTCTCCCTCCTTGCATTACCAGATCTCTCATTTGCAAACTCAGATTGGGATCTTGCTACAGCAAATTCATTCCGAAGAAACTAAATCTGTAAATCTTTCAAAGTTCACGGATCAAGTTGTTCGTGTCGCTGTACTATTAGACAAAATTGCTGAGTGTGTTTCGATCCTGCATGACAACTCAACGATTGTCACAAGTGAAATATATCTGGATGTTAACAGAGTTGGAGAAGGTATGACAGGTGTTGTTTGTATGCATTTTTTATTTGTAGTTAACAGAGCTGCTATAAAAGTTTGTGTGTGAAATCGTATATTGAAAATTTTCTTTTTTGCCACATCCACAAATTTTCTGACTTGGTTCAGTGTATGAAAACTTAATGGAACCAGGAGAAATCGAAAGCGAAAATGAAGAAGAAAGACTCATAAAATCAAGTGAGGTTCTTCAATATACTCAGCCCAAACCAAACAGATTACCAGATGGCAAAAAGAACTTTTTGGATCTTGATGCAATCAATCCAGCAATAGGCCTTGGGTGCACCCGGATGACAGCTGATTTAGAACGTTACTCGACCTACAAACATTACGACACATGCCCAGATGATTGGGAATTGGCTCAGAAACTTATACTAAAAGGATGTGATCCATTACCAAGAAGAATATGTTTCTCAAAAACACCTTCACATTACAACAACTCCCTTCCATTAAGTTACTCCTCTTTGTGGACTCAACCCAATGATTCCAGCATATTATGGAGCCATTACAAATGCAAAAACTATAATTGTCTTGTGTCTATGGATACAATCAACAAACGAGGCTTCCATAAATGTTCCGACTGCTTCGATCTTTCCAAAAACGGATGGGAAGTTCCATTAGATGGTAACAAGTCAGCTGAGATCGGTATTAACGAAGTTTTAGCATTAAAACAAGGAGAGATCCGTATTGGGCTGGATTTTAGCCCGACAACAGGCACTTTTGCAGCATTGATGAAGGAAAGAAATGTTACTATAATTTCGGCAACACTTAATTTAGGTGCGCCTTTTAATGAAGTGATAGCATTAAGAGGGTTGATTCCTTTGTATGTTTCTATAGGTTCAAGGTTGCCTTTTTTTGATAATACACTTGACATGATTCATTCGACTCTTTTCTTGGATGGGTGGATTAGCTTGGAACTTGTTGAGTATGTTGTGTTTGATTGGGATCGGGTTCTTCGGCCAAAAGGGATCTTGTGGGTTGATAGATTTTTTTGTAAGAAAGAGGATTTGAAGGCCTACATAGATGTGTTTGAGAAATTAAGGTACAAGAAGGTGTTATGGAGAGTTGTTGCAAAGAAAGATAAGGTTGATGATGAGTTCTTTTTATCCGCAGTTCTTGAAAAGCCTTTGAGATCTTAATTAACTCCCAACCATATGCATGTAATTATTTATATACTCCGTAAAGAATAAGAAAGTTGTGGCATAAATGATTAAGCTTTGTGAATTATTTTAGTTCAAACGGTAGAATTCGAATATGAATGCAAGTATACATACCGATAATCGCACACATTTGAAAGTTGAAAATCGTCACTGAATTGCCCAAGAACACTTAAAACCCATAGAGAGGGACGATCGATCGATCGTTGTCTTATAGTCTATTTATCAGCACCATACAGAGTAATGCAAGCATAGATCTTTGAATATAAAGCCAAAGTTAGCATCTCCATTGGCCTTAATTCAATCTATCAGAATCATCTTACAAGTTTTGAACATAACAAGCATATCATGTTTAAGCCTCAAACCGGAATTAATAAAAATGGTTTATATAAGAAATGAGAATTCGTTGGAGTTTAGAGGTGAAGGGATAAAAAAAGAGTCAAAATGTATAATGGCCAGATGGGCCTATTTGGTAGTTTTCAACCATTATGGACTGGGCTAACAAGAACTCCCACCTATTCAACAAAATTGAAGTACTAGGATAGTAGGATGATGTACTTTTTAAGTCCAATTCATTTTCCATCCGATTTCTATTTATTTATCAGTTTTTATTTTATGCGTGTATTTTAGGTGATAAAAGAAAGGGATTAGTATCTCGTAAAGTTTAAGGAAGTGATAATGATAGTGGTTAGATACAACAAATAAAGATAAATTTTATTTATAAAGCGTTCGAGTATCCACTATTAAAACACTCAGAGACACAAGTCTTGAGTGTCACATATGCGTCAGGAACTTTGTCCTCTATATCAAGACTCTCAGGACACTATTTTGAGGACGCTATCTTAAAACTTTCACCATTTTTTTTAACCTTTTAGCCTTTACAAATAAAAAGAGCACATTTTCGGATTAAATTATGGGCTCACCTTTCCTCTATTACAAGCGTCGAGGTTGAGTCGGAATTCATGGAGATGAAGTAGTCAAGATAAAAGCAAAGACACATGTTCTCGTCTTGATTGCCAGACCTCTTAGTATTTCATGGTTGAATATCATTATCATATAGATGTAGAAATTGATGGTTATTGTGTCAATGTAAGCAACTAAGCAAATAAACTCGTTATGATTGACAAGTTTTGGAGGTTAGTAACAAAATCGTAAAATCTATACATACATTGTTTACATAAAAAAGTTACTTCTCTAGTTTGACGTAGGAAAATTAAGTATTATTTTTAAAAATTGTTGTATGTAACGTTTTCCTCGCTAAATTTAGAGGTTTGGTAATCTGATAAAAGCTTATTAGTTCAATATATGTTTCATGAGTTTTTTCATTAGGTATTGACTTCTCTAAACCATTTTAAAATGCACTCAACAAATTTAACTTATTACAAATTAGGAATAACTTATACTTGCTTATATTTTAATTTCATTATCTAGGTGTACGTTCAAAGTATAAATAATATCACTGTATATTTATATTTTTATTCTATTTTGAACTATAAAACAAATGACGCAACTAACCCAATCTTAATATAAATTTTATGAAGCATAAGAAATGCTCTAACTACTTGAAATGGGATTTATAAACTTAAAAAATGAACAAATCAAAATTTGTGAATACTTTTGTTTAGAATTAATAATAAAATTATTCATACTTTTTCATTAGCTATTGGATACACTTCAAAGTTTGATTAGTTTAAAAGTTGCATGCTTTTTCATTAGCTATTGGATATATATTTTAAATTTTAACATGATCAACACATTAATACATTGCCTTTTCCAAAAAAAGAACATATCAATACAACTAAAATGTATAGTAAGATGTATAGTTTTGATCAATATTGAGTTCAAACAATTTCAAAAGCATCACTTATAAAATATCTAATTATGTATAGTTAAATGATGATTATGAAAGCCGCTCCCTTAAGTTAAATGTTTATGGCTGATAATTATATTTCTAGACTAAACACATCTAAATATGTGCCTATTAGTTACGAATTCTGATAAAAATAATATATACATGTTAAGTGATGATGACATATACTCAAAAGCTTTCAATAAATATGTACATATTCTAGATAAAATGTACGATGTCTCTCTAATTACTTTAACGAAGCACAACCCACAAAATTTACCAGTATAAGAAAATAGAAAAACAACTTGTGTTTATTATACACCCATTACTCACAGAGTATGCTTTAAATGAGTACAAAAATTTTTGTGGGAATGAGAGAACCAAATAAGAATGTTCACGTGTCACTATTTCTTCTTTTCCTCATGTTTTTAAAAATTAAATATCTCTCATATGGTAAGTCGAAAAATCCGAAAAATAACACAATAAAAACCAGCTTTTTATTCTATTCGATTAAAGATGTGACAAAGTACACTTTCGATGGACTTTTTTTTCCATTTTTCGATGGGTTTCGAAAACAACTAACACATGTATTACCAGCGAGTAACACATGTGTTACCAGCGTAGTAACACATGTGTTACCAGCGTAGTAACACATATATTACCATCGAATAATATATGTGATACCTGCGAGTAACACATGTAATACTAATTTTGTACAATTTGTAAAACAAAAAAAAATGTCATCGAAAGTATACCTTGAGAGAAGGTAAATCGAAGAGAAATATATGTTGATTTTTTGTTGTAATTTTTATAAATTTTCAACTTACCGTTTGTGAGATATTTGATTTTTATAAACGTATGAAGAATTTTTCTATTATGACACATGGCGTATTTTTATTAATTTCTCAATTCTCACCAAAACTTTTATTCTCATTTGAACATCACCCTTACCCAACAATAAGTAGTGTTTATCTTTTATTTTTTTATTGCATGCCCAACACACTTTCCACGCCTTGCACTATCACTAATAAATGATTTGTTATTAAAAAGAATAAAAACTTATTATATCATGAAATCAAATTGTCAATAAAAAGTGCTAAACTTCCTAAATTAAAATATATCTTATATTATATTACATATTAAAATCGGATATATATTTAAATATTTAATAACAACTAAAAACGGTCCTGTTTTAGATCACTCCAAGTACTTTTATAAAGCAAATATTTCCACTTTATTCATGTTGAATTATTGATGTCATGTTCTTTTTTTAATTCATAGAAGAATTAGTGGGCTTTCTGGTAATGCATAAATGGTAGTGTGACACCGATGCAAAGTGATTTTGAAGCACAAAACTCGATTTGTGGGCCATATATTTTGGGCTTTTTTTCTCCAACCAAGTTGACTTCTCATAAAGAAAGCCCAAATATCCGTGGGTCTTTCTTATAAAGCACAAAAATCATCATCATCAATCATCAAATATTATTATATCAACAGAGCTAGTTCGTATGTGTATGTATATCTTCATCACTATCGAATAATAACTCTTAGATGCATGACGCATGATGCATGATGCATTTATTAAATCGTTTTTAGTGTTAAAATCTTTTATTATTCCATTTCATTAACATTTCTAGTGCTTGAATTAAAATGACCATTTTTTTAATACAAATAACACATAGTACAAAATAATACAGAGTTTGTACATCTCAAATAACAATATGGTTCAAAAAGAATTGATAACCATACTACATGAATTTAAATATTTCATTTGATCGTCGTTTTTTTAAATAAAAAAAATAAACAACTCACATACCACGATAAATGCATACATTTTCCATGAATATGTACATTTGTCACAACCCCGTGACTTAAACCCACAATTTCATATTTGGGTGGCCTCCTTAATACTACTAAACAAATGATCTTTTAGTGTTTACCATCTTCATTTTAGTATATATTTGTTTTATTTAAATATGGTTGTAGTTATATCTTCTTCTTTAGGAGTTACTTAATCCACACAAAATATCTTTGACCCATTGGTCAAAATTATTGGCAAAATAGTCAAAAAGAGTTGAACTTTACTAGCCAAAAGTAATGAAGCCTAATGTGGTTATTTAACTTGTAATGGATAAAGTAATTAGGATTACGAATTTGAGTTACTTTAGAATTTAGAGTGAGGGGCATGTGATTATGATTTTGTTAAGATTAGGTGAAAAAGTAACCAATCTAATTTTCTCACATGCTATCAATTGTATAGATTTGTTTGTATTTCTAAAGAATTAGAACTATTTTATTAAACATAATTTAAGAAATGATCTTATATTTAGGAGTTTTTACAAGTCTATAAGTCCGGTTACACGATGTCTTACACGTAATACCCTTAAACAAAGATGCATAAACCGGTCAGCATTATCGTTTATCAACATTCTAAAAGAAATTTTAAAGTTACCCGAAGTTATCCTTAATATCTTTGGACACCTAAGTTAATTTAAGATCTTAATGAAAACGTTGTTTTATCAAGTTTAAGTGTTAGAGATATATCCAAATGAATGAATATGAAGAACAAACAAATACGAATACGAAGCGGAAGCTATCAAATTCAAATTGCAAATCAAATCCTAATGAACCAAACAAATTAACAAATCAAATTCGAAAGGTACAAAGTTCTTAAACTAATGATCTCTATTTATAGTGAAAACTAATTAAACCTAATCCTAAATAAACTCCAAATACTAATAGTAATCCTAAACCAACTCAAATACCAAATTTACCAAACAAGAGTAAGGTTCAAATGAGTACACCAACTTTGAGTGAGAATGAGGGAACCCACATATTTCAGTCATGTGTCACTTTATTCTATCTCCTTCACATTTTTAAAAATTAAATATCTCACAAACGGTAAGTCGAAAAATCATGAAAATTGCACCATAAAATTCAGCGTTTTCTCCTTTTCGATTTGCCGTCCCTCAAGGCATACTTTCGAAAACTTTTTTTTTCTTCCATTTTTTTGTGGGTCTTACAAATTAGTAACACATGTGTTAGTGATTGGTTATATATTTAATTTGGGGTTAAAGTTAGGGTCTATGGTTAGGGTTTAGCAGGGTTTAGGGTTTAAGGTTTAGTAGGGTTTAGGGTTTAGTAGGGTTTAAGGTTTATGGTTTAGTATGATTTAGGGTTTAGCGTTTTATAAAGCATTTAGGGGTTAGGGTTTAGGGGTTAGAGTTTGAGGTTTTGGGTTTCGGGGAGAAACCCTAAACCTCAAACCCTAAACCCTAACCCCTAACCCCTAAACCCCAAACCCTAAACGCAACACTTTAACACATGTGTTAGTAAATGTGAAACCCACCAAAAAAATGAAAAAAAAAACTCGTTGAAAGTATGCCTTGATGAACGGAAAATCGAAGAGGATAAAACGCTGAATTTAATGGTGCAATTTTCATAATTTTTCGATTTGTCGTTTGTGTGATAATTGATGTTGGGGGTAAATGGGTTTTGTACATGTGGAGCATTCCCTTTCTACACATGACATGATATCATTGGTTCTCTCATTCTCACACAAATTCCTATTCTCATTTGAACCCCACCCTACCAAACAAATCCCTAAGGTTTAAGTCATATTCCAACAATCTCCACCGTGACTTGAACTTCTTCAAACTTCGAACCAAACACATACCAAATCAAATTTTAAATTCCAAACGCTAATGATACTAGCCAAATTCCAAACGAATCAAACGGTCAATTTTCAAAAACAATCCAAACCAAACGTCGATGACTTCAAAGCAAACAATCAAACGCTAACCGAAAAATTCAAAACGGTTAACCAAACAAAATCAAACCGGCTTCAAACGATCTTCAAAACAAACTATTAAACTCGGGCAACAAATTCAAAAGCCCGACAAACGAAGATCTTCAAACTAACAAATTTCAAACGATCGAACAAATCCAAACGACATGATGATAATCAAGTCTTCAAACACCAAATTGATCTTCAAATTCCAAATGTCCAATTCAAATTCAAACGACCCACTTATTTGATAAGGATTACGGTCCAAGTTTCCAAATTAAAAACCAATCCAAAACCTAATGATCTAATCACAATCAAATCTCAAAACCATAGATTGCTCCACCAGAAACCAAGCAATAACCGAAACCAAATTCAAAACGAAACCCAAATCTGTCCAGCAAAATCGGCAAGCTATATCTCTCTACTGGAAGCTCAACTCAAAGACCGCAATGGTCAAAGTCTAGATCTATGGGTCTAGAATCTACAGTTCAAATTTCACGACGATCCAACGGTTAACGAATGCGCAACACCAATTTTCCTACGTCTGCGCAGAAATCGACGAACTAGAAAACCTAAAATGAAAACAAAACGAATTCAAACACAAAAGGGATCCCTCCGGATCGCCAACAGTTAGTCGACGACCGGAGGATGACTAATTCAAAGCGTCAAACCTAGCTCTGATACCTTGTTAGAGATATATCCAAACGAATGAATACGAAGAACAAACAAATACGAATACGAAGCGGAAGCTATAAAATTCAAATTGCAAATCAAATTCTAATGAACCAAACAAGTTAACAAATCAATTCGAAAGGTACAAAGTTCCTAAACTAACGATCTCTATTTATAGAGAAAACTAATTAAGCTTAATCTTAAATAAACTCCAAATACTAATACTAGCTCTGATACCTTGTTAGAGATATATCCAAACGAATGAATACGAAGAACAAACAAATACGAATACGAAGCGGAAACTATCAAATTCAAATTGCAAATCAAATTCTAATGAACCAAACAAGTTAACAAATCAATTCGAAAGGTACAAAGTTCCTAAACTAACGATCTCTATTTATAGAGAAAACTAATTAAGCTTAATCTTAAATAAACTTCAAATACTAATAATAATCCTAAACCAACTCAAATACCAAATTTACCAAACATATCTCTAAAGTTTAAGTAATATTCCAACATTAAGGACGTATATCTCATGGAAAATGAAGAATCTTTTTATTTTACTGAGAAAAGGTTTATTGATATAATAATGATCTGATCATGTAAACAATGATTTATCTGGCTTTTTTTTATTGTTTATACATTGGATTCCAAAGGATATATGTATAATAAATATATAAATTTCAGAAACTTATATTTTTTCTTCAAAATTAGTAAAAGGGTATCTCAAAGAATTTGACAAAACCTCACATGCCCAAATCTGAGAATCAGAGCACAAGAGAAAAAAAGTCAAGTGGTCAACTTTGATAAAACCACATATGACCAAAATCTTGGTCTTTATTGCACACATTTCGATATTATTCAAGAAAAACTATGCTAAACCTTAAAATGTAATGGTCAGGTTTAATAATACAGTACTTGATTAGTGTACTTAATACAAAAGTTTAATAAATAAACTACAATATGCATCATATCGATTATTGAAGCGCGAAAATCATGATGTGACATCCTTAATATAATCCCCAAAAATCACACTTTACTAAATCTTTGTCTTTAAGCAACATTGATTAGTCTTCGATCGATCAATTGATAAATTAACCTGATCTAATACATGCTTTAAAACCTCCTCCACGTTCATGCTCTTTAATTTTCATGATAATGGGGTCCATGTTATTCTTTTTAGTTGTTTTTCGATGAAAAGAATAGCTCTAAAGGCTATGTTTAATAAAATATTTTGTGAATAAATAGTGAGGTGATTATTCAGAAATTAGTGGGGTGGTTATCGTCATAGTACAATTAAGTAATGCATATCCGAATAATAAGCTCAAACATCATTAGAAAAATTCTTTCGTGAAAAAATCAAAGTTCAAACATTTTCGAATAATAAGAAAAGGATGAATAGAGAAAGATAAGTTATCTATTTATTTATTATATTAAAACAATTAATTAAACGTACGTGTGAAATAAAGGATGATGTAAGGTTAATCTAGTAGTAGTCGCCATCACAAATTGTCGATTTCAAGGTACAAGATTAATGCACAGAAAGGACGATGAAAACGATAAACCCACGAGGGGGTAACATGCAATCTTGATAAAAGTTTTACGTATTTATACTTGCGACGAAACTCCATTTTTTTAGGCCCACAACAAAACCTCACTTTCGATCACCCGTTGTGTCCAGCCAACGACCCGACCACATGGTGGCTCGAAAGGCCAAGATTTGGCGTCGATCGTACCACCCTTATTATATGCATGGTTGTTCATGACAATAAGAATGATATGATATTGCTATTTCACATCAAACCCATTAATTAAGATCATTTATAACCTACTGTTATATCATTACAAGTCACATGTGAATTGTGTCTATGGTTGGTACTAGAGAGTTAACTAGCCAAGAGTGATAAACAATTTATAGGGTGAAACATCATTTTTTTGGTGTATGTGTAAATTAGGGGTGGCAATTCGAGTTTGGCCGGGTTGGCCGTTCAGTTATCAAGTTAGCTAAGTTGAATAGCAATATCATTTTCTATGAGAAGTTAAGTTGAATTTATAACCTACCTCTATATGTTTACAAGTCACACGTGAATTGTATCTACGGGTCACTGTAAATCCAGAATCAGCCGCTCCATAAAGATATAGAATAAAACTAGAAGCGGCCAAGGTATGAAACAAAATGGGGGGATGGGGATGGGGATGGGGGGACCTAAAGTCTCGAATGGAACACATGGGGGAGTGGGGGTGGGCTAATGAGTTTATTTTGTGGTGTGGAGCCAACTAAAAGCTTAAAAGAAAGATTCCTATATAATTTTATTTTTATTCTAGCTATTAGCTATGTGTTGGTTGGAAGCACACACTTTGTGCCCAATTTCCTTCTGTAATTGTACTTTACCTTACATCTCCATTTTTTTTTCTTTACAAAAATATACAATTTTCTGTGAGAAGCTAAGTTGAATATTCAAATATAGTTAAGATACCAATTTTACAAAATATCAATGTGTCACATCATCGGTTACAAGTAAATAAATATCCGAGTACTATACCTATAATCGAAATAACTGAATTTTAATACACACAATACACCTAAACAATACACCTAAATGAAGTTTGATACACATAATAGACTTGAAGTTTGATACACATAATAGACTTGAATCGTGGTTGGATACATGTGGAAACGTTAATCTGTGATAAATAGGAACTATCTTAGTAGTGGGTCAAATCTTTGGTTTATAAATCGTGATATAAACAATACTTGTTATAATTTAAAATAAATGGGGTTTTGTTGTTGCAATATCTTATCATATGTACTTATTGCTTTGTTTGAATACTTTTAGTTGAAGTGAACAAAGGAAATGATGACAGTGATTATTAAATTATCACTGAAAATAATGGAAAAAGGGGAGGTTGATATTGAAGGCAGATATGAAAACCAGGAGTCATAACAATCAATAAAAATAACATAATCATGGTGTTTTGACCATTGGTGATACAAAAAAGTTAAATCCTTTGGGTACAATAGTGACTCACGATAAGATAACATGTTTTTATATACTAAATTAACTAAGCAATGTGTATTATATTGTTTGAACGATCAGCCCGGACAAGCTTGAAAATTCATAGCTTTAGCCGAAAACCTTCGAACGTGTAACTCAGCAGTCAAAAACCTCTGGGCGCGTAACTCTACAGCCAAAAACCTCCAGTCGCATAACTCTGCAACACAAATGGAAATCTAGCGTTAAATGAAAGATGGAGGTGTAACCCGTAATTCACCTCCGGCGTGAGAATCAATCACTTTATTAGAAAGTATGAATATTTGAAAGAGATTATGGTTTGTATGAAGATGATGAAAGTACCTTTGCAAATGAGGAATAAACTCCTTTTATAGTAATGGTTTCTTAAGCAACAAGTTCATTTGGACCAATCATATGATGACACTCACAATTATTCCTTTTGGCCCAATCACGTTTGTCCAAGTAACTTTTTCATTAGTCATATATGGCTTCAAATCTGCTGCGCCCGTAAGTATGTCGTGCGAACCTCCTGGTAGAGATTGATTTTATACGATAGTTCAATGGCGTTTCCCATATGGTAACACGTGTTACTTAGCACGCGGTTTCATGAAAGATTCAAGAAAAATTGTCCAAAGAAAGGTGATACCTCCGAGTCGAGGGTTACTCATTTTGTATGTAGTGTTGATAAATTGTCTGAAGAAAGCTATTTGGGTAACATCTAGCATGCTACAATCTCTCACTAGACCTGGGGACATAACGACGTAACCACCTTTTCCTCCAACTAGAATATGTCTGTGCCTCGATAAGTTCTTATCTCTACGTGACTAATTGACCATTTACTTCCCTGGATGAAAGTTATTTTTAATCTTGTGGCGTAAAACATGTGTTAAGTAACACGTGTTATCATATGGAAATTCTCCATCGAACTATCTAATAAAATTAATCTCTGTCAGGAGGTTTGCACGACATACTTTCGGGCACAACAGATTTGAAGTGGGACAAACGAAAAGGTTTACTTTCAAAGAAATGAGCTTCATTTTTAAGCTTCTTATTACTCGCAAGAGTCCCACTACCATTAAGACAAACATGATTAGTCCAAAGGGAATAGATGTGAGTGCCATCATAAATGAACTTGTTAGCCAAGAAACCATCACTATAAAAGAAGTTTATTCCTCATTTGAAAAGGTATGTTCATCTTCATCTTACAAACCCTAATCTCTCTCAAATATTCTTACTTTCCGATCAAGTGATTGATTTTCACGTTGGATGTAACATCTCCGTCTTTCACCTAACGTTATATTTCCATTTGTGTTGCAGAGTTACACGCCCGGAGGGTTTTGGCTGCAAAGTTAAGCGCCGGGAGGTTTTTATATGTTGAGTTACACGCTTGGAGATTTTCAGCTAAATCTATGGATTCTAAGCTTGTGCGGGCTGATCGTATAAACAAAAACATTAATATATGTACCAACTTATGCAATATATTTGATTGATATAGTATTGTTACAAATTCTTCATCATGATTGTTATATATCGGTTTGAAAGATAAAGACGACAATCGTATATGAGGTTCTTTCTCCTTAGTGGAATCGTGTTTAGGTTGAATACTAAATAAATATGCATAACTATGAAATACGAATGTTGAGTATAAACAGTTATGTTAGATTATGATATTTTCACCATTATTTATGATAAATTCACTAATAATGTACATCGGAGAATTGTACATTGCATCTACACAACTAAGCAATACACAATTTAAATGGATATATCAAAAATATTGTGGATGTATTACTACTCTTTTATTTATTTTATATTTACTTATATACGCATGCTTAAATTCCTTAAAATTTAAAGGGAAAATTACATATATATCTAATCAAAATTCATAATTACATATATATTCATCTAAACTTTTTGAACTCTCATATGTATCCATTCTACTAAACAATTTAATAAATGCCCATATTACCTTTGCTATAATATAATATTCGTGATTATGATATTATTAACACAACAAATAATCCGTTGTTCGAAGTGGACCTGAAACATTACTGAGAAACTTTCGACTTATTTTTTTTCTTATATCACCCATGCTCAAATGAAAATAACTCATTGGCTAGGATTTTTTTCCAGATGTTGTACATGAGTATGTTTACAATGTGCATCATTTTATTGACGTGTTAAAAAAATAATAACTTTTTGCATACTAGTCAAGCTTATACTTTTATGATCAATGAGATTACGAGAAGGATTGTTCCAACTTTTTTTTTATTTTTAGGCATTTAAATAAAAAACAATGATGCATTTGGCTAGGATTTTTTTTAGCACCATTGGATAGGTTTTGATAAGAAAGAAAAGGCGGAATGTCAATTATAGTCGGCTATAAAAATTTAAAACTTTAAATACATTTAGTTGCTATAAGTTTGATAAATGTGAGAATATAAGTAGTTTGAATAAATATATATGTAATTATTAAGTTTGGTTGAATATATATGTAATTTTAAGAGTTTGTAGGGATATATATATGAAATTTTTCCGATTTTAGAATATATATAAGGGAGACCCTCCATTCATAATGTAGTATGATAGTGATCATTTATCTAATATGTTTTGTATTTATGTCGTTACATGATGTAGAATTTGCTTATATAAATAAAAATAAAAATGATATATAGGTTTGAATAATCAGGTACTTTAAAAATATTAGCATTATGAGCATAGCCGCATAGGATTCTCATACCGGGTATCGATTTCCTAATTATTTATTATAAAAGTAATTAATTACTAAACACTCACAAAAAATATATAATCATAATAATAATTAGTAGTAGTAGTGGTCGTAGTGGTAGCAGCAACAGTAGTAGTAGCAGTAGCAGTAGCAGTAGCAGTAGCAGCAACAGTAGTAGTAGCAGTAGTAGCAGCATCAACAATAGCAGTAGTATTAGCAGTAGCAACAACAACAATATTAGCAACAGTAGTAGTAGTAGTAGCAGTACAGTACAGTAGCAGTAGTAGTAGTAGTAGCACCAGTAGCAGTAGTAGCAGTAGTAGCAGCAGTAGCATTTAGAAGGAGAAGTGGTAAGGCTTAAGGTCGTTGAACAACAGTTTTTACTAGATCAACAAGCCCGATCATCTCAGCAGATTCGGCAGACTTTACCACCTGTCATTAGCATTGTACCACCTACTTTGGTGACATCACAGATTCCTACATCTCTGCCTCATTATCATCAACAGCAATATGATGGTAATTAGCAAACATCGGCTCCATTCTCTTCTTCTGGGCCTTCAGGTTATCAGATACCGGTATTTCCGCCTCTGAATCAACATAAGTTGTGTTCAGTTAAGACTTTCAAATCTAGTGGACCATCCGATTATTCTGGTAGTACAAATCCCTCCGTTACCTTGGATTGATTGAGGGATGTTAAGAGAAAATTCGAATTTTGTCGATGCGAAGATGAGGTTAAAGTTCCTTATGCGGTGCAACTCCTCAAAGGTTCGGCTATGGGTTGGTGGGACTCTATTATGAAAGTCCCTCGCGTAGATCTGATCGGATCGTTTGTTTGATTGTGAATGCGGAATAATAAACAATCAATAACTGATCCACAAACACACAAATCTCTATAACATTTTCGTATATATTCACACTTGAAAGTAAAAGTTTACAATCTCGTTCTCTCTTCTTTCTCTCACACAAAACGGCTCCCTTTTTCTCTAACTAGTCCAACCCTAATTTTGAGTTTAACTCTTCTGTTTATAGTGTAATCTGACCTACATGCGACACTAGCCAAGTGTCGCATGAACCGACCCGTGCGACACTAGCTAAGTGTCGCATAAACACTAATTTTGTGTATATATTCTATTTCACTATTCGTTTACAAGCTCGCATATACACACTAAACACTATACATACGCAGACTAATTGACTTTGACAAGTACAAACGTTTGACCAACTGACTAACACACAAAATGCACCAACAAACTCCCCCATGTCAGCAGGTTGGTCAAATAAGTCTTCAATTAGTCTTCATCAACAAACTCTTTCATGTCTTCAACAATCGAAATCTCTTTCATGTCTTTAACAATAAGAATCTCCCCCATTGAGATAGCATGGTCTTCAAAGAAATCTTGATGTCCAAATTCATGTGACTGACACAAATTTATCATACAATAAGATCTTCAAATTCAGTGACCATCTCTCAATCATCAACTGCTTCTCCGATAGAATTTATCTTCACAGTCTTTGGAGAATAACCGACATCCTTTACAAATTCAATATTTAACTTTGACAAGATATGTGATATTGAAGAAAATAACATAGAAATAAAATCTTTTTGTATTTTTTTTTATAAATTAAAAACAAAGAGTACTTAAAAATTAAGTAATTGGGGATAGGATTGTTTTAAGTCTGCTTAGGAATCATATCAGACTAATATGCAATTATTAGGAAATAGTAAGTGTTATTTTGATCATCAGTATATTTGTCCACTTTAAATTTACATGACACACTTAAAGCACCTTTTATAAAAATTATTTCAAGATGATTATTGGTATACTTGTCCACTTTAAACATGTTACACTTAAGTCTATGAGATTATTCATTATTATTCGTATGTATATTTCGCTGTGGTCCCCACCATAGATATACATCTTAACTTAAGAAATAGACTATGCTTCCATTTACAGAAAGAATATAAGAAAATCAATTTTAAGAATCAAGTCAGCGGTGACAGGTCTGTACTTACGTATAACAGAGCGACATAGCTTGATTCAGGTTTAAGCAAAACCAGACTTGGTCAAACCATTTGGGCGACCGCGTTAGATATCTTAATTTTTAAAGACTTTTCAAGTACTTTGACTTGTGTTTGCTTAATTTTTAAGTATATATTAACAGAAACCAGGTCTATACGTACGTATAACAGAGGAAACTGTCAATATATACCCCCAAATGATATCAGATAAACCTCATGCATAGAAGTATGTCTAGCTTAATTAAGGTATTAAGATTTTTGTCATATATCACATGATGTTGCTCACAAGATAATAAACAAGTATTTATTAAGCTTCTTAAGTAATCAAAGACCATTTTGTAACACACCTACCAATACATCGTATGATGAAGCTAATTTTCATAAAAAACTGTTTTAAATATGTCAGATAAACCTACTGACACATCAAACATAAACCTTAAAATTTCCATTTTATGCATGTCATCTGACGTACTATCATTTCCCAAGTTATTTATAGACACAACCCAACGTCTTTTCTAGAATTAAGAATCTTGCTGTTCACATTTCTGAATTAAATAATCATAATTTTTAATATTCAAAATTACTCCCCTTGAACAGCAAATTCTTATTTCCAACCCAAAAACACTCCCCTGAAACACAAAACATATTTTTATATTTTTAATTTAATAAATTTCACAACATTGCATTTCTTTGATACTAAAAAGTACAAAGAATGATTGTTGCATTAATAATAAAATTTAAAAGAAAAGTATCAAAATCACATATCAAGTCAAATCAAATGCCTTTTAGCACTTTTACCACCACGAAACGTCAGAAGTTTCATCCAATCACAAATCATCATAACATTCTTACAACAATATCCACATCCATGCAGTCACTAAAAATATTAGTTTACAGGACACTGACTGCATCACCACAAACAATCAAACGTTAGTACTTATAGGACACCCAAGTCTTGATAGACTTGGGTTGTCCATGGTCATTCATAATCATCACATCAATGAGTTTATGATATTTTAAAAACTCAGAAGATTTCATTGATGCGTTATTTGTGGATTTGGGTTTCCAAATCTGTTTAGGTTCATATGATTTGTTTTCAACAATGTTGTGCTGTTGAACTTGAGGTCTACTAGGCACAACTTTGTTTACTCTTGTCATAGGTTTTGGAGAGTTTGATGCACAACTAGATACAATCGAATACGAACGACGCCTTGAAAAAGATTTTGAAAAAGAATTGTTGAAAGAGGAAGTTCTAGGCATCCCTCTACCAAACCTATCTAGGGATAATAACTTACAATCCCTAGTAATATGACCCTGTTGACCACAACGATAACAAGAACGACACTCCACAAAAGATGTATTCCAATGAGTTCCCTCAAATCGTTTCGGTGGAGGACAATAGACAGAAGGTCTATGAACAGGAACATTTGTTGAACATGCACTCTTTGGTGTATATGCTGAAGTAGATGTTCCTGAGGCTGAGTTGGTTGATGTTGAGCATTTATTATTTTCATATTTATCAACCATTTTATCTTTCTTTGTATCCTTTTTAACATTTGTAACCTGGAAGGATTCATTGTCAACCTTAGCTTTACCTTTGCATTTAAAACGTTCATCAATTTCATTTGTAATGATGAAATTTTCAGGTTTGACATTTATTTTCTCAACCTTAATGGTAGACTCTTCAAGTATATCTTCTACCTCAACGACCTCCTTAACACTAACTGAAGGAGAATTATCAGAGTTGATAAAAGTAGACAATGGATACTCTGGCCGATTAGTTTTCTCATTTGCCTGCCTTTTGGGATTCGCTTTAGCTTCTTTAGATTTTGTGGCTGGCCATTTTGAATAGTCAGCTACAAAATCTTCAGTGCCCTCCTTAACTGGCAAATGATAGTAGTTAGTAGGAGGTGGAAAGTAACCCAGTCCAGACTTACTATTCTTATCAGTCCTTTACTTGCTAACGATTTCATTGAAGACATTTTGAGACTGTGAAAAAGTTGAGATTTTTCTATTAAAATACTCAGATTTAGACTTTAACTCATTAAGTTCTTTATTTAAAAGTTCAATTTCTTTAAGATAGCTATTAATAGCATCTTGTTGGATAAAGACTTTTGATTTATAAGTTTGAGTGTTTAACTTATAAGCCTCAATTTGCTTATCATAAAGTCTCTCATTAGCTTTTAGAAATTTATTTGACTCGGTGAGTTTAACAACTTTTTCTCTCAAGTCTTCATTATCTAATTGAGAGTATTTTAAAAAAGCATCAAGCTTAATACATGATATAAAATTAACGGGTTCCTCTGGTTCATTATATACCTCATGTACCTCATGTGCATTAGAGTCAACCTCTTTTATTTGAGCCACCATTGCAGTGTGTTGATCCTCTTCTTCGTTTATCAACATTTTCTTTTGATCATAAGCCTCTATAAGAGCGTCCCATAAATCTGTAGAAGTTGCTTGATTTTTGAATTTATTTATCACAACTTCTGACAAGCACATGGTAATCATCTCATATGCTCTATTGTCTTTGTCAAACTCTTCCCGTTCATTGACTGACATTTGTGGTCTTGACTTAAACACCCCATTGAGTCTTGGTTGCTCATATCGATCAATAGTATTAAACCAGTTCCACAACATTGGATCTTTGTGTTCAATGAAATTCCATAACTTTATCTTCCAGTTAGCAAAATCACTACAGAATAAAGATGTAGAAGGAGGCATTTTCGTACTGAAAGCCATTTCAGAATTTTTCCTCCAAAATTGAATTTGAAAATTTCGAAAACTTTCCGAGTATAGCGAAACTTTTCCGACAGTAAAATTAAGCTATTTTAAGCTTAAAAACAAAATTTGAAATTACAAAATTTTTTGCGGTTTTCCCGTTAAAATTTCATCCAAAAACGTTAAAAAATGGCCGGGTAAAATGAAACTTTTTACAGGCTAAAATTGAACACTTTTAAGACTATGGAAAATTTTTGAAAATGCATTTTTTATTTTATTTTATGAGATATAGGTGAGACACTTGCTAAGTGACGGATGGAAGTGACGGTATGAGATACTTGCTGAGACACTTGGTAAGTGACGCATGGAAGTGACGGTATGAAGTGACGGTATGAGACACTTGCTGAGACACTTGGTAAGTGACGCAGGAAGTCCGGAAGTGATGCAAAAACGCGCAGCAGCACCCAAAAAACCCTAAAATCAATTTTTTTTGAAACCCTAACGAATTTTGAAGAACAAACGATGAACCAACACCAAAAACTCGTCCAAAAACATAAATCTTCAACCAGTTACACCCGAACAACAAGATCAAACTCCAAAAACTTCACGAATTGATCGAAAAACGAACAAATTACGATCCGATACCACGTAATCCAAAGATTGTGGCTCTGATACCAGTTGAAAGTCCCTCACATAGATCTGATCGGATCGTTTGTTTGATTGTGAATGCGGAATAATAAACAATCAATAACTGATCCACAGACACACAAATCTCTATAACGTTTTCGTATATATTCACACTTGAAAGTAAAAGTTTACAATCTCGTTCTCTCTTCTTTCTCTCACACAAAACGGCTCCCTTTTTCTCTAACTAGTCCAACCCTAATTTTGAGTTTAACTCTTCTATTTATAGTGTAATCTGACCTACATGCGACACTAGCCAAGTGTCGCATGAACCGACCCGTGCGACACTAGCTAAGTGTCGCATAAACACTAATTTTGTGTATATATTCTATTTCACTATTCGTTTACAAGCTCGCATATACACACTAAACATTATACATATGCAGACTAATTGACTTTGACAAGTACAAACATTTGACCAACTGACTGATACACAAAATGCACCAACATATTACATCACACTTGACCCTACAACAGAGAGCGTCTATTAGATGGCCCGATTTCTACAATGAAGTTTGCAAGAAATAATGTTCTAGATTTGACATGAATCGCATCCGATGGGAGTTTTTGGATATGCATTTAACGGATAGTATGATGATGGATGATCTCATTTCCTAGTTTTCTGAGAAGTTAAGATGTGTGCATCAATGGGTACCGGATGAACAGACTAAGATTGATCACTTTTTAGGAATGTTGCCCCATACTTATCGGACGACAGTGAGACTAGCGGGTTCTCTTACCCAAGCTTTTGAATTGGCCCGTTCTTTGGATGGTGATATTCGGGCACAAGATTTGGAAATTAAGGAAAAATCTTTATTGAAATCTAAAGGTGATTCCTCGGTGAATCAAGGGAAGAAAAAGTGGCATGGATCCCCTCAAGGTAAGGAAAAAAGTTCTGGTGGTGGAGGTAACGTGGATAAAGCTAATTGGTGTCAAAGTTGTAAATCCAAGCACACCGGACCTTGTACTCCTCAGACTCACAGATGTGTCAAATGTGGACAGTTTGGACATGATTTTAAAGATTGAACTTTTCCTAATAATGTGTGTTGGAACTGTCATAAAGAGGGTCACATAGCGGGGCAATGTATTGAGGCTGGTAAACAGAGAACGGGTACGGTCGGAGGGTCTTCATCGTTTGGCCAGAAAAGGAAGAATCCACCATCAGCATCTAGCAGAGCATTTCAGATGACAGCTGATGAAGCTGTCAGAATAGAGGATGTCATAACCAGTACTTTTCTTATCAATTCTGTGCCGGCATGTGTATTATTCGATTCAGGAGCAAATTGTTCCTTTATATCTATGTATTTCTGTGATAAACTGAAATTGACCCCCACTGTTATTACAAATCCTATTGAAGTTGAGGTAGTGAATGGCAAAATGGTTCCGGTTACCACATCGGTGACTGGAGCTAGTATTTTGATTGATGGGCATAGTTTCCCTGTTTCTTTTCTCTTGATGCCTATTCCTGGATTTGATGTGGTTTTAGGCATGCACTGATTAAGTCAGAATAGAGCCAACATAGATTGCCATAAGAAGATAATAAAAATCCCAATCTCGGATGATTCATATGTCGTGGCTTAAGGGGAACAGGAGAATGATAGTATTCCTTTGATTTCATTGTTGAAAGCTAGAAAATCTTTAGCTAAAGGGTGTGAATCGTATTTGGTCTATGTTATTGATGCTAAGCTAGAAAAGAAAACTGTTTCTGATGTCCGAGTTGTTTCTGAATACTCGGAAGTTTTTCCTAATGAGTTGCCTGGCTTGCCCCTATTAGAGAAGTAGAGTATAAAATTGATTTGATTCCTGGTTCTACCCCAGTAGCTAAGGCTGCTTATAGATTAGCTCCCTCCGAAATTCAAGAAATGATGGGTCAGATTAAGGAGTTGTTAGATAAAGGCTTTGTTAGACCCAGTTCTTCTCCTTGGGGTGCACCTGTATTGTTTGTTAAAAAAGAAGGATGACACCTTTCGTATGTGTATAGATTATAGGGAGTTAAATAAGAGAACCATAAAGAATAAGTACCATTTACCCCAGATAGACGAGTTATTTGATCAACTGCAAGGGTCTTCCTATTTCTCTAAAATTGATTTGAGGTCGGGTTATTATCAAGTGCGGGTTTGTGAGGAGGATATTCCTAAGACAGCTTTCCGCACTAGATACGGTCATTATGAGTTCTTGGTTATGTCATTTGGGTTGACTAATGCTCGGACGATTTTCATGGATTTAATGAATAGAGTTTATCGACCTTTCCTTGATAAGTTTGTTATTGTATTCATTGATGATATATTGGTTTATTCCAAGTCTGAGTCGGATCATGAGATGCATTTGCGTTTGGTTCTTGAGACATTAAAAAGAGAACAATTGTATGCTAAATATTTCAAATGCGAATTTTGGTTACGTGAGGTACAGTTTTTAGGGCATATCATTTGTAAGGATGGGGTTAAAGTGGATCCATCTAAAATTGAGGCCGTGATGAATTGGAAAGCTCCTAAGTCTCCTTATGAGATTAAGAGTTTTATGGGATTAGCGGGATACTATCGTAAATTTATTAAGGTTTTCTCTAAGATCGCGGGTCCTTTTACTAAGTTAACCCGAAAGGATGTGAAATTTCAGTGGACTGAGCAATAGGAGTCAGCTTTCCAGTTTATGAAACAATTGTTTTGTCAGGCTCCAGTTTTAGCATTACCTGACGGGTTCAAGGATTTTATTGTTTATTGTGATGCTTCTTCTGCGCGTTTGGGTTTTGTTTTGATGCAACGAGACCGTGTTATTACCTATCCTTCACGTCATTTGAAACCTCATGAGATAAATTATCCTACCCATGACATGGAACTCGCGGTGGTGGTTTTCGCCTTGAAAATTTGGAGGCACTATCTTTATGGCACGAAATGTGTTATTTGTACGGATCACAAAAGTCTTCAATATATGTTCTCCCAGAAAGAGCTCAATATGCGTCAAAGGCGATGGTTGGAATTGATCAAGGATTATGATTGCGAGATTCGTTACCACCCGGGTAAGGCCAATGTTGTAGCGGATGCGTTAAGTCGGAAAGGAAAATCAGAAAAGGTGTGTTTCATGCGAATGGAGGTTTCATCAGATTTGATCGATCAGTTAAAATCGGCACAAATGGAGGCATTGATGGATGATAACTTGAAATCTGAGGTTATGCTTAAAAGAAAGGAGTTATTGATTGATGATTCACGTGGATTAAAGACTTTTCAATCTCGAGTCTGGGTTCCTTTTATAACACACCAGTTTTTTTTTTTAAACAAAGTAGGAAGCGCAATCCAATTTATATTATATAATAGATGATATGACGTCATTCACCAAAAACATTATACCAGTTATAAGTATTATCTGTTAAATTACAAACTATTAATATGTATCTGGGCAATATAAAGTATCAAAATAATATCAGAGTAGTCCTGGTCAACAGCTTCCAAGTACTCCTTGCCCAGTCCCATTCAAGTCAAAACCCTACAAGGAGTAAACAACGAGATTAGCACGAACCTAAGTGAATAAACCTGTTACAAACAGTTTGACTTAGCTATAACAATATTAATTATCAACAATTAATACATAGACTCAACATCACCAAGAGGATCAGTGGTCCTTGTGGTGCCCTCAGACCGCGGTGGCCCACCAAGCAACACTTACGATCACTGCAAGCCATTACAGTAATTTACCGATAACGGTTTGCTACCTTTAACCAACATAAGTTCCATTCACAACATATGTTCACAATTCCTATTTTGGTTAACCTGTAGCAACCCAGTCCAACAATTGTTGACCTCCGATACCCCAAAATGCTTAAAGCAGTTTATATATATATATATATATATATATATATATATCACAGCAACAATCAACATTTAACACTACTATGTTTAATCCGTTGTAACTAATATGTCACATCCAAACCATACTGAAGTTCCAAGTCAATTCACCTGTCAACTTCGGTCCAACTACTCAGCTGACTAATCACTGAGTCTTCTGCGTGTCTGAAACACATAAGAAATTTCGAGTTAAACTTCATATCATATTGATCATAACTTAATATTAATAATCAAACATATATTAAGTAATATAATCACAATATACAAGATAAATCACATTATGAAGTTTAAATAAAAAACATTCTGTTACACACTATAAATCCGCCGTATTCTTAATGAATCCACCTGATTCTGATGGAATCCGTCGAATTCCAGTCATTTTCAGATTCATAACTTGGGCCAGAATTTATTTATAGAATTCGGTTGAGGAATCCACCCGGATTCAAGATGAATCCGTCGGATTCTGGAGGAATCCGCCGGATTCCTCTCATCTTCCAGACCTGTGCAGGTCAGAATTCTGCACGAACCTAACTCTCAAAAATTTCAATTTCAATACACTAAATCTGTTTCCAGCTTAGAATAACTTCGACCAAAACATGTAATAACATCATATAACTAAGTTTCAATCCTCAATTCATCACAATTTATGCAATTCACCTAAAACCTATAAATTTCACATTCAAACTAAATTTCAAGAAATCAAGCAATTTCTTCATGTAATCATCATGAAATCAACATATTAAGATCAAGAATCATCATTCAATTATCACACAACTAATTTCCAGCTTCAATTTCATATGATTCACTCAATAATCCAATTATTCATATAAAATCATAAAGAACATCAAGAAACTTACTTACACTTTGAATAGATGAAGATGATGATAATGAAATCAAAGCTAGAATCAATCAATCACTTGTTATTATTTCCTAATCTTGAAGTTCTTGATTTGTGGGTTTTTGTAGTTTAAGGTTTATGCATTCAAGTGTTGAATTGAAATGAATTGGAAACTTTCCCTTTTTGGAAAGTTATAACATGTCGGCCCAACATTTAACCGACTCCGTATTTACTTAAAACTAGTCCCCTTTCAATCTATTGTCTGGAACCTAATTATCAATCGCAGAAAAACTATTTTATTTTACCGTGAACTAGAACTATTTAAATTGGTCAATAATTCACTGGTCACAATTAATCCTTTGACCAAATTTCCTAAGTTATAATTCAAATTATAAAAGGCACAATTTTTGAAATATAACAATTAATAATATCAAGGTTTAAGAAATTACCAGATTACCCTCAGGCCATAATTGCGGGTGTTACACCTTTGCTGGGTGGTCTTTAGAACGTGATCTTGTTAGAGGCACATAAATCTAAATTGTCGATTCATCCCGGGAGTACCAAAATATACCATGATTTAAAACCCTTGTATTGGTGGCCTACTTTGAAACTGGATGTAGCTCGATTTGTGGAATCTTGTCACATTTGCTCGCAAGTAAAAGCTGAACATCAGAAACCATATGGAGTTTTGAAACAACTTGAGATTCCTGAGTGGAAATGGGAGCATATAACCATGGATTTTGTGACCAAATTACCTCGAACGGTTAAGGGTAACGATATGAGTTGGGTGATTATCGATAGATTGACCAAAAGTGCTCATTTTCTTGCTACATGTGAGACGACATCATTGAGTAAGTTGGCACAGTTGTACATTAATGAAGTTGTTTCTAGACATGGAATTCCGTTGTCCATTATTTCCGATAGGGATTCTCGATTTGTATCGGGTTTTGGCAAAGTTTGCAAAGGTAATTAGGTACTAGAGTAAACTTGAGCACTGCTTATCATCCTCAAACTAATGGTCAGTCTGAGCGGACTATTCAGACTCTTGAGGACATGTTGCGGGCGTGTGTTTTGGATTTTGGTGGGTCTTGGGATTCTCACTTGCCGTTGGTTGAATTTTCCTATAATAATTCTTTTCACTCTAGTAGGCATGCCACCCTATGAGATGTTGTATGGTCGTCGATGTAGAACACTCACTTGTTGGTTAGAGGCGAGTGAGAAGCAATTTGCTGGTCCAGACATAGTGTAGATTACAGCCGATAAGGTAGCTATAGCCAGAAATAAGTTAAAAGCTGCCCGTGATATACAGAAACAGTATGCCGATCCTCGTTGTCGACCTGTTACGTTTGTAGAGGATGAATTGGTTTACTTGAAAGTTTCACCTTGGAAGGGTGTTATTCGGTTTGGTAAACGTGGTAAACTTGCTCCTAGATACATTGGCCCATTTAGAATTCGGCAAGTAGTTAATGATCAATCGATGTCTCTAGATCTTCCTCCTGAATTAGTGGGTATTCATGATACATTCAATGTGTGCTACTTAAGGAAATGTAATGTGGAGGACCAATCCCAAGTTCTTCCATTGCAAGACTTACGTGTTGACCAAAGTCAGAGACTTGTAGAGGAACCCATAGAGCTTTTGGATAGAAAAGTGACTAAACTTCGAAAGAAGGAGATCCCTATGGTTTTGGTTAAATGGAGACATAGTTTGGGTGCTAACCGTACGTGGAAAACGGAGGAAAGCATGAAGTCTCGGTACCCTAGTTTGTTTGTGCAAGGTGAGATTTCAGGGATGAAATCTTCTTAAGGAGGGAAGATTTGTAACATCCTCGTTTTGGGCCTAAGAGAAATACGATAATTTCCTTATTTTATTTGGTTATTTAATTGTGTTTAGAAATTATTGATATTATTTAATAGTCTAAATAAATAGGTCAAATGGTTAAATAACTTATTGTGCTTAATAAATTACTACTTGTTTTAAATTATTTTAGTTGTCGGTAAAATAAAATATTTAGTCTTGCAAAATGGTTTTTAGGTTTCAGACAATAGGTTTAGAAGGGGATAAAAATTACACTGCAATATACTTGGGCTAAATGGAAGTGTCGACCATTTTTCCCAAATATCACTGATTTGTTCTAAACTCAAAAACCTCTTAAGAACACACACTTTTACACTTGAAAATCCAAGGAAAAACATCTATCAATCATTTGTGGCTGTGATTTTGATTCTACATCTGATTCCTTCTTCATCTTGTTTATTTCTTCCCCATTTGCTTGTAAGTTGCTTGTTTAACCTACATGAACTCATTTGATCAAATTAGGTAGAAACTTGATGCATGTATGAATAATTATGCTTGAATGATTGATTGTTACTGAGTTTGTTTAATCATCATCATCATCTGGTTACTATCTTATTTGTAAGTTGATTTTACCCATTTACACATATATGTTTGAATTTGGTTAGAAGTAGGTTGAACAATTGATGCATGTGTAGAATTTGTGCTTAGATGAGGTTGATTGTTGTTGTATTATGTTTATGGTTGATATTTGAAGTCGTTTGATAGATAAAATCGTGTATTTTAACTGAATTGAGTGAAAATGGGGTTTTGGATTCGAGCTGAAAAGTTGCAGGTCTGAACCTTTGTTTTAAAATGTGCGAACGCGATCCAGCTCCATCACCCGGATCGCGTTCCATAGTGAAATTTGGTTACAGAATGATTTTGTTCATTCAAACGTGATCGAGCCCTCTATAACCCGGATCGCGTTAGTCAGTGTAATTCTGGTTCACTTTGATTTTGTTCTTTGAAACGCGATCATGACTCCTCCCAGATCGTGTTAGTAAGTGTAAAATGGTTACAATAGGTTTTGGTTGTGTGAACGCGATCCAGATCGTTCGCCCGGATCGCGTTCCACAGTGTAAATCGGTAACAAAATGTTTTGAACTGAGAAACGCGATCCAGCTCACTCCTCCCCGGATCGCGTTTGCATGTTTTAACTTGGCAAATTTAACAACTTATGACTTGTGCACTCATGTTAATTACATAGTATTAGAAGTATATTAGGTTCTCTTATTTGACATTATATACATGATTAGATTGTGATAAACTTGATACGAGAATCTAACTCTGGTTTTGATTGTGTTCTCAGATAAACCGAAGACTCAATAAAATAAGATCTTTGAGTGGAGACTGTGATCGACAAGGGTGAGTGGATCAATAAATTACAATCTAAGTTAGTGGTAACAATCTGGTTACAACGGGTAAATGTGATTTACCGTTTATATTTGCATATTGTCTTGATGATTATGAATTATGTGATTTCTTTCAAAGGTGAATTGCGATTGGGTTGATATACTATTACTTGGACAACATTAGTGCTTTGTATATGTGTTGTTTATTGAAATGATGTTGTAAGAAGTAATAGTACCCAACTATCGGTTAGATCACTGAATTGGCCTTCAGTGGTTGTAAGTGTTGCTTGGGGGCCACCACGGCAGTAGGGTACCTCAAGGACCACCGATCCTCTTGACGCTAGTTGTTTATGATGCTTTGCTGTAAATAATTGTTAATCTGAGTTAGGTTGATAGTTATCGATCTATTCACTTAGCTTTGTGCTAATCCCTCCCCATTACTTCTTGCAAGTTATCTTTTGTTTGTGGGTGGGCAAGAAGTTGGTTTGTGGAATGTTTGACGATGCTTACTCTGTTTTGAACAAATGTGTTAATGGTCTATTAGCAGGATTGAATTTTGAATACACTTAAGGCCTAATGATTGTAAAGTTTGTGATAAACTAGATGTTTGGATTATATTCGTAGATTGCACTTTTGGTTTATATATTTATGCAATCTAAGTTGTGAATATTAAATTAACACTTTCGATATGTTTAAAAAAAATAACCTTGTGAATTTGGAGTGTGTTATATAAGCATTTTGCTTATTGTGTTAAGTTTTACATGTTTTAGCTGATTCAAGTGGTAAGCGAGAAGAATTGGGCAAGAAGCCAATGCGGACCTAGTGGTGAAGCTTGTTATACTATGGTAGCAAGTTTTAATCTTCTTGAATCATGCTCGATATCATACACCCCTTTTTGTAAAAGCTCAATAACACTTTTGATACTTTTAATCTCACACATGAAGTGTAAGTTATATTTTGGATAATTTTGTTGAAGTAATGATCATGTGGTGAGATTAAGAATATTATGCTTGTAATGTTTTGAATTATAATGAAAAGATGAGTTTTGAAGTTGTTATGATGAAACATAATTGGTTTGACTTCATAAAGTCAACAGAGAAGAATTTGATTAAAGTGAAGTGTCCAAGTGGGTCATAAACTTAAACGGGTCATTTGGTGCCCAAATGGGTCATCAAATAGTTAAAGTGTTAAATTATGTTAATTTGGTGATAAGTTAAGTGTCCAATTATATGGTTGAAAACAATGTCAAAAGATGGAAGTCTGATTTGTAGTAGTTTGGAACTTGGTATGTCAAAGAAAAGTGTCGAAAATGACTATATTTTGTTTAAAGTCTAAATTTTTATAAAAGGTGATTTTGGAAAAGTTGTAAGTTAGGAGAAGTTCATTTTTCTCATTTGTAAGTGGCTGCTAATTTGCAGATTCTCAGGTTTTACAGGTTTAAAGATATGCGAGGCGGAAATTGGGTAAAATTGGCTAAGTGCAGAAAGTAAGAATTAAGTCTGCTGTGCAGGCAGACTACCCCGCGGGTAGTCCAGTACCCGACGGGTACTATTGACACATTTTTGACAGACGTTGGGTCAAAATCGAGTACCCGATGCGTACACCTGGTACCCGGCGGGTACCCTAATTAGCCAGCGGATACTAGCTTCACCCAGCGGGTATCATGTGCCAGGTCTCAAATTAGGAAATATTTGATGTTAAGTCTTAAATTAGATGTGTTAATATAATTAAATGTATATTAATAAGTTGTAAAAAGTAATGGGACAATATCACTAATAAAAAGAATATATAAAAAAAATCCGGGATGTTTAAGTAGATACTATAAATATTTATGTATGTATATGGATATCCAAAAATCAAACCGATCCATCCAAATAGTAATTCGAATGGATTGGTTTGTTTTTGTATTTATTTGGACGGATCGGATTCATATTTTCGAAATCATAATCCATTTGGATTTATGTATACGGATCGGTTTTGAACCGATCCATCCATATGAACACCCACTACTTAGAGCTGTTTTCTTGAGGTAACCAGTTTATTATATTATTATTATTATTATTATTATTATTATTTAGTTTTAGTTTCTTGCTTTAAAAAGTATTAATTAATAGAGATATATGCTACTCATTTACTAATACATACATTCAATTAAGTTACCAAACTATCAATCTATTCAATCAGATTATTGAACTATATTCATATCTAAATTACACTTATCTATACTACTATATAATGAGTTAGATCAATAGTCTTAAAAAAAGATATAGTAAATTAACTATTTTGTCCTCCACAATTTTCATATATAGTTTAATCATCATAATGTAATAACTAACACTTAAATCAATACAGTTAATTATTATATTTAATGTATCATAAATAATTTCAGTTTAAACTTTTCTAGAAATAAAGATTGCTTTATAAGATAACTTATATAATTGACATAACATATTAATAGAAAATAAAATTCTAGTTACGATTGCATTTATATATATACTAGCAAAATGCCTGTGCGATGCAGCGGGTAAACAGCTATTAACTTTACATGTATTTAATATAAAGTATTAAATCAAAATTAAAAGTTATATGACGATACACTAAGATATGATGTTTCTAAAGGAAACAAAACCTTTTTACCCTGTTTAAAAATTATTAAAAATGCATAACACACACACATATGTATATAAAATGTCATTGTGAACTCAATAGTCAGGTTGCGAGTCTCTAATAGCCAGTGTCATGTTGGCTGGTGAAGAGTCGTTGACAGGTAATTTTGTTTTTGTTTTTTCTTTAGTATTTTAATACAAAACAATATGTTCGTGAAACGGTAATCCCAATTTTTTTTAAAAAAAATTGAAACTCTAGAATATAAAAGTTGATGATATCAAAACAAAATATGGAATGTAAGTAAACCAGTAAATTTACGATATGATACAAAAAGACATCAAATAGTTCGTTTCTTGTTTTAAAAACATTAAAAAAAGGTGAAAAACTAAGAAAAAGTTGATTTTGAAGGCTTTAATGGCTGAATTTGACTCCAAACACTGTACAAACCGCCTTCGGCTGTTTGTTATCATGTTCAACTTGTTTTTACCTTTCTGTACATAATTGACACGTCACGTACCCAAAAAATAATTAGTAATTTCAAGTATGTTTTTCGAATGCTCATATTAACTTCAAGGGTAAAGTAGTAATTTCCATTAAAAATCCCTAAATTGCTTATAATATTTTAGTAATAGACATGTAAAAAGAATTAATTAATTAATTAGTATTTAATGTCATATGTTGGTTACTTTAATTTTTAATAATTATAGTATTAATTAGATTTAATTATATGTAAGGGTATATTAGTAATTCCATGTAGATTTTTTAAATTTCAATAGTAATGTTGAGGGCAAAATAGTAAAATCTATCTTAAAAAAAACTTTGAAATGCATTATATATTAGTAATATATATATATATATATATATATATATATATATGTGTGTGTAGTCATTTAGGTTTTATAATTTATAACCATTTTGTTTTCATACTAATATATATGAAACACTTATACAAAGATATATTAGAAATTTCTTTACTAATTATATGAGTACGTTATTTGACATTTAAACACTTAGATTTAATTAAATTCAAAAATTTAATTAAATCCGATCAACTATATAGGATTATCTATTATCGCTGTACGAATAGTTTAACCATTTCATAGTTTTAAAATTATAAAAAATATAATTCACTACTCTACAAGATTTATTTACTACTTAATTGAATGCAAATCGTACAATCATTTGAAGCAATATTTTTTTTCCTTTTTGTATGGGTCAAATATTTAATTATCAAAGGCAGATTAGAAAATAATAACTCAATTATTTAAACATTATTATATAAGTTATTACTCCGTATAATTAGTGATTTTGAATTTGCGGGTCAAAAATATCAAACTAAACCTAAACTTAACCATATTTTATAAACGCGATCAAAGTATTCAGCTGGGAATTGATATGCAAAACATGTTTAGGTAAATGAGTTAACAGAGTTGATGGACTTGCGAGTTGAATCTTTACCAAAAACAAAAATATTTCAGTTAGGCAGTTGACCCGTTAACTTGAATTTTAACCTAAATCATACCTAAATATATAAAGTGTTTGTTGGTTTTTGATTAGTACATTAACTGTGTTTTTTTTATTAGTAGACTGATTGAGGTTAAAAATCCAACATTAACATATTTCTATTTGTCATAGTCTTTGGTCGGGTTATCAATTTTTCCAATAACTTTGACGGTTAACTACATATAATAACTTGAAGTATAATGTATCCAATAAAGAAAGAAAATGACATATCACATTAATTTTCAATTTTCACAAAAGTATGACATGTAACTGAGCAAAACATACTATCATAAAATAAAATAAAAAATGTCACTGCATTGCGCGGGTAGCATTCTAGTTTACATTAATATATCCGAAAGTTAAGTAACATAATCAAATTAATAGGTTAAGTAAACTGATTTGGATGTTAATATTTATAGGTTAACCACCATAATATGATTCATTAAGTTGAATAATTCAATAGAAAGCATTAAAAAAACGGTAACTTTTCTGAATGTTTTTACAAAATAAAGTAATCTATTTACATAACTACACCTAATTAAGATCGAAAACAGAACAATGGGGCTATGAGGCTATCAACTATGACGCTATCAATCCAAGAGTGCCGGTGCACGTGGGTGCAACCGTGCAATGACCAATCAGTCCATTTTGACCTCACTCGGGTGCTTATATTGTCGATGTACATTAAAGTTTAAAGTTTGGTTTCGATGTAAAAAGGTGATGCTATGTTATGTTGAATGCTTCAAACATAAGTTATACATACAAGTAATATCATTATTACAGTATTATATTACTTTAATTCTATAACCAAAGTTTGACATACATGTCATATCATATAAATTAGATTGGGTAAGTTTGATGTCGTTTGTTTTACAATCTTAAATTACCATTGATGCGAATTTAATAGAAGAGGAGACTGTGTTTGGCAAAACTAGATATAAATTGAAATCGGAAGTTTGTGGATAAAACTTACAATCCGACGGGAAAGTTGAAGGCTGTATTTTTTTTTAAGTAGGTACGATTCTTGAAAAATGACTTTTGATTTAAAATATTTCATGTAATATAATATATATTTAAGGTGTGTTTAACAACAACGTGCGGGAGTTGTGGCTGAAGTTGGGGCTGAAACCGGAGCATATGGCTTAAGGTGAGGCTTGAGGTTATATTCAAAAGTCACTTTAAAAAGCTTAGGGTGTGGTTAGTTATAGAAAAATTTCTCCATTTTTCTTTTTCCATTTCTCTAGAGAATGAAAAGTGTTTTATCTCTCCACAAAGGCATGGAAAATCTAGAAAATGTGTTTAGTTGCAAGGGGTGGAGTTTTCCTTTAGGAAGAATATAGATGGAAAACTTAGAAAACCATTGAAGTAGTTTTCAACTTTGTAGCTATAAAAAGGAAAACAAGAATTTTCCTTTTCTTAGAAAAGTTTTTTTGAAAACTTGAATTTGAACATGTATTCTAATTTTCTTGTTTTCTTAGAGAATTTTTATGAAAAAGTAGAGAGTTCTCTGTAACCAAACGCACCCTTAATGTTTAAGGGCTTATACAAAAAGTTTCATTTATTTACGTAGTCAAACAAGGCTTATAAGTTGGAGCTTATTAAAAATTGAACCTCAAACCCTTAAAAACCTTCTTCCAAACACACCTTTAAAGTAAAATGTCACATCAATTTTTCTAATTCAGTGTTTGTTTCTTAGAATACTCAATAATTACTCATAAAAGAATAATCCATTCAATTACAAGGGTTTTCTTCTCTAATTAATATGCTCACGACCACGGTGGATCTAGAAGGAGATGGCAGATGTTAGCTGCGCCGTAAAGAAATCTAAAATTACAAAGAAAGAAAGTAATGGTTTATCCTCTTAATTGTGTATCCTAGTTATTATCCTTACTAATAAAATGATTGACACATGTTTAGCCCAACAAATTACAAGAGGGGATAGAACAAATTTATGACGCATGTCACAAGTTTATAAGATTAAGAGGATGAGCATCTGGATAACTCAGGAGGGAAAATCATTTTCTAAAAAGGATTATTTTGGTTCTCAATCAGCCCTTAGTACAATATATAAATTGTTTAATACCTTACTTCCTTTATTCTACTACAATTGTCTACTTTACTATTTTAGGTTGTTCCAAATAAATGTCCACGTTTACAACCAATTAAAAGAGATTTTAGTGGGTATATATGTAATTTGACCGGTGAATAATGTAGTTATTGTGGAATCCTAAAATTGTGTTGTGACACCCACCAATTTATGACTATAATTAGTGTCCAACTTACTTATAATTACGTGTATTTAGTTTTGTATTAATCTAAATATATGGAACGTTTTGTGTAATTACATATACGCATACGCGATTTGATTAAATCGTACAATTGTGAACCAGACGGAGTCCGACATTATTTTATATGGACGTTGGTGACAAACTATTAAAATGAGGTGGAAATATTCAAACAAACATTATTTACATTAATATATTTTTGTATAATATATTGCGCGTATTAAATATCGTATAAAACACTCTGTACGTGACAAAAACACGCGAAGCATGCTCGGCTGACGAAATAAATTCAAGTTATAAATTTATAACTCATTATTAAGTATTTTGATAAAATACTTCCGGTAAAAACATCGCGATTACACGCGTACAAATAAAACGTTTAAAAACGTTACACGGTTCGAATAAACGTACAATTCGAAACCGACGACCGAACGAAAACCAAAATATATTTTAATAATTTAAAATGTATTATTTTGAGTAAAACTTTTATTGAAAATATCGCGTTTTAAGTCGTTAACAAAACGTATTGAAATAAACGTTTAACGTATAAATAAATGACGAAACTAATGAGTAAACAAACACCACACGCAACGTAACATTTGGGAAAAAATTTGACCAAGCCATGCTTGATGGGACACAAGGAAAACCAGCCAAAGGGGCATGGCCATGCCCTTCGACTTACTCACTCTTACACCAACCCATTCCTCCGTGTCATTTCCCACACTCTTCCTCTCTTTCACTCTCTCCACTCTCTTCTCTTCCTCAGCTCACGACTCTCTCTATCTCTAAACAATCTCTATAATCCACCACTTCATCACCACAAACACCACCCAAAATCTCATCAAATTGCAATACGGTTTGAAGAGAAAACGATCGCGAGAGCTAGATCATCATAATTATCTTTTTCGTTTCTCCATACGACATATGTAAGATTTCATGACCCATAAATTTTACTTGTAACATGTTTATTACCATGATATATTACTCACTCAACTATAAAATGTCCAAAACATAAGTTAAAAATCATTTTTCAAATACCTTTGGTCTCACTGTTTTCTGGCCAGAACTTGTGCCTTCTTCTCGGAGCCATAACTTGAGTTCTAGACCACTAAAATGTATGAGTATTGAGCCAAAATCTCAGAAAATGTTTTGGCTACAAAAAGTTCTTTCATAGTCTCTCTTGGAAACTCACGGATTTGCACAAGAAAATAGATTTATGGATTTGTAGCGGGATTGGTCAAAACTGAACCTCAGAGGCTTTTCCATTTTATATACTCAACTTATAGGTTACTAAAAATTATGGAAAATTACACAAAATATCTAAGATATAGTAGAATAATCATTATTTTTCTCGTATTTTATTTTGAATATCTCGTTAGTGAAATCGAGCCTTGAATCAGACCCAAAATTCTATAAAAACAATATAGGGAGTGTTTTTGATATAAAAATATAAATGACACTTCGGGCTAACCACTAAATGTAACGATAACTTTCTAAGGCTAATTTAACATATATAAGACTTCGTAAAAGTCTCAGATTAAACCGAGCACGTTTGACCATATTCCCGAATGCGAAATTCATAATCAGCCTCTTGTGTCGCAGGTGGCCCAAAGCTATTGTGACACAAGCCACTATGTCGCCATAATTAATTATGTCGCAACCTGCGACACCAGACTTATGTCGCAAACGAATCCCATTGTCGCATGGTACGACACAAACCCTTATGTCGCAATATAAATATAAATCACACCTGCGACACAAACCATTGTCGCCCTCTTATTCAAAACCATAACTTGTGACACAAATGCCTATGTCGCACACTTATTAAATTCGCATCCTTCGACACTGACCTCAGTGTCGCAACTCACACTAGTGTCGCCCCTAGTGTCGCAATTCACGGAATCTTGAAAACATAAATTTTACTAAGTGTTGAATACTTTCACCAACTCAACTTTATACGATGATACTCGTACATGAATTACATATACTTTGATATGTATACATTACAACTTTGAAATATACGAATATACTTTTGCAAGTATACAATGAAATACCTAATAATAACACTTTGGAATTATTATTAAATACCGTAACCAACGGGCCATACTTGTTTTCAAACTACAAACAAAACACTAATCAAACACTTGGACATTTCCTAGTTGAGTGGACAACTAGCATGAGTGATCTTTTGAGACACCAAATTATTTACTTACTTACAACCTAGTGCGTCTCGGATGCCAAAGAGTTGCAGGGTTCGGAGAACCAACACACAGAATTACATCTGACACACTTACGGAATTACATCCCCTTGTTTGATTACACGGAAGTATCATACTTGCGAGACTCAGGTGAGTCTCATAGCCCAACTTTTTACTGCTTTTCTTTCGTTGGGGTGAGATACCTTGCTTGTTTTACACGTGAATGCATGTACAAGACTACTTTTATTGAACTATTTTTACACACATTGCATGTGTATTTTCTTAATCCACTGAAAGTAACCTATCGTAAGTTGTTAGTTATGGACTTAAGCACGACTACTAGTAAATAGATCCATTTGGAACTGACAATCCCACCAGGGGTATTAGCGATATCACGGATTACACCATAGAAATGGGCGATTAGTATTTGTTTCACATGAGTGTCTGGATTAGCACTCACACGGGTACATTATATGGTACTTGGTTGTACCTTACTTATTCATTGTTAAGCTTCAACTTATGAGCTCATGACATATGTAACTGACTTACTTACCTTGCTTGGTTGCAAGACTTGTACTATACTTGCAGTTCACACTAATACTTTACTTTTAAACCTATTAGATTCACCAACCTTTTGGTTGACCTTTTTAATATTGTATCTCAGGTTCACACCAGCAGTAGGGCTGCACACCCACATGATTGATAGTACGAGTCACATGCATACAAACTTTTAGAGATTCTTTTGCATTACTTTTTGTATTGTTAGTTATGTATTAGAATCTATAGGATATTACTCGCGAACTCGCAACTTTGTAAACATTTGATATTATCAATAATATATTGTTGTACTATTTTACAAACGTCTCATATAGAAGTCGTTTGCTTTATCTTGGTGCTATGATTACTTAACTAGTCGCGCCCCGACCCTAATCGCTTTCGCTGTACAAATTTGGGGGTGCGACACGTATGCATAGTCAAAGTGGACACTTTAATTGTAACGAAGATAGTATCACCAATACTTAGCCCACAACATGTCCAACATATGCTCATTTGAAGTTCCACCCTAAAACAATTAGTGTTAGAAAGAGAAGTCGATGAACTTATATGCAAACATCTATTTCTTTTCATTAATTTTCCATGTGAAATATGAATTGCACCCAAGTACCCTACAAATATATATCGTATTAAAGCATTTAAAGCATTTCCAATAAAAGTTTTTTTGAACAAAAGAACTCTTTCAAAAGCTCAATCCTGTTGGAGTTAATAGCTCAATTTGGTAAAAGGCTTGCCAAAATTGAGCTATTGCTCAAGGGCTCAATTGAGTGATACCCCTTTGTTAATTTAGAGGAAAACGCTTTGCAATGACTTAACAATTGGAATGCAAAGCTTAATAGTTTATTGAGACAAGTAAAATGTGATTTAGTATTGAGAAAAATCTTTGCAAAGCTCAAACAATTGTGAATGCTCACACACGAACATAATGGATTCCTAAAAACCCATCAAAGTAAATAGGTTTATCTAAACACACATTTTAAGTGTTTTTTTAAACCCCTATATACGGATACTAGACTTTTAGCCTGTCCAATACATGGTCGTTAAAAAAATACAACTATATGTATATTAGTAAGTAGTCCAATGAATTAGTATTGTTAACTCAAAAGATGCAAATATCATTAAGAATTGAAAATAAATAATAATATAAACCAAACTATATAATAAAGTAATTAAACTATTATAATAAATTGTAGAAATTAATATATGAAGTCAAATAAAATATAATGAATTGTATGAAGATAGATAATAAGTATTACATTAGGGATGGCAATTTCCGACATGACCCGAGACCGACTCGAAAATGGCGGGTTGGGTCATGATATTTTGACCTGTTGACCCACCAACCTGAAACCCGATAACCTGATTTTTTTCAGGTCGGGTTCGGGTAACCTGTAGGTCATCAGGTCAACCTGATGACCCGAAAATAATAATTTAAAATTATAAAATATTTATACTTTTATTTTTAAATAAAACATTTGAACTTCTTTTTGTCCATAAACCATATTAGGGCTGGCAATTTCCGACACGACCCGAAATGCGACATGAAACTGACAGGAATAAATTAAAAATGTGGTTAAAAATTTAAAAGTTTTATTTTAATTTAATGAATTAAGTGTTTTTTTTTTGTTTTTTTACTAGATTTTGATGAACATACTAGCTAATATGATTGATTGGGGATTGAATAGACACTTTAGTCTTTATTAATAACGAGTTATAAATTTTGAGAGTGACCCATGTAACCTATTTAACCCGAAATTGACTCATTAACATAAAATGACCTGAAAATATGTTGATCTCGTTAAAAAATTGGGTCAACTGGGTTGGGTTGGGTTGAAATACTCAACCCGATTAGAAAATCAGGTTGAGTCTGGGTCAACTACTTTTGACCCGCCAACCCGATAACCTGAGCGGGTCAACTCGACCCGACCCTAATTGCCACCCCTATATTACATGTATTCGTGAAAAATTGTAGGTCTTAGAGCCCGTGCTATACATGGTAATTTATACAAAACTATTATAGATTATGAATTTTTTAACAATGTCAATATTGTAATTGAAAACTTTAAATTTGTTATTAAAAATAGAAAAACAGTAAGCAACAACCAAAACATATACGAAGCAAAACTTCATAAGTTTTTGCAAGTAACAACATGGAAAAAAAATTACAACACGTTCACATATGCTAACATAAAATATTACAATTATAAATGTTATATAACTTTTATAAGCAGCACAAGTAATAGTTTATAACATTGTTGTCTCAACTCAACATTTCAATCCACCAATGTGTTTAACTCATAAAATATCTACATATAGTTAATCATGAGGGAAATAAACTTGTGAAATATCTACATATATGATATTGTGTTAATCAATACAAAATATACCTAGTCAAAACAAACTTATCTGATTAAATTTTGGTTAGCCTATAAAAGTTAAGGTGCTTGTTTTTTTTATAAAAAAAGTTAAAAGGGTTAAAACGAAAAAACTAAAAGAGTGAGGATTAAACTATAAATTAATAAAAATGGAAAGCCATGTGGCATCTCAAGAATTTTGAAGAATAATTTATGATTAATTTTATTTTAGACATGTTATCTTTAATGATTATGAAAATGACACATAAAAAGAAAATATTTGTTTGATATATATATATATATAGAGAGAGAGAGAGACAGAGAGACAGAGAGACAGAGAGACAGAGAGAGAGAGTTGAGATCCTGTGAGAACAACGGGATTCTGTGAGAACAGTGAGAATACATCTCATCCCTCTATTTTTTGATCAAAAAACATGATTTTGAAGTGGCACTTTTGTAAATACTTTGAAGTTTGATTTTGAAGAGTTCACTTAAGAATTGCTAGGTGAAGTTTAAATTTTTTTGCTTCACAATAGTTTTAACATTGTGAAGTTTTATTTAATTTTTGTTAACAACAATTTTTGAAGTAGTGAATTGATATGTATAAGCATTAATCTCTTTAAAAACTAATGTTAACAAAAAAATATTTACTTAATCTCATTAAAACTATGAGAACCTATACAAATAAAAATGTATAGCATCATAACCTTTTCTTAAGAAGAAAAAATAATAAACTTAACCTCACAAAATGATGTGAAGCTAAATAAAAAACTTCACATGAGCAAAATGATGTGAAGCTAAAAAAAAAACTTCACATGAGTAAAATGATGTGAATCAAAAAGAAAAAAAAACTTCACGTGAGCAAAATGATGTGAAACTAAGAAAAAAAAAGCTTCACATGATCGCGGATAAGCACAATCCCTAATGTTATGCCCAAACAATCCACATTTCCCACATCTCGCAGTCTCAGATGTACACGACACGGTATGTCTCGACTTACACTTCACACACCACGAAACTCTATCAACTGAATCATCACTAAAACTCAACCTCTGGTTTGTTGATTTCCGTTATTCCCAGATGAACTACCCTTAGACTGCTGCAAAGTCTTATCCTTGATCAATTTATCCCCAGCCCGAATGTCACTATCCACTGATTGAGCTAAAGTGAATGCCTTAGTAAGGGTACCTGCCAATCTCACACTGGTTCGATAATGTGGTGGTAAAGTTCCCACAAAATGGTCAATCCTCGTTCTATCATCTAGAACCCATTGTTGAACATATCTTAGTTTCTCCGAGAATTGGGCAATAAGCTCATCCATAGTCATTTGTTTAGTCAATTTCAATTCCATAAACTTTCGTCTAATCCTAGATATATCAAACTCTAAGAAGAACTGTTTACACACCTCATTATGAAAATCAGTCCATCGAATAGAGGCTCTCTGCTGTGGGGTCAAATGTGCAGTAATGGAATCCCACCAAGTCATGGCTGGTCCTTTCAACAATTGTACAACATAAGGAACCTTTATCTCCTCATCGCATAGACATACCTTAAATTTTCTCTCAACATCCCTCAACCAATCCAAAGTTACTGTAAGATTTGTACTTCCCTGAAATTCCGAAGGATTACTGGACATGAAGGTTTTAAAAGAACAAACCTTTTTCTGACTCTGTTGTGAAGGAAAGACAGGTATCTGATAACCAAAATCTCTCTGCTGAGATGTTCTAGCTTGTTGATCCTGTAAGTACCGTTGTTCAATTCCCCTAAGTCTTAATACCTCATCCTCTAACTGTAATAGATAATCCTCTCTACCAGTATCCTCCTGATTTAGATGAGAAGTACTAGTCTGCCCATGTCTGTCATTATTAGTTTCTGAAGGTGGAACATCATTTCTAGAAACATTATTAGGAGTGTTGATCGGGTTCTCATCATCTACCATATCTGTACTCAACGCAACAACAACTCACAACTTGTTAATCGTTAGTACTTAACATACTAACTAATCAATACCCATTTACTAGCTAATCCCACATACTGGAATGTTTGACTAATACACAACAGATTTGGGATTGAACATTTATCAATGTCCAATTCACCCAAACCTATGCTCTGATACCAATTTATAACACCCCAATAATTTACTAATGCATTTTATATTACTTTAATACCGAAAGCGCGAGTCTCAAAATTTTCAAGCCAAAAACATGTACATATTATATGTACTTGCTTAATTACATGTGTACATCCAAAATTTACCCAAAGGTTTAGCGTTTCAAAATAGTTACATTCATAAACTAAGTTATTAATATGTGCCGAATAAGTTTCCAAAACATTTCATTGATTAACCCAAAATATCATAGTTGACGCCACATTAGTCAAACATCCATCCAGTACCCATGCCATGTCAGTCATCTAACCAAAATTTGAAAAATGTAAAACATGGTGGGATTAGCTCACAGCTAAGTGAATGGAACTGTATCCGACAGTTCAATTCAGAAATAACAAATCTTACAACAAATAAATAATAACACCCAACAACAAAGAAGACCGACGGTTCTTGGTATGCCATCGCAAGAACACTTTAAATCACTGGTATGCCATGACAGTGATTTACCGATAGTTTGAAGCTATCTTCACTGACTAGGGTTCATCTATCAACGATGTGTATCGGAAACCCCATCAGTCAAACAATAGCAATAAACCCAACCAGTGTTGACCTCCCAATAATACACATATGCCCAGCGGCCAATAATCACATATTGCACATTAATCATGCCATTACAGAATATAATCAACCAATCAACAATAACATTAACCCAAATGATTAAACAATCAATATCAATAACAATATATGTTCACCCATTATAACCAAACTTGTTACAACTGGTTTGAACCGAAGAATACAGTTACCACTCACCTGATTTCCCAGTCTTCACTCAGTGGTCTAATATTACTGAGTCTTCTGATTATCTGAGAACACAATATAATAATGAGTCAGTAACTCATTAATAACGATAAACTAATATTATAATTATATAGCATATGTCAACACATAGTATCACATAATTAAGTATTATATGCTTTAATCCACATATGAGATGTATATAATACAAGTATTCAAGCTACACTAAAATTACCAATGCGAAATGAATTCAGAAAGTCCCGAAACAATGTCCAAAAACTGTAAAATGCCATTTTGGACCCCTAAATAACCCCGAAATGCTAAAAACTACCTAGGCTCTTAGGATAGAGCCTTGACCATTAAACCGTTTTCGAGTGACCATGTTAATTTCAATTCAATCCGAATTAATAAATTTGTCACATACTCGCGACCCTGAAAACACTTACGCATTTTCAAAATTTACAACACCCGTTAAAATCATTCATGCAAATGCGATCCGGGTCAAGGTGGTGGGATCACGTTTCCCTTTAGAAAACCTTCTGTAACCATTTTACACTTGGAAACGCGATCCGGAAACAAGTGCGGGATCGCGTTCGATAGTTCAAAATCCGATTGAGACAAATTATAACTAAGGAACGCGATCCATGAAAATTTTGGGAACGCGTTCGCTAGTTCAAAAACGACATGCACTTTATTTTACCAGCTCAACCCGATTAAAACCCAAAAACACCAAAAACTCAGATTCTATACTCAATCATATGAAGTAGTAACACACCAATAACAACAATTTACATCAATATCAACAAAATACTTCCATATTACCTTTAAACTCATGTTTTTTTTAAACCCTAGCCAATTACCCAAATTTAACATGAAGAACATTAAGTATTTGATTCACTATATCTTATAATCATTAACAAACATCACATACACATAATCCACTTCAGTTTACATACATGCATCATTATCAAACCTAACTAACTCAAAATCATCATGTTAATAAAATACTTCCATAAACCCTACTTACAATTCAAGAAGAAGATGGAATTCAAGATGAGGATGATGAAGAAGAACAAGATGTAAACACAAAATCACAGCCTTTTTTTGTTTATGATTTCATGTTTATGATTCTACTCAAGTGTAGGTGTGTGTTCTTGAAGTGAAGAGGAGTTTTGGAAAGAAAAGAGTTAGGTCGGGCTCTCCCAACCAACCCCAATATATTTAATCTATTTTATTCCCCTTCTAATCCTATTGTCTGGAACCTAGAAACCATTCACGATTCTAATTATTTTATTTTACCGTCAACTCTCTTAATTTAAAACAAGTATCATTTTATTAGTCACAATAAATCATGTGACTCTTTTACCTATTTATTTCCAGAAATCAAATAAAATCATTTCCCATTATTTTAAATAATCATTTTAAAACTTAGTAAAATACTATTTACTTCTAGGCCCAAAAATAGGATGTTACAATATATATAGCCAAGGGTTCAAATGAAAACCACAAAAAGGTACAAGTGAACATTTAACTAGATTAAAGTTAAAACCAAAATAGTTTAAAAAATATCAAAATAACCTTTAAAAAATCAAATTTATATATTTCGTTCATTTGTGCACATTTGATATGTGCACATGTGAACACTTCATATATTTTATAGTTTAACACGTCTTCTGTGGTTTTTAACTTTTGTTTGTCAATGCTATGAACATTAAATAACAATTATGTGTAATTTATTACATTTACATATATAAAAATAATGTAATTTAAAAGTTCTCGCAGTTCTATACGTTTTGTGATTATATATATGAATTAATTTATGAAAAATTAGGTGAAGAAGAGAGAGAAACAATATGATTCAGTATTTTTATTATTACGATTCAACTTTTTATTACTTGAATTATAATAATAAAAAATGAATTATAACAATAAAAATATTAAATTATATTATTTCTCCTTATTCTCCACCTAAATTTTCTTCTTTTTTATCCCGTTACTCTCTATATATAGAGAGAGAAATAGATGGATAGATACCTCTAGTTACCATACATCTATAAAGATTATTATTATTATTTGTAAAGACTTTTAAATCTATAAAGTCGTACCCAAAGTCGAAAACTAGACGCACCTTTGAGTTTGTGGCCACTTGTGACTTGCGGGTCTGATCACTTTCATTTTTCGAAGTCTATAATTTCAAAAAGTTCTTGTACCTAGTGATAAAAATAACATAAAAAAAACTATTATGTTTAAACCATTATACCATCGAAAACTAATATAAGTTCCTTATTACTTGCTTTATAAATTTCTTGTTAGGTGCTTGAATTTTTTTATTATTAATTAAAAAAATTAACATTGATTGGGAATAATATGACGCATGTCTTAAGTCCTTAATCTCTCTTATATATTATAACAAAGTGGTAATAAGGTTGTCATTATACAACTAGACTCATATAGATTAATCCTAACCATTCAATAAATTAGCATTTTAAAATATAACCATTGATTAAGATTAACAATTTTGACAACCTAAATAGTGGATTGGGATTGGATTAATGATTAAATTACCCACAAACTTTTCAATTCCAAAAACATTAATATTAATAAATTAATAGAATTACGTTCAAATTTTAATATAATAATACAGGTCAACAAGCATTAATTTTTAGTCATTAAATGATATTCTTAACTTTGGCAAGATATTTTCTTATTTGAAGATAAAATACATGTTGCCTTTTATTAAATTATTCCTACCGATTACTAAATGGAATTTCATTAGTAAAATTGTTTACATTAATTTAGCCACACAACATTTGAAACCTGAAGATTGAATTTGTGTAGGCATTGTATGTAACACTGGCCTCCACTATGGTTTCTTCATTGTTTATAATGATTCATGTACTAATTTCGATGAGGTTCATTAAACTATTTCCGATCAAACATATTTTTAAAATTCGCAAATTTCACTTTTTAATTTCAAGATGTTAATAGTTTCAGGGTTTAAGGGTTCAAGTTATGTTTAACTTTTGTTTTTATATTGGTGTTTTATTTTTAATTGATTAGAAGTATAACTTTCTACATCCTCTTGATCGTTTCTGGTTTTATTTGTTTTAGTAATTGTCATTAAGGTTATGTCTAATAGATAAACATTAAGTGTTTGACGAAATTCCTAAATAAGAAAAAAAAAGGTTTAGTTGTAGTTCTTTTGATATCTGCATCAAAATATCTAGAAAAGCAAGTTTCTTGATACTAGCTTATGTAAATTACATATTGAGCTTATTTTGATTTTATTATACTAGCTTTTAATTTTCTTATATCTTGGTTCTTACAGGTTTATTTAGTGAAATCATGTATGCTAAACGAAAATAATGATTACAATGATTAAATGGTAGTCAAGGTCAAATATTATTCTTACTTCGTTGTATATTATTCATTTTATTATGTATATGTGATACCTATACTAGATTTTGATTTTGTTATTATTTATGGACTTGAATTATGAAGTCTTAACTTCACAAGCAATCTTAGTAGAAATGTTTGGTAAATTATATGCTACCTTTTAGTTGTAGTAAAAACAAAAGCATATGGATTGTTTGTAGATATCCTTGAAATATGATGGGAAGGCATATTCATTGACCGTTTTGCTAATTTTTAATGTTTTGATTTTTATGTTTCATATTTGCAGGTACAATTATTTCAACTAATTGAGTAATGGGACTTTAATGGAACTCCTAATAGTAAACTACTTGATGTTGCGAGTAATATTTACCTTTATATGCATTCATAATATTCTATGCTAATTCATATGCTAACAATGTGAACGGGATATTGTGAAAAATGATTGACTGTCAATTGTGAAAAATTCATTGGTCATGAAATATAGGATAATATAGGAGCTGGTGTTGTCTCAAACGGTTTTAGTCGTATGGAAATTGATTAAAATTTTAGTATTCCATCCTTTACAAACAGTGTGTTTTAGATTCATATTTTTTAAGGATTGTAACCTTAGATTTGAAGGAAACAAGAGCAATAGATGCTATTCTTTAGCATGTTGAGGTATGACACCAATCAAGCATGTTGATTTTGTATTTGAATAATAGTTTGGTTTTTTTCGAGAAACTATTTTATGAGAAAATATCATTTATAGTTCTGGAATTCCAACAGGGATTCATGCTTGAATTCAAATGTGTGGTGCTTTCTTTACAAAGACTCGAGCACACATATTTGACCTGACATGTATTCAGTGACAACCAGATTTTCATTGGAAATTTGAAGTATCCTTCGATTGTTAAGTTAGGAGAACTTCATGTCCATATGACTTAGGTATGTGAAGTCAATTTTTAAGATTAAGATTACATAAATTGAGCAATTTATAGGTAAATGGGTCTAAATTGCTACCATTATTTTTAATTTTTCTGACTTATATACTGTTTGCAAGGTGTATAAAATACATCTCTTTGTAACTTTCAGACCCACCCTACTATGCCACATCCTTGAGTTTCATTCTACTTGAGACCCTTCATCACTCTAAATTATAAAGATTCCATGTTTATGATTTTCAGGCAGTATAGAACATGTATCTTTTAATTAACAATCGTAAGTTTGCAACAAAGGTGGGTACGGGCTTTTATAGAGGATTAAAACTTGAAATATTTAGAAATTTATGGGCTAAGAGTAATATCGTGCTTGAAAGTCATGTTTCAACAATTTTATAATAGTTATATACGTCAGTAATTTTATTTGTCCATTTTAATTGTTGTTGTTACATGACTTACTGAACTATTTTTAATTTGTTGTTTGTATTGGTATAACCTCATTATTTTGCAGCTGCCTAATAGGCAGGAACTTACTTACAGCTTTAGAAATATGAATATAAGTAGCCTATGATACCTCTTAATGTTTCTTAAGTAGATTACCAGACCAATCAATCTTCTTAAGGAACTTCTTGAGTGTTTGTTGTAGCTCATACGTTAACAATATGAAAATTTCTTTCCATATATATATTTATATTCTGCTTTTATATTTCAGTATACTTCTTTTGTACTTGAATACTACGTAACATCTTAGGTGGTACAGTATCCTTAGGTGGTACAATTTGGCTGGTTTCAAATATATATTCCAGAAATTCAGTATATGCAAAATGCAATCACTTTATCCTTAGCATTGTGTTATAATGATGGTCTAGCAGTATCCTTGATTTTGAGCTCTTGATTACTTTTTTAATTTTGAAGTGTGAAATCATTTGGAATGTGAAGAAGGGACAAGTTATTGACCAAAATTTGAAGTTGTTGGTGAATTTGTTTTTATATATCTCATGAATCGTTTTTTTATAGTTGTATTATAATTACTAATTCTCCTTTATAAAAGTAATTCAAAATTATATAAGAATTATGTGCTAGCCCGCGAATTCACGGGTCATAATCTAGTGATAGTTTAAAGGATTGTCGTTATAATTTTATTATTTTTGTATTATTTAAAACTATTTTTAAGAACTACTCCCTCCGTCCCAAAATAATTGTCCACTTTGACTTTTTGAAGTCTTTCATTTCCGACTTCGACCTTAAATATATTTGTTTGTGTTATATAATACTTGATGTAAAATATATGAATGAATTGGGTTTTAAATGTATTTTCATTTGTATAAATTTCATCAAGTATTATATATCACAAACAAAAATATTAAAGGTAAAAGTCGAAAATGAAAGACTTCAAAAAGTTAAAGTGGACAATTATTTTGAGACGGATGGAGTAAAAATAAGTGGACTAGATTAATACCGATGAACCGCTACATAAGTAATTGATAAGGCAAAATATACTAGAATGCAAGAAGACGGGGTAGAAGATGAAAATGGTATGTATATGAAATGAAAAATCGAGTTAGAATCAAATATATCTTGTTAACATTGATCACCAGTCATCACAACAAGAAATTATACAATCATATATAAGCGAATAATATATGCATACAAAATGAAAAAAGCACGACACAATTTTTTTATGTAGAAAATCTCTCAGAAGAGAGTAAGATAACTACGAGACCTTGAGGCTCTTTTTGACACTCTTTATTAACATCACATATCTTCACACTACTCTCCACGGTAGATCACAATATCAAAGCCGCTACCGACGTAATGATGAATAAGCCTTTTTGATGCCTATGGGCTATGAGTGTTTTTAAGACGAGCAAAACGGAGGAAAAACCTGACTATAGGAGGTGTATTATGTCATCTTTCAACCATGTTCAATTCTCATATTCAAATATGATGAACAAAGCATCTTTGATTCATATTTCATCTCTTAAACATGACTATCTTCGGTCATCTACTCCACTATTCTTCAAACACTTCTATACTAAATTAATTTATTTACATTTAATGGAAAAAGGTACCTATTTCTTTTATATACAAAAGTAAAACTAGAAAGAAAAAAAATTAATTACAAAGTTAATAATGAGCTTCTTTGTCTCTAACCTGTCAATGTCAAGCAATAAAACAAACTAAATTAAAAGTAATGAGAGAACAAAACAAAAAATTATTCTGGGGTGCAATTTTAATTAGATTAAGGTTATGGAGATATCACGCCCTCTAATTTCAAGACCATTTAAAAAAAATAAATCGGAAGCGCATATTTAAATAATTACATACTTAGAATTGCATATAATTACATTTCAAAAATGCAATTCACCCATAAATGATCCTTTAAGCTAGATTACCATAATAATTACAAATACTAAGTTTAGGTGTTATATAAATTCCAAAACATAAAGTTAAACCATTAACATATTTATAAAATTCAGAGTGAGCCGTCAAACATTCCATCAAACCCGACTTCTTACCACCCACTATCAAAAGACTATCCTGCAAGAAGTAATGAGGGGGGTTAGCATGAAACTAAGTGAATAGATCCATAACTATCAACCTAACTCAGATTAACAATTGTTTACAGCTAAGCATCATAAACAACTAGCTTCCAAGAGGATCGGTGGTCTTTGAGGAACCCTACTGCCGTGGTGGCCCCCTAGTAACACTTACACCCAACTAAAGGCCAATTCAATGGTCTAACCAATAGTTTGGTACTATTACTACATAACAACACAATTTCAATAAACAACACATGTGTAAAGCACTTATGTTGCCAAAGTAATGGTACCCAAACTCAATCCATGTTGACCTGTGAACAATTCACATAATCCATAATCATAATGGCAAAAATGTAAACATAAACAATATATACTGTAAAACCAAGTTTACCAGTTGTAACCAAGTTGTTACAACTAATTTAGACTGAAAGTCATTGATCCATTCACCCTGATGATCACAGTATCCACTCAGAGATCTTATATTACTGAGTCTTCGGTTTATCTGAGAACACAACCAAAAACCCAAATTAATATCTCATTTTATAAGTTGTTATATTCTACCCAAGTATATAATGTCAAATATGTGCACATAATATACTCCCAATACTATTTAAATATTACAAGTGTACAAGTCACAAGTCATCACAATTATCGAATTTAAACATGCAAACACGATCCGGGTACAATTATAACACCCCATCTTTTACAACATTATTTAAATGTATTTTACATCGGAAGCGTAAGTCCAAACAAACTTTAACAATTAAGTTATAGAACATTATGTAACTAAACCATAATATTTCAAAAACTATAGTATATCTAAAATGTGTGTTATTTAATTCCAAATACAACTTTAAGCTATCAAAGTAATATCAGAGTAAGCTTGGTCAAACATTCCGTCCCGAACAACTTCTTGACAATCCCGTTATATCAAAACCATAACCTGCAAGAAATGGGGTGGTGGGGTTAGCTCAAAGCTAAGTGAGTAAAACTATAACCAACAGCCTAACTTAGCATAACAACCTTGTTTATAATAAATCATCGTAAACAAATAACATCACAATAGATCGATGGTTCTTGGGGAAACCTTCAGCCAAGAATACCAACAGCATATACATAATATCAATGAGATAACATCTCAATACAATGAGGATCGGTGGTTCTTGAGATATCATGATACCCGGGGATTCCTCAAGAACACTTATCGTACATATCCGTATGGCCATAACGGACGAGACCGATAGTTTGGTACTAATTTCATACGACCTAATTTCCCATTAACGATAAGAACAAGGAAATTCCTGTCGTCTTACAATAGTAACCAAACCCAACCAATAGATTGACCTCAATACTGATGCCTGAAGGCCAAATATCAAGTGATCACGTATTCACATATTCAATCAGGTCAACATATCAGTCTAAACAGTCTATCAACAGTATTATTACTATCAAACCAAATTAATCATGGCAAACCAAAAGCAGTAATAATACACTTACCCGTTGTAACCAAACCTGTTACAACTAAATTATACTGAGGATTACAGATCCACTCACCGAATATCTTAGTCGTCCACTCAGTAGTCTAATGTCACTGAGTCTTCTGTTTATCTGAAATTACAACAGAATAACACAAGTTAGTCACTTGTATATATATATGAATATAATAACTACTTTAAGCATCAATATTTCATAATCACTTATCAAGTTGTGATTTCAACATCACTTTATTTAACTTTAATTATCACAAATTAACATGGTTAGACCTTTAACAAGGTCATTAATCTCAAATATCAATAACTCATCAAAACCACAATACTTGGTTTTATGACTTCTTAAATAACCATGTTTAATTTTTACTCTTTCATTACTAATTAAGTGTTCATAATCATAAATAATATCAATTTCATCATATAACCTATCATAGCCATCATAATCATTATAATTCTCAAGAACACTTATCACTTTATAACTTTTAACTTGAATAATGTTAATCATCATCATTAATCACCTATAATATGATCATCAACAATACTTATCACTTATACACTAATAACACAAGCTTAAAAGCTTTGATTCTTACATAATCAACTAAACCCATGAACTTTAATTATGATCATACATCATTTTCCTTAATTCTAAGTTAGGGTTTAGTTACAAATCATAATTTAGCTATTAACTAACAATTCTAACATAACCACAAGCTTTAATTCATGACTAATCAATTAAACCCATGACTTTCTTCATGACCATCATTCAATTTTATCATTTCTAAGTTAAGGGTTATGTTATAATCATGAAATAAGCATTAACTAACAACTATATGATCATTACAAGCTTCAATTTCTTATTAATCATCTTAATTTTATCAAACACACAAAAACCTATTTTCTAGGGTTTATATAAATCACGAAATTGAGACTTACAACATGATTAGGATGATCAAGGGATGATTAAATCACGTTTCTGAAGCTTAATTCGAAGTTCCTTAGCTTCAATTTCATTCCAAAACTCGTTTTACAACTTAAGAATCGTCCCTGAGTTTGGTTTTGGTTCGGCCGAACATAATCAGGAAGAAGGGAATTGATTTTCTTCAATTGATTTGAAAGTTAAAGTTAAACCAGGGTTCTAATTGTTCTTCGCAAATGAAATGGAGTTTCTGGAATTGTTTCTTAGCTCGCAGACATAATTCGTACATATATTTAGATATATGTATACTAGTTTTGTCCCCTTCTAAATCTATTGTCTGGAACTTAAAAACCATTTGCGAGGAAAAACTATTTTATTTTACCATCAACTAAATTAAATTAAAACAATTAATAATTTATTAGTCACAATAATTTATTCGACTCTTTTCCCCTTTTTATTTTCAAATAACACAACGCACCTATTTTCTGACACATTAATTAATAATTCACAGTCAGAAATTATTAAAATACTACTAGACCCGAGGAGTGGATGTTACAAATCTCTCCCTCTTAAAGAGATTTCGTCCTCGAAATCTGATCACACTTAATCCATTTACTGTGACCGAATCACCTATTTATTTCAATTTCAATTCACTATTAATATAGTTCTCATATATTCCTAACCACATAATTATTCATTACTATGAACATACAAGATGTGGTTATAATTTAATTTACCTATGCATATCATAATTATGCATATCTTTAATCACACAACACCAAATGTACCTACATATCTATTTAGATATATGTTATTTCATCAACTTACATACCACCAGTGTGTATTACAATTGAATTTATATAAATACATAATACCTATCACAAAATGCAATATCCAGCATAAAGGATAATATTTTTAACTATTTAATCAAAATATATACACATATCAAACGTTACTCCCGTGAGCAACTTATAAATATAAATACATGTTTACAATTCTTTCCACATGCACATATCCAAATGTACATGATTCTATCTTTTCCCTCTGCACATATACTGTGCATATATCATGTCTTTCATAATTTAACTGACTACCTACATGACCATTCATAACTAACCATGTAAACAATTTAAAACACGTAATTACTTGAAATAAGTGAAACATATAGTCACACAAATCATTTATTTTTTTACAATCATAGCAATAGTGGTAATAAATACCACACCCCGCACCTTAACAACAAGGTTAAATTCAATTCATAATTAGCAATTTAGCTAATAATCATATATATCTTTAGCTAACACATTGCTAGAAATCTATACTTTTGCAACAAGTTCATTATTGTTTCACAACATGTAATTATAAACATCACTAGATTATATGAAACCCTTTATACTCGAAAGGAATACACATTCATATAATTCTAAACACTTAAGAGTAAGAAATATGTAGAGGTCAAATCTCATGCGTAAAAACCATTTTTACTTAATCAATTAGCATCCTATCACATCGAATTGGATACTAAATCAACACCAGTTGATACTATGCATTATCAGCATAATTCTTTCAACACATCAACATAAGGTGTTGTCATTAGTCACATATTCAACAATATCAATACATTGTTATCTGCAGTTAACTGACTTCTACCTTGCTTAATTCATATAATAATCCGTTCTAGTTGCAATTTATCACATACACATTTTTGCACAATAACTACCACATTACAACAATAATTTAGTGGTTCACTACTCTTTTGTTTCAGTCAATCATTGACTATTTCTCAATTACAGATTAATATCTCTAATCTGTTATTTTAAAATCACTTAACTTTATCTGGTACTTAGTAGCCTCAACAATTCCATGTGAAATGACATAATATAAATACGTTGGCCAGGCATCGTCATATTATGTCAGGTACACTTCATTTTCAGGCAACTTCATACCAATTACTTTTCAAAGTAATTAATCTTTACTTGCATCTATATCATTAACAGTGATATCAAATTTTACACACTTATAATAACACTTTTACAGCTGGTATACGATCAAGTATTAACTTGTTACCATTTTCAATTTATCAGTTTGAATGAACAACTAATTACATAATCAGGTAGATATAACTCTTTTCACTATTTCATTATCACAGATGTAATGTCCAACACAATTACATCAATCCAACACTTTTATTACCTGATTCAATATTAATCACTAGTATGACAATTAATACTTAGAGTACTTGATAGAACATTTAGTATTAATATCTTGTCAACATCATATGTATTATTCAACACATATTCATCAATCTATACACCTTTAGTTGAATCACAATTGAGCATTTCATGTTCAATTATCACATAATTATAAGCTCATGTACTTGGTTTACAATTTCTTAAAATGCTCAATTCAACACTTTTTATTACTCTATAAGACTCAAATACTTTATCATGTTTCAATTAGTTCACATATATGATCCACATAACTCTATAATCAATGGTTACTAACCCTGTTTAGCAACAATCAACAATACCATTTACTGGTATATTTCGGCAGTTAAATAAACCATCTGAAAACAACTCATATACAATAACATGGGTAGACCTCTTAAAATAAGTTTTACTATTGTATATAGTCATAAGAACGATCCCTGGGCTTAAAGAAACAAAAGCCCAATACAAAACGTAAGTCAAAAGTTCGAAATAAGGTCCGAAAAATAATAAAATGCCATTTTCGGGCCCCAAACGACCCCTAACTGCCCAAAACTGCCAGGGCTCATGGCGAAGCGAAGAGCTTTGACCGTTGGGCCGTTTCCGAGTGACCATGTAAATTTTGTCTTAATCGGACACCAAAATTTTATAACGTAATATCTACGTCAAGCGCTACGTCTTTTTTTTTTTTACCAACCTTACCCGATCTGCTAAACAATCCATAACCGATCGGTTCACTAGCTATAGCCGATCGGCTACATAGAAGTTTTCCAAGACTTTGTTCCAATGCTAAGTTCTGTAATCAATTTGTACTAAGTTAGCCGTTCATCTAATTTTACCCGTTCGGCTATCAAGCCATACCCGATCGGCTCAACATCTTTAGCTGATCGGCTATGCTTCTGTCAGCTAATATTAGTGCAATTTTCCGAAATTCAAACGAGCATATCTCACAAACCGTAAAGAGTTAGACTCTGAAATTTTACAGGCACCTCCACTATGCCAAAATGGAACTTTCCCTTTTTATACTTTTTCATTTTACACGTTTTACGAGAAAACGAACGTATTACACTTTTGGACCATTTTTAACCATTTTGGTTGACACGCCATATTCCAAATGGATTGGTTTCTGACTTCAACCATTTTCCCACATATTTCTATATACAATTGTAACGTGTGGCCATATTCATCACCTTCATACACTCATTATACATCGTTTTACATACTTTGACCCGTTTAGGGGTTCAATTGGGCATTTTTAGCAAAACAACCACATTGACTACCCAAAACACTTTCAACACATATTCCTACTATATGTAGAACTTAAAATCACTGTTACATTGGTCATAACCAAACCACTACTCATTTTAACCATATAACCATTAATTAACCCATTTGGGCACTTTTAGGACCCATTTGGGTCTCCGCCCAAATGATCATTATTCTAGCACCCAATTCATCATTCTTTGACTATTTTAAGTCAAACTTATTGGTATCATATTATAACTTTAAAACACCAATTTCATATAAAACCATCATATTTACACCAATTTATAACAAGTATTCAACAATGACTTCTTCCAAACTTGTCAACAAATATAAAAGTTGGTTAACCACTTTGACTTTCTTACTACACCGCTTTTAGTAGATTGATCATAATTTAACCACAATCATGATCAGTATTAAACACCAAAGCATCTAGCCACTTTTTAATATAGCTATTATCACATTTAACTCTACCAAATTCAACTTTGACTTTTCCAAGTCAAATGCACACTTTCCAACTATTTGACACTTTCAAATTTAAACAACAACATGATTCCACAACTTATTAGTTGAGATATATCAACATCTCATTAATTTTACTATATGGAGTCATATTAAATAAATCTATCATTGTATCAACAAATAACAATCATCAATGACTCATAACTGGGGAATCATATCAGTCTGACTCAATTTACTTTACTATTAATTATATAGTAGCAAAGTAAACAATTCAAGCATATTTAAATACACCAAGCTTATCGAAAAGTACCTGATATACATAGGCCCGCGAGTATTGTGGAATCATTAAGAATACCAGACGGTTCCTCATGTTCCTCCGTCTCTGCAACCAAAACAACACTCTTGCAACTTGTTATATGTTAGTACACATTTAATAACCACTTTCTCATACAACCACTAATCCCCACACCTTGGAATGTTTGACTTGACACAATTCTAAGTTTGGGATTGAACATCTTTCAATGTACAATTCACCCAAACTCATGCTCTGATACCAACTTATAACACCCCATCTTTTACAACATTATTTAAATGTATTTTACATCGGAAGTGTAAGTCCAAACCAACTTTAACAATTAAGTTATAGAACATTAACAACTAAACCATAATATTTCAGAAACTATAGTATATCTAAAATGGGTGTTATTTAATTCCAAATACAACTTTAAGCTATCAAAGTAATATCAGAGTAAGCTTGGTCAAACATTCCATCCCGAACAACTTCTTGACAATCCCGTTATATCAAAACCATAACCTGCAAGAAGTGGGGTGGTGGGGTTAGCTCAAAGCTAAGTGAGTAAAACTATAACCAACAGCCTAACTTAGCATAACAACCTTGTTTACAGCAAATCATCGTAAACAAATAACATCACAATAGATCGATGGTTCTTGGGGAAACCTTCAGTCAAGAATACCAACAGTATACACATAATATCAATGAGATAACATCTCAATACAATGAGGATCGGTGGTTCTTGAGATATCATGATACCCGGGGATTCCTCAAGAACACTTATCGTACATATCCGTATGGCCATAACGGACGAGACCGATAGTTTGGTACTAATTTCATACGACCTAATTTCCTATTAACGATAAGTACAAGGAAATTCCTGTCGTCTTACAATAGTAACCAACCCAACCAATAGATTGACCTCAATACTAATGCCCGAAGGCCAAATATCAAGTGATCACGTATTTACATATTCAATCAGGTCAACATATCAGTCTAAACAGTCTATCAACAGTATTATTACTATCAAACCAAATTAATCATGGCAAATCAAAAGCAGTAATAATACAATTACCCGTTGTAACCAAATCTAATACAAGTAAATTATACTGAGGATTACAGATCCACTCACCGAATACCTCAGTCGTCCACTCAGTAGTCTAATGTCACCGAGTCTTCTGTTTATCTGGAATTACAACATAATAACACAAGTTAGTCGCTTGTATATATATATATATATATATATATATATATATATATATATATATATATGAATATAATAACTATTTTAAACATCAATATTTCATAATCACTTATCAAGTTATGATTTCAACATCACTTTATTTAACGTTAATTATCACAAATTAACATGGTTAGACCTTTAACAAGGTCATTAATCTCAAATATCAATAACTCGTCAAAACCACAATACTTGGTTTTATGACTTCTTAAATAACCATGTTTAATTTTTACTCTTTCATTACTAATTAAGTGTTCATAATCATAAATAATATCAATTTCATCATATAACCTATCATAGCCATCATAATCATTATAATTCTCAAGAACACTTATCACTTTATAACTTTTAACTTGAATAATGTTAATCATCATCATTAATCACCTATAATATGATCATTAACAATACTTATCACTTATACACTAATAACACAAGCTTAAAAGCTTTGATTCTTACATAATCAACTAAACCCATGAACTTTAATTATGATCATACATCATTTTCCTTAATTCTAAGTTAGGGTTTAGTTACAAATCATAATTTAGCTATTAACTAACAATTCTAACATAACCACAAGCTTTAATTCATGACTAATCAATTAAACCCATGATTTTCTTCATGACCATCATTCAATTTTATCATTTCTAAGTTAAGGGTTATGTTATAATCATGAAATAAGCATTAACTAACAACTATATGATCATTACAAGCTTCAATTTCTTATTAATCATCTTAATTTTATCAAACACACAAAAACTTATTTTCTAGGGTTTATATAAATCACGAAATTGAGACTTACAACATGATTAGGATGATCAAGGGATGATTAAATCACGTTTCTGAAGCTTAATTCGAAGTTCCTTAGCTTCAATTTCATTCCAAAACTCGTTTTACAACTTAAGAATCGTCCCTGAGTTTGGTTCTGGTTCGGCCGAACATAATCAGGAAGAAGAGAATTGATTTTCTGCAATTGATTTGAAAGTTAAAGTTAAACCAGGGTTCTAATTGTTCTTCGCAAATGAAATGGAGCTTCTGGAATTGTTTCTCAGCTCGCATACATAATTCGTACATATATTTAGATATATGTATACTAGTTTTGTCCCCTTCTAAATCTATTGTCTGGAACTTAAAAATAATTTGCGAGGAAAAACTATTTTATTTTACCATCAACTAAATTAAATTATAATAATTAATAATTTATTAGTCACAATAATTTATTCGACTCTTTTCCATCTTTTTATTTTCAAATAACACAACGCACCTATTTTCTGACACATTAATTAATAATTCACAGTCAGAAATTATTAAAATACTACTAGATCAAAATACGCTTAGTAACGCAATCCGGGTTTGGGAGTAGGATCGTGTTCAAATGATCAAAATTTGTCTGATACAAAATTTAACTAAAGAACGTGAAACACCCCGAAAACGTGAACATTTTTTTAACACTTTTGACAATGTCCCACATCTACTTTATTTATATACTTGATCTATTATAAAGTCCCATAGCTAAAATGGGCTTTTAAAAACTAAAATATTCATTTTTACATTGATACGCGATCCTGGAAAATTTTTGGATCGCGTAAGTACTTGAAAAACTTCCAGTTTCAAAAATACACTATCATACGTGATCCAGGAAAATTTCTGGGATCGCGTAGCTAAGAACAAATTTTTCTGATCACAATTTGCACTAACTCACGCGATCCAGAAAATTTTCTGAGATCGCGTGACTATGCCTATTTCTGAAAGTCAGCAAAAGTCAACTTTTTAGCCAACTTCAAACGCGCATAACTTTTTACTCGTTATGAATTAAGACATGAAATTTTGCAGGCACCTTTACTATAGCAATATGTAACTTCCCACATTTTCACTTTTTCAAATTTCATATTTTATCGGGATTTGACCCGTAGACGAGTTTTAGGATATTTTTGACCAAAATATTGACATACTAACTTTTAAACCACTCACATTCTGATTCTAAGCTTTTGGTCATACTTTCAATACATTATTTACAACTTATTGGTGCCATAGCATTTGACTATATTTGAGTATAACTCAATTTTTATTCGTAACCTCATTGGTTGCCCATTTGAACACCAAAATGACCCAATTGGGTCATTGACCATATTGACCCACTTTATGGGTCAATTCTTACCAAATTGACTTATTTAAGTCAAACTATCTTTCTAACATCATCAATTAACCTCAACATCAAAATATGACACTTTTGACTTTCATAACTCAAAATTTCTCATTTAACATTACTTTCACACTTTTCATACATTCAAGCTTTTAACATATAAGTCTCACCATAACTTTGACTTTAACCATAACTTTAACTTTCAACAAACATCATGTACCATTTCAAGTGAGACTTAACATTCTTTACAAAACTTGGTTAGTGTCATAAACTTTACAAACGGGGGTGTAACTATCATATCTAGAGCATGATAAAAAAGGGATAGCTTGTTACCAAAACCGTGCAACAAGCTCCACCAATAGCTTTAAACGTGTCCCTTGCCCAAGTCACCCCTATTCACACTTGGCTCACCTGAAACATGTTAAACATAACAATAAGCAATTGCTTAGTAAGTAATGGAAACTTTAACTTTAACATAAACATCATCATATTAAGGATCCTTAAACATCATCATGCTAACTACTACAAGTTAACATTAATACCGAGCTAATGGTCATGATCCATTACTCGGAAACCGTCAAGCTAATGACTCGCTCATTACTTGACTCATCATTCATATCCATCTACTTACCTTGATCTTGATTAAGCAATTTACTTGAATAACTTGATTTAACCTCTTTTTCTTGATCACCTATACACATAACATATAACATAATCAATTAACATAACACTTTACATCTTTTCTTAACTTTGATCTCATTTACAAGGTGCTAGACCTCTAACACCTATCTTAACATTTTTACTTAATCTCATAACTAGGTGTTACTCACTAACACCCATCATTATCATTAGTGTTCCATTTATAAACCTTATGATCATATGAAATTTGGGCATTAAATCACTCTTATCATCATAACTTTCATCAATCATCATTAATACTACCTCATATGTCAATTTACACACATACATAAGCTTTCACATGCCCAATTTCATATGAACATGAATTGTTTAACTAAATTAACATGAATTAAACATAGTATATAACACATAAACACATATGGAACACTAAACAATCAAATTAACTAACTTTTATTAACTTCATGATTCTAGGGTTCTTAGAATTTAAACCCTAACTTGAATTAAACTTAGTAATTAGCTCATTAACATACATAGAATACTAATTTAACAATATAACTAACTTTAATCAACTTTCATAAATCTAGGGTTTACAAAACTTAAACCCTAACTCGAATTGAGCTAGAATAAGGATCATACATACCTTAGAAACACTTAATTGAAGATTACTAACTTCAATTCCTTCAAATCCTCACTCAATTTTCGATTTCTTCTTCTTGGTGCTTATTTACGCCACATAGACACATATACGTATATTGATTTTGACTTTGGGAGGAATCACAAAGCTGTAGAGAGTTTTATTAATTAAATTTACATATTCCTCCCCTCTACTTTTCATATATGCACCTTTAGTCCCTCTAACATACCTTTTCTTATTTGGTTAGTCCCACTAACTCAATTCTAACTATCTTGTTACCTTAAACTTTTAACATATTAAATACATATAAAATTAAAACATAAACGTATTTTAATAATTTAAACTTAAATATTTTAGGGGCGTTACAGAACGCGATCCGGGTTAGGAAGCTAGGATCGCGTTTAGAAGGTTTAAAATGATGTTTTAGACCTGCATGAAATTTAACTCCATTTTTATAACTAAAACAATATCAAACTCAGTTTTACCAAATCTAACACATCTAATAAACTCTACAATCATCATATAACATCAAATATCATCAAATATATCCTTTTCATTTCAATTTATACTTCAATCTCATACATGTCATGAACCCTAACTTACTCAAGTTGAATGTTCAAGAATCAATCATATAACTTGAGTTATTAACCTCAAGTGACTTCAAATAAACATCAACAACAATCATGCAAGCTTCAATTACATTCATGCATTATGTATCCACAAATTCTCTATCAATTTCAAGTATTTATATAAATGGGGAAAAACATACTTACTCTCAAGATGATAACAAGATGAAGATGATAAAGAACAGTTGTTGAACCATATTCACAGCTTCAATGATGTTTTAAGTTGAATTTCACTTTGATTTCTTAGCTACTAATTTTTAGTTGGGAAGAAGAAGTGCATGCAGGCTTGTGAAATGTGAGAAATAAAGGTCGGCTCCAAAAACCGACCCCATATAAGGTGTGTAATTTTAATTCCCCTTTCAAACCTATTGTCTGGAATTTAAAAATCATTTACGAGAGTAAATCTTATATTTTACCGACATCTACAGTAATTTAAAAGAAACAATATTTTACTATCCCCAATAAGTCATTTAACCAATTGACCTATTATTTTCAATACCCAAATAATATAAATTATTTATAACATAATTAAATAATAAAATAAAATAAAGAAATTACCATATTACTCCTACGCCCATAAAGAGGATGTTACAGGAGAGTTCACCACTTTTAGAGAGCTATGGTGAGTTATGAATGAGTCAATAAAAATATGTCAAGTGTCATTCATCAAACTTTCATTTTAACCATTTCACCGCATATATTTTATATTTTCCTCCCTCTCATTTATCAATACAACTTCTCCCACCACCACTAACCCCCACCATCCACCACACCTGCCCCCACCACTGATCGTCGCCTGTCGCCATCAGTCATCGTCGGCCACTGCATATTGTCGTCGGTCGCCTATCGCCGTCAGCCACCGTCGGCCGCCACCATCTGCCGTCGGATTCCGACGGCCAAAAATTTTATTTTTCAATAAAAAAAATTCAATTTTTTTCCAATTCTTTTTATTTTTTTTTCAAACTTTTTCTCTAATTTTTTTTGTATTATATATAGTATCTTTTTCAACTGCATTTTGTATAAAATCATTGTTTATTTTGTGCATCTATTTTTTATACATATTGTTTGTTTTGTACTACATTTTGTATCACATATTTTACTTTTTCTACTTCATTTTGTATCAAATTATAGTGCATATGATTTTTTTACTGCATGTTGTATATACGATTATTTTTAAACTGTAACTTTTATATATATATATATTGCATCTTCTATATATGATGTCAGTAAACTGATGTACAAGTGGTTAATATGTATAATATAAAATGCAGTAATAATTGAATGATATGTACTAAATAAGATATACAAAATGTAGTAAAAATAATAATATATAATATATTTTTATACCGAATGCAGTACAAATAGATAGTATGTATAATATAAAATGCAGTAAAAAACAAACAATATATAATAAATGAAATACATACAAAATAAAGTACAAATAGATTATGTATAATATATAATGCAGTAAAGAGCAACCAATATATACTAAGAAAATATGTGCAAAATGCAGTAAAAATAATAATATGTATTATATTTTATACAAAATGCATTACAAATTGATAATATGTATAATATAAAATGCTAAAATAAATAAACAATATTTAATAATTGAAATACATGCAAAGTTCAGTAAAAATAGATTATGTATAATATAAAATATAGTAAAAAGCGATCAATATATATACTAAATAAAATATGTGCAAATTGCAATAAAAAAAAGTATTATACTTTTATACAAAATGCTTTACAAATGAATAATGTATATAATATAAAATGCGGTAAAAAAAATAAACAATATGTAATACATGGAATATATGCAAATTGCAGTATAAATTTAATAAAATGCTGTGTAATTCTAACAAACTGCAGTACAAAATAGATAATGTATAACATAAAATGCAGTAAAAAATAAGCAATATATATTAGATCGAGTTGTATATATAAAATATAGTAAAAACATCATAACGCAGTACAAAAAGGATGATGTTTATAGTACAAAATAAAGTATAAAACGAATAATATTTACTAAACCTATATATACAAAATGCAGTAAAATAATAAAAGGTATTATAATTTTAATAATATACAGTACAAAATGATAATATATAAAACAAATTGGAAAAAATTATGAGAATTTTTTTTAAAAATAAAATAAAATATAATTTATCTTTTAAAAAGTTGAATAAAATAAATCCGGCGGGCGAGCGGTGGTGGCAGCCGGAGGCAGCTGGCGGTGCTGGCTGGTGGCGAGTGGTAGTGGGAGTAGGTGGTGGGGTGGGGGAGGAATATAGAAAAAGGAGGGAGAAAGTAGAGAGATTAAAAGTAAAAAGTAAAAATTATTGAAAGGTTGCAAATGAAATTTTATATTTATGTATTATACTTTTAGTTCTTTAAGTATAAAATTTTAATTAAATATACCTTGACGAGGTTTGTACTTTTTTTTTTAAAGGCAGTTGTGGAATCAATAACGGACCTTTGGCCAACCCGTTCATCTTCCACAATCAGATATGAGAACCGCTCCATAGTTTGAAATTTCGGTGACGCTCTAAAGGGCTTTCAAAAGGGATGGTTTGGATCTGAAGCTCTCCAAACTTCTCCAAAACTCATGTTCTCTTTTGAACCTCTATCTTTTAATTAATTACTACTAATCCGATGGTACGGGTGTCTTTATAAAATGAGCAAATAAAAATTTAAATGCAAAATAGGCTATAAAATAAAATTTGCACACGAAAGTTCACACACCCTATAACTTTGGCCAATATTTTGATTACGTTTATTAATTTTTTTTTTTTTTTTTTTTTGAAGAATAGGATGTAGGTGTATTTGATGTTAATATCATTTGATTGTAGTTTTATAGATGTCTTTTATTAATTAGAACTAGGACCTACCCGCACATTACAACGGCTATAAAAAATTTTATTTGCATATTTAGTGTGTTCGTTGTGTAAATATTGAAGTATTGATACCATCTTGTTACTTTCTATTGAATATATATCAAATGATGATTATAACTAACATTGTCAACTATTGATATAAATTTTATTTTAACATATAATTGACATAAAAATATGCATTAGGGTTGGATTTTCAACTTGTCGGCCTACTAACGCAAAATCCGCAAACCATCATTTGAGTTTAAGTTAAGGTACGGGTCAACGGGTTGACTGAAGAACTAAATCTTTTTTAGTTTTTTGTAAAATTAATGCAAAGCAGCTAACCTATCAACCCATTTGACATGCTCACCTAAATGAGTTATTTTAGTTTTATTTCAATTTTGACATGTCATCTCAATTTTTCAAATCAATTCGGGTTCGTGTTTGAACTTTAGACAAATTCAAATATGCTAATATGACTCACCCCAAATTATAAGTTTACAACATTTAATCTATCTTATATATTAAAGGAAAAATCTTAAGAGAATAAAGATCATTAGATGGAAATCAACAATTAAGATCTAACCCTTAATTTATTTCATGACATCATTAATCCCATTTTTATGTGACTAAAAGACTAATTTACCCTTCAATATTTACAATATACACCCTTCAGTATTTATAATATCAATCCTATGTTTTTCCTTTAATTGTAGATAATCCTCAATAATTTTTTATAATTTATTATTTCTTCTATAATTCAAACTCTTCCTACAATTTTATTTATTTTATTTTTTTTGAAAAAAACCCCAAATAAGTTATTTTCAATTTTAAAAAAATTAATAACTTCATTCAATCGCCGAATGATTTAAAATCTTATACGACCTGATATTTTGAATCCTTTATCAATTTCAAATTTATAATTCTTGGATCATGGATATCAACTGGTCGGGTTACGACGGATTTTAGTATATTTGTACCCATACTAAAACCTATATTTTACTTTAACTGTAAATAATCCTCCAAATGTTTTATGATTTATTATTTTTTCTATAATTCAAACTTTTCCTACAATCTTATTGATTTTTATTTTTTTGAAAAAAATCTCAATAAGTTATTTTCATTTAATAAAGATTAATATCTTCATTCCATTGCCCAGTGATTTTAAATCTTATACGACATACTATTTTGAATCCTTTAATTAATTTTCAATTTACAATTCTTGGATCATGGATGCTAATGGTTCGGGTTCTGACAAATTTTAGTGTATTTGTACTCATACTTTTGCTTTTTTAAATTCTTTTATCATTTTCTAATTTACAATGCTTAGATTATGGATGTCATCGGGTTGGTTTCCGAAATCTATCACAATTTAAATTCTTAATACATTTTTCATTTAAAATTAAAACTGTACAAATCGATGTACCATACACTAACACCAAAACACTTATTAAATCTATATAACACATTCATATAAAATATATCATAAAATCAACCCGCAAATTTTCCGGGTCTTAAACTAGTTATAATTATTGAAATGTTAAAATTTATAAATAGTAAGTTACAAACATTTAACAAAAATATCAATCCGAGTTTGGGTTACAATATGATAATGAAACTAACACACGTTTATTCAAAAGAAAAAAAATTGTTGATAAATCTTTTATTTATGAGCTCCACTTTTTGTATTAGATATTGTCTTAAATAAAAATATCGAGTAGTATGTTATTTTTCTATGACTACAAAATGTTCAAACTTTTTGGTTGATAAGCTTTTATAATACTTGATTTGACTTCAATATCTCTAAAATATTGAATAACGTACGAAATATTATTTCTCTTGGTGTGAAACTATGTGAATACCATTATATATAATTGTGTCAGTAAAAAACTACTCTATCGTTGGCTAATATTTATATCAAACGATCGTAACTGGCATTTCAATATCCATCATTATTCTGTGTCAGTTACATCATCATTTATAAAAACAAATTAAATAATTTGAGGTTGTATCTTTTGTAACTACAATTAGTTATGATGTATGAACTTTTAATAAATGAGATTGACTTAAAAATGGGGTGGTGATATTCCTCCAAGGATTTTTATAAATCCACCATACATATGCATCGAAAGCTTATACTGTACAAACTGGTAATGCACAGTTATGGTGGATTTATCAAAATCTTTGATGGATTTATCATAGTATTTATCCTTATTAAAAAAATAGCTCAAATGCTTTATCAAGTACTATAAATATGGTCAAATTAGTGTATAATTTCCTTATAACTTGGGTGTATTTAGTTTTGGTGTGGAGTAATATATTTAATTTTGAATTGTCCATAAATATGATTTCAGGTGAGTTGACCTAGAAGTTATTAGTTGACTTTCAATATCATCCGTACAATCTTGCTAACGTTTAATCGTCACCGTCGCAACCTCTAATTGTTGGTTACATTTTTGACGGTTTCTTTTGTGGCGGTTTCTTATGTGACGGTTTTTTTTCACACACAGAGCTTATTTCTCATAATAGTCTTTAATAATATTTTATATGTTACTTATTTAATTTATCTAATATTTTGTTTTTCTTTGATAAATTTTTATAAATAATGCGTGGGATAATTCTGAATATATATTTATAATCAGTGTAATTTTATCTACATTTCGATATAAACTTTATCGTCATATAATATATATTTAATGAATGTATTTTTTTGTCTCGAAATGAACTTTTTTTTATATCAAAATGTAGATAAAAATAAACTGATCGTAGTGGTTTATTTGGATTAATACAAAACGTTATATAAGAAAAGTTAAAAGCGAAAAACACAATAGTACGTTAACAACATTATTTGAATATAATATACATTTTCATATTAATGTTGATGTATGTTTTTTAAGTTGCATTCGGTCTGCATACTTTCAAACCTCCATTATCAATAATAACAATCAAGAAATAAGAGTAACGTCGTCAATGCATTGTTGACACAATTAAGGAAGAATAGTAACATCGTCAATGCATTGTTACGTTTTCACTTTTATGAATAGCAAAGATAAGATTCAGCATATGTGGGCGGTTAGTCCAGCGACAGGAATGCACTGATATGTTCTGTAGGTATTGAGTTTGAGAAAGGGATCTTTTTTTCCTTCCCTAATTGTGTTAATGATATGTAAATAAATAACATCATGCTAGCCTAACGTAAAGAATAATGAACCAGATTATGCAGAAGGCCTGGAGTTCGAGACTTAAAAGCCCCATTCTTTTTTGGGCTGACTCGGATGCTTTAGGTTGTGATATGTGTATATTGCTTAAGGGTCTGTTTACAGGTATTATCATTTTACATATGTAACTATATCAATGGTAATGTTCTAATATGTTTTAAAAGTTTATTATAAATTCAAAGTTTTTAGGTGTTTATAATTCACGGGAACAACTAATAATTTGGATTTTAGATAACGGACGTCCAATCTGTAATGTAATTGTAATAAAGGTCCAAACATAATTCAGCTGTCAAACTTCTGTGTGATCGTGGTGGTATCTACCAGGATTAATGTTAAAGATTTAAATACTTAAATGAGCATCATGATATTGTTATACACAGCCGTATTGTTACACACTATTATGCCCAAACATTTGTTATATGTTAACATCTTTCATTCAAATAGAGTTGTATACGTATATTAACTTTACGATATTACTTAGGTTTTATTATGACATCCATTTAACTGGGTAACACCCGGGTTAAATACTAGTTAATGTTGGTGAGGATCGTTGTTTAAATACTGACGATTAAATGTTGGGTTCAAGTCAAAAGAACAGAGAGTTATGATGTATTCAAAATTTCAAAGGTAAAATGTATTGATTTATCTATATCTATCTTTATAACTAAGGGAGGAGACCCTTAATTATTTGTCAAATATATACACATGCCACATCATACAAATCCTATGTGTCATCACCATATAAAAAAAAACTTGATGATGTAGATATTCTTACACCCTTATTGTAACACCCAATTTCTGGGCCTAGAAATAAATGGTTATTTAAAATAATGGGAAATAACTTATTTGATTTCTTGAAAATAAATAGGTAAAAGAGTTACAAGATTTATTATGACTGATAAAATTGTACTTCTTTAAAATTAATGAAATTGACGGTAAATGTGACACCCGGCAATTTAGGTTAACTTTTAAAAATTAACCGAAACCCTAAGTATGTGTATTTAAATGTGATTTAGGCAAAATACTTGTAATTACTTGTAACTATTTGTATATTTATGTGAATATTACGCTTACGTGATTTGCTGAAATTATGCGAAACAGCCGGACGGAGTCCGACAAAATATACGACGTTGGTGAAAATATTTCTATAAATAACTTAAATTTATTTTTAGAAGTTATTTATCATATATTATTATTTTTATATAATAATACACGAAAAACCTAGACGTTTTAATTAAAATGTGACAAACGCAGTAAAAACGCGCGAATCGAATCCAGTAACCAAACTAAAGTCAATAAATATTTTGACAACTAAAAATAAGTATTTTAATAATACTTTAATGAAAAATAATCCAAATTTATATCGTTAATTTAAACGACGAAAGAAAACGTTACGCGATTTAACGATTTAACGAAATAACGAGTAAACGACTAAAATACGCAAACACAGTCTGGAATTTAATTAAATCACACAAGAAATCAGATGGGGGCCCATGGGGGACCAGCCACCTCTCTCTCCACCACTAAAAATTCATGCAAAAATGAATCATTGTGATTCTCTTACAAGACCACAAACATTTCATGCATTTACTCATTTCACTCTTTCACACACTCACACCTTTTCTCCACTTTCTCTCTACAACTCTCTCTCTCTCTCACTAAAAATCTGAGATAAACTCAGCCCTCAAACCACCATCTTTACCACCATAAACTACCACAAGGCCACCACTAACCACCACCACAATACATCACCATTTTTCAAGATTCTTGCAAGGAATTAAAGCTCAAGACTTCCTCAATCCATCTCTGCATTTCTTCTTCAAAACCCAATTGTAAGAACACTTAAACACTCTTATTTTACTTGATTAATAGGTATCTAAAATTCACTCAACAAGTTGTGTAAGGAACCATGCTCAAAAACCATTTTTATTAACTTGAAATTTATCAAAAGTGAGATATACTTTCTGTCCAGAAAGTTTGGTCCACTTCCACGATTTTTGTAAAAATCATTTCTTCATGAAATCGGACATTTTTACTATCTAAAATCAAGTTCAAGATGTTATCTTTCAAACTCCGCAAACCTCATATCTTTTTGAGCTCGAATAATATTTTAAATAATTTATATAAAAACACATATACAATCTGCTCTGAAAAGTCAGAAACTTTGTTCATATGGTTTTGACCATATCTTGAGCTACACAACTCCAAATGACTTGAAACCACCGCCAAAATCTTAAGAATTTTGTTAGCTACAAAAGTTGTACTGATAGATCTTTCTTGAAAAGTTGTAGATTTTTCTCAAAAACTCAATCTTCATGCATGTGTCCAGATTGGTCAACTGTTGGACCTCAGAGGACACATGCAATTTTGATAAATACTTTGGCTACCCTAAAATTGATAAAAAATTTACTGGAAGTGGTTAACATGTAGGGGAATAACTGGTAATTTTCTTGGGAGTTAAATCGGAATTTACAATTTATTAAAAATTCGACAAACAAGTGTATTTTCTGGAAAATGAGATAGTGGACTGATTTTGGTAACACTTTAAAAACCGACACTTGCAGGCTTGCTATAAATGGACAAACTAACTTTTTATGGTCCATAAACACATATAAGGTTCGGGTAAAAGTTTTCGGGTCAAGTTTGACCAAGTCAACAAAAACGGGGCTCGATTTCTAAAAACCGACAAACTTACTATTTTGGAAAATGGTAACAAAAATGGGTTTGGGTGACTTAGTTGGTAACTTTGACTAGGTTTGACCACCTTTGACCAGTTTGACCACCTTTGACCAGTTTGACCAACTTTGACCAAGTTTGACTACCTTTGACCAGTTTGACCAACTTTGACCAAGTTTGACCACCTTTGACCAGTTTGACCAACTTTGACTAGGTTTGACCACCTTTGACCAGTTTGACCAACTTTGACCAAGTTTGACCACCTTTGACCAGTTTGACCAACTTTGACTAGGTTTGACCACCTTTGACCAGTTTGACCAAGTTTGACCACCTTTGATCAGTTTGACCAACTTTGACTAGCTTGACCAGCTTTGACCAACGAGTTAACCAACTTTGACCTTTGAGGTTTTTAAGAACTAAATAATTTGTTAGCAACATACGATATATAATGTACAACGTAACAAACTTAATAATAATGTCTAAACGGATTATTAATACAAACTTTCACCAACAGGTCGTACTTATTTTTGATAAACATAATTGAACAAACATACTTGGACATACTAGTTGAGTGAACTAGCAAATAGGTGGACATTAACCCTCCACTTACATAGATGGTCTTTTGAGACATCTACTTACCTACAACCTTATATGTTTAGGGCGTTAGAAGGCTGCAATTGGACACGCTTACTTGCTTGCTATTAGATATATTGCTTGGTACTTGCTAACTCAGGTGAGTTTCATAGCCCCACTTTTTACTGCTTTTTTTTACTTTGGGGTGAGAATACATGCTCTGTTTTATAAACTGTTTTACATATGAACGCAAGTAACGAAAACTCTTATACTGATTGCATGAGTAACTAAACCAAACTACGATGGCCCCTAACAAATATCATAGTACGTTAATACTAAGCGCGAACATTATGGATAGATCTATCGGGACCTGACAATCCACCATCCGGGTTAGTCGCTCTAACCACTATACGGATGCATAATATTTCGTACAGCCGAGTGTACTGGTTACACACTCACTGGGGGTAAACAACTACGGTTAAGCTTCGGACTATGAGCTCATGGCAATAGTATACTATGATTTACTCTGGCATTCGTGCTACTTTGATAACTATGAAATCTTATGGTTCATACTATGATTTTAACTGCGTAAACCTATGAACTCACCAACTTTATGTTGACCTTTTAGCATGTATTTCTCAGGTTCACAGACGCAGTAGGACTACCCACAGGAAACAAGGCAGTAGAATGCTTTTGGAAAGCATTAGCTCGAGTCGCATGTTTTCACAAACAACAAGAGATTAGATTGCATTACGATATTTTGTATCAACATTTACGTATTAGAAATCTCTACACTTTTAATGCGAACTCCAATGTTTTGATATAACGTTTGTAATCGCTTTATTTAAGAAATGTAACTTTTTATTAAAACGTCTCATATAGAGGTCGTTTGCTTTAAATCTTGGTGTTGTGATATTTGATTGGTCGGCGCCCCGTGACACCTCCTACTTCCGCTGCCACGTGTTTCGGGGGTGCGACAGTAAAATAAAAATATTTTGTCTCGCGGGTATTTTCGGGTTCCAGATATTAGGATTAGAAGGGGATAAAAATTACATTGTTCTAAAAAGTGAAGTCGGTTTAAAATTGAGGAGACCGACTCATTTTATTTCACTTAATTTCTTCAAACCTTCTCATTTGTTCTAAAACCTACACAAAGCTTCTTTAAACAAATTCAAAGAAATCAAAAGGTAAATCAAGTAAATAACTAGTGGAGATCAGATTATCATCACTTTCCTATCTTCTTCATATTAATTTGTAAGTATTCTTGTGTTTATAAACTCTTTGAGAAAATGGGTTTTGTAGGTTATTGAGTGATTAAATGAAATAAGAGCTTGTTATGTTGTTACTTGGTGTTAATAGATGTTGTTTGATGTTACTTGAGTATTAGAAACCTTAGAAACGGAGTTTTTGAAGTTATGGTGAAAGTTAGTTTGAAAATTTGGTAACAGCATCGAAACTCGCATAAGCTAGTTCGTCTTGCGAGCTAAGTTCGCCTTGCGAAGCGAGTTGAGCTTTGCGAGCCGAGTGAGCTCTGCGAGCCGAGTTGAGCGCTGCGAGTTGAGTTGCGAACCGAAATTCTGCGAAGCGAGCTGACTCTGCGAACTGAGACATTGCGAACTGAATTTTTAAAATATTATTTTGCAAATTTCATTAACTCGGAATTGGGTTGAAATTCGCATGGTCACTCGGAAATGGCCCAATGACCAAAGATCTATTCTAAGAGCCTAGGCAGTTTTTGACCATTCGGGGTCATCTAGGGGTCAAAAATGACATTTTTATAGTTTTTGAACCTCATTTTGGGACTTTTTGATTACTTATTGGATTAGAGTTTTGTTTCCTTAGACCTTGAGGATTATCAGCTTTGAAAAATATGATATGATGATAACTTATAAACTAGTATGATCAATATTTGTAACTTGGTAATCTTGTAGCTTTAAGTTACATCTTGGAATATGTTATGAAATGTACTAATTTATTGTTATTTGTAATTACAGATAAGCCGAAGAAAACTCAGTAATATAAGACCACTAAGTTGATGGACTGGGAATTTTGATGTGTGGTAACTGTATTCTTCGGTTCAACCCAGTTGTAACAAGTTTGGTTACAACGGGTGAACATATATTATTATTGGTATTGATTGTTTAATCATTTGGGTTAATGTTATTGTTGATTTGTTGATTATATTCTGTAATGGCATGATTAATGTAACATCCTCTGAATTGGTCTGGTAATTTCTAAATTAAATTGCTTATTAATTGTTTTAGAAATTATTGATATTAATGGTTTAATTGCGAAAAACTTAGATGAATAAGTCTAAGGACTTATTGTGAATAGTAAATTATTATTTGTTTTAACTTATTATAGTTGACGGTATAATAAAATAAGTTTCTCGCAATTGATATTTAGGTTCCAGATAATAGATTTAGAACGGGGACTAAATTAAAGGAGTATTATGTTAGTTATGAGTGTAAGCCGACCTCATTTTCTAACTTTCCTAAAATTGGTTACTACTCCTTTCTTGATCTAGACCTTACAAGAAACCTAAATACTAGAAATCAAAAGAAGAAACAAATTGAAGTTGTGATTGCAAGTTTAATTCCATCATTTCTTTGAAATCATCATCTCCCACATCAAGTGTAAGTAGTGCTATGCTCATAAACTCAAGTATTGTTAGGTTAAATATGAAATTGTGTAATTTATTGATTTCTTGAGTTTTCATGATGATTAGTGATATTATATGATGATTAGTGTAAGTCCGTATGTATTAGGATCGATAACGAGATTATCTTTAGGTATTAAGGTGCGGAATCCCTTAATACTATGTTTACGGATTGTAAATGGTTTATTTCACAAGAATTAGTGGAATCAATAATCTAATATGTTTTGTATTGATTATAACTAATGTTAATCGATCAATACCTAACCTTTAGACTATGTTGAAAGTTCTGGAAAGTTAAGTTCGTTCGTAATTAGCAATTGGAAAAAGTTAATTAGGTTTCAAACCTAATTTGATTATAAACACGTCTCAGTTTGCAGCTTATGGGCTCTGCGAACCGACTCGGTTCGCAGCCCAACTTGGCCCAGCGAAACCAGTTGGTTCACCTCACAGACCTGCCCTGCGAACCCAATTCAGTTCGCATCGCAAGTCCTTGGTCAAACATGGTCAACATTTTTCGGTATTTAATATTTAACTCTAAAATGTTTACCCACCAATATATTCATTACAATTCAAAACCAATTTACAAACTTGATAACGATAATCTCTAATACTATTACAAGCTAGATCTGTTGTCACAATAACATGTCCCAACAGACTCCCCCTTGACAATAGCTCTAGCATCTATGTCTTCAAAATGTCTTTGATCTTCACTTGTAAATTTTACTCCCAGCATACATCTTCAGTTTAATGCATATTTTAACCATCAGCTGATAATCCTTTCCTAAATCTCCCCATCCTTCAATAGCAGTGATCCTGTTCTTGTATAACATCAACAGATCATTCTTGAAAAGATTCACTAAGTGTCGATGATCATATATTCTCAAAAGTTCTTTTTCTCCATCTTCGACTTCATCATCAGCTTCAAAAACTACAGCTTCACCAGTTCCAGCTTCTACATGCCATCTCTTCATATTTCCCAGAATATCCTAAGGCATAAGCTTTAACGGTATCTGTTGTACACATTTAACTGCAGGATAAATCTTTTTACGCAGTCGTCTTCCCGTTCTTTGACTTCTTTCATTTAACTTGATAGTTTTTCCGACTCTTGGCTTAATTCTTTCAAAATTCATTGACCAACCCTCAGTCTTGATTATCCTTTCGACATATCTTCCATAAGGATCATTACTAGGGTTCTTCATTTCCATTCTAGCCAAGTCTCGTATTTCAAATCTAGGTAAAGAACTAAAAACTGCAAGCTTTCTTTCAAAATATTGAACACCGTCATATCTTTTTATTGCAAAAAGCTTTAAATCTGCGTCATAATACCAACCGATTATACCTTTCTTAGGTACTCGCTTTCCAGTAATATCGATTTCTGATATCGCAGTCTTTGCCTTTTTCTTCTTCTCCAAAGGCTTAATGATCGGATTATCTTTATGACAATCAGGAAGATCTTCTTCAAAATCAGAATTAGTTGATTCATTTAGATATTCATCCAAATCTATAACTCTTTCTCCTTCTTCATCCTGAATAATCACATTCTTCCTTGAAGGATTTATGATATGTTCATCTATATTAGCATCAAGATCAACACCTTCAACTAACCCAACATCGACAACAGAAGTCCAATCTTCAGGAGGTACAAACTCACCTTCCTCTAGATCATAATCAACTTCTACTTCAACTTCATCGACAATCTCAATATCAGAATCACTTTCAACATTCTTTTCTGTAATCATTTTAAGTAACATGAATTAGATAATATAATATAAATTCTTTCATTGATTTCCCTGAATCAATCTAAGAATTCCCTTTATTTATCTCAATCGTATAATCACATTTAATCATTAATCTTATATAATTTTACTTTGTTATAAAAACATCTCAAATTCAAATCTTATATAATTAATCTTATATAATTTTCACTTGTTATTTATAAAATCACAAGTCTAAATCTTATATCAACATAACTTATATACTTACAAAACATTAATCTTTCAAAGATTATAAATAATATTACAATCAATCTAAGATTACAAAAGTATATCAGATTCAAATACAAAATATAACTATTTCTCACCAGCTCCACTCCCACTAGCACCAGCACCAGCACCAATACCAGCAGACTCAGACTCCCCCTGAAGTGTAGCTTGCTTACTAGTCTTTGAAGGACCAGTCGGCTCACTATCTTTCGATGCACTAGGATCATCATCTCTGTCATGTCTCCTCTTCAGCTTCAACTCATCTTCTTTGCACGCTGCCCCATAAACCCTAATCTCCCCCTTAGCTGACTGTTCCTGAGGTAAACTCAAAACAAGTTCTTCTAAGTTGTCAAGCTTCAGGCGTTGGGCAGTGCAGTCATCAAGCAGTGTGTTATGAATCTTCATCAATGTTCGATAAGACTCACTAACAGTGACCAACTGCTGTGCTAAAGAGATATTTTTAGCTAACAACCGTGGAACCGATCCCGTCAATTTCTCTAACTCCTTTACCCTAGACTCTAAGGATGTAATCCTTTCAGCATCAGTCATAGGAGTTACTGGAATTGTTGATGGTCCAGGCGGTGTCACTGAAGCAAGAAAAGACTCACGAGTAAGCGGTGGAATGGCCTGAGATAAGGCAGTCGTGAGAAGCCCAGCTGCAAAACGGCTTGTCTTGGTCATAGGAAACTGTGCTGAACGCACCAACTCCACAACCCCTTCTTTGTTAGTCTGAGAAACCGATTCAGATGTCGGTAACTCTGTCCTTAGCTCAGCCTATTAAGATAGACACAATTACATAAAGAAAAATTATTGTTACAGATAACTCTGTCTCAATTTCTTAAGTAATTATATAACACTTGCAGTACTAAACGTTTATCTCATACCTCAGTCGGTACAGATACAGGTTCAGAAACCACCGGTGTCACCAACTCCACCTGTGGTGTATCTTGAGAAACTGTTACAGAATTAACTGTCTCAGTTTAACTCCTGATAAACAACAAGTTAAAATTATCTAACTTTAAATTAAAGATTAAAAATTTACCATCTCTAATGGTCAAAGTCCTCGAACGCTTCCTGCGTTGAGAAATAAGAAGTGTATCCTCTTCCTCACGACCTTCATCAAGAATATTGAAGTCCGGGTCGACTTCCTTAGCCTTCCTCTTCTCCTTCAGAGCTGGATCTGGAATCATCCTAGATCGATATCTAATATAACCAGCATCTAGAGGTGGAGAAGGAGTACTATCATCATCATCTGAAGCCGACTCACCATCACGGCCTTTAGATGGACCAACATCAGAATCCTAAATATTAAATATATTAAACATTTATGATTAGCTAGAAGCTCTATCATACAAGTTCTATATATGTTTAAGATTAATCTGATAATTACCTTAGAAGGTAAACCCTCAGATCCATCAAGCTGTCCCTGCTCACCCTTAGGTCGAGTGACCTCTGGGTCTGCAGTCTCAGCTCCCTGATATTTATATTTTATAATCAGAAACATTATCTAATTAACTAAATATTTATAACATTTCCATTATATAATATAATATTATAATAATAATGTACCAACTAAGTACCTATATTACTATATAATTATAAAATTACCTCAGGTGGTGCAACATAACTATCAATATCCCTTAGCAAGGGATCAGTAGCATCATCATGCTCAACCAGCACCTCCTGTATCACCTGTGCAGCAACCTCTGCATGAACCTGTTGTCCCTGATGTTCTAAAACATCATCCAGAAGCTCTTGTGGATCTTCAGGAATAACCACATCAGCAACAGGTTCAGGTACTGCAGCAGCAGGCTCAACATCTAACCACCCATCATTTGTCGGAGCCACATAGTTCTCATCCAGAAGATATCCAAAAAAATCTACCGCTTCTGGCTTCACTACGTCTGGATGTCTCGAGGAATTGAGAAAACAAGCGTTGTATGTATGCAAGTTGACTCGATCAACAAAGCGATCCGGAGCAACTGCTGGCATATCAGGAATGCAATGGCGAACAATCAACATACAAAATTGTGGATAGATCAAAAACTTCGATCTAACTGCTCCAGTAATCTGACCGATGAATGAGCTGAAGATATAAGAAGAAAAAATGTATGGTTTTTTATAAACCAGTGACAGTAACCCTGAAAATAACTGAGGGCTAAGCTCATCATATCCTCCCTTCTTGTTACCGAAGATCGTAACAATGATGTGGAATAAAAATCTCCACTGCCCTAAAATGAATGCCTTGATGAATTGACGTCCATGTTTGGGACCAGAATATCCCATTCTGCCCAAAGCTCCCTCAATAAAATCCGTTGAGTAAGCAGATGGACCAGCTTCCTGCTCGACAGTGCCTAATCGCAAAATCTGTCAGAGATCGTCAGCAGAGAAGACAACGGGATGTTCATTTACCCGTGTTCGGACAACCGGAGGGTTAGCCGCAACATCGAACTCAATATTGTCCCAGAATTGGGTCAATATATTCTGAGATATATAAGGTGACTCGGTAATGGCATATCTAATCCTTGATCGTGCCAAAAACGTCAATATCTCAGTAAATCGCTCAGCACCACGCTCACTTGTGTCGAGACTCACCAGAATGTTGTGACCAGGTGCAAAAGCTCTATCCGCCATATCTCTTTAGATGCGTAATCAAAAGTTGTATAAGAAACACGAAGTGAAAATCCCTTCCTCTTCCTAGAAAGTCGAAGATCAAGCAAAAACCAATCTCGTTTCGCTTCACAGATGTTCGTCTCGCAGGGGATTTGGTTTCGCTTCGCAGAATGTGTGGAAAGTGTGGGTTTGACTCGCTTGACTTGTCCCTTTTATACTCTAAGCTCACATCACAACGTTGACTGGTCAACTTCACAATTTTGACCAAAAATGTGATTTTAGCTTTAAATAAAAATTGGACTTTTATATACTTTTACTAGTCAAACGTTTTAACTTCCCATTGCGGTGTTGTCACATTTATTCAACATGGAATGATAAAATGTATATTAACTTAATTCCAAAGGAGAACACAATAAATAAATCAATCCAAAACTTTATTGAAATATAATAAAATAGACTTTCACAAAATCAAAGTGTAAACAAAAATACTAAGAAAAAATAAATTCTATGCTTAATTGATTAAGAATTATCTGCTTAGGGATCATATTAGAAAGAATAAGCAAAACGTAATTGATTTTTAATAAGTCTAAGACGATCGTTAATATTCATACCTCATGAAATTCATATAAGCACAATAAAATTACAACTTTAACCAGTAATAAACTTATATTTATAAAATTATATCTTATTACCTTTATCCACATGATATAACACATTGTTGAAAAATAACTTATAATTTATGTAGAACTTATTCACTAAGGTGAATGTTCAATGGTCATAGACAGATCAAGACGATTATCGATATTATGATCCACATAAACAAATTATACACAGATTTCTGAGCAAACTTTTTATTGTTAATGTGAACAATATCTAGTGTTTTCTACTATACAATATACTGAGAAACTCAAGTACAACTCATAACACTGTATCCTATTTTTATAAGGTAGAAGTTACTAAATGATGTCCTTTAGAAGCATATAACTTACACTTGACATTAGATACTTTGTATCTTTCATATGTAAGGTAGAGGTTACTAAATGATGCTCTTTAGAGACATATAACTCACCTTGTAGTCTTAAAGACTTTGTATCTTTTTGTTTTGGTTTTGGATAACAGTGCATGGAAGTACTATCATTTAACAATTAAGACTTGAGTCATACATGGTATAGCAGTTTCACAAAAGATAAGACACATGCATTTAGAATTTCTTAAACGCTCAGAAATCCTAGCATAATCTGCCTATCAATATATCGTATGATGAAGCTGACTAGACTAAAGGTATTCTTATCACTTATGAAGTAAGAGACTGGTTATTATCAGTGGATATAGGTGTATAATAAGATAAATATAAGTCAAGTTCTAGTTAAAATCATTATCTTAGAGTGACCTATAGGAATCTATTAACACATCATACTTAATACTTAAGGTATTATTCTTAAGCTTATTCTCCTAATGTACTATCATCTCCCAAGTTTTTGCAAATAAAAACTTAAACATTTTCTAAAAGAACTTCTGTTGTTCTTTTATTGGAGGCGATTCCCCTAAGTTAACAAGCAAATGAATGCCATACGCCACCTTTTTTTTTAATTTTGAATAGAAAGACTTAAACTATTACATTTCCTTTGGAAGACTAGTTATTCTGGATTCTACATTCCGTTCAGTTGAACCAATGTCTCAAAACGATTCCTGTCAAAAGCTTTTGTGTACAAGTCTGCCAAGTTATCCAATGATGGAACCTTGACTAACTGTATAAGCTTCTTTTCAGCACAGTCTCTTATGAAATGATGACGAATATCAATGTGCTTTGTCTTGCTGTGCTTTACAGGATTATTAGTGATAGATATGGTGGATTCATTGTCAATCATCATCGGAGTGTTGGTTAAATTTAATCCGTAATCTCTCATTTGCTGTTGAATCCACAACACTTGAGAGCAGCAGCTGCCTGCAGCAACATACTCAGCTTCACATGTAGAAATGACTACTAAGGTTTGCTTCTTGCACTGCCAAGACACTAATCTTCCTCCAAGAAACTGACATCCACCAATTGTGGACTTTCTATTCTGATTGCATCCTCCATAATCAGAATCAGTGTAAGCAATAAAATCCAAGTCTCCTCCAGTCGGATACCAAAGTCCCAGCTTCGGTTTCCCTCTTAGGTAACGAAAGATTCTTTTAACTAGCTTGCATATGAGACTCTTTAGGTGAGGCTTGATATCTTGCGCAGATACATACTACAAACATTATATCAGGCTTGGATGCAGTGAGATACATTAGTGACCCAATCATGGCCCTATAAAGAGTAGGATCCACATCTTTGTTACTCGATGTATCTGGTCCAAGTCCATAATTTTCTGGAATAGGAGTATGATATATGCGTGTTTCATCCATCTTAAATCGTTCTAACAGTTCATAGGTGTACTTTGTTTGATGAATGAACATACCATCTTCTTTTTTATTAACTTGTAATCCTAAGAAGAAATTCAACTCTCCCATAGCAAACATTTCAAATCTTTTTCGCATGACTTTCTCAAATTCTTGACACATCGTTTCGTCAGAAGACCCAAAAATGATGTCATCAACATATACTTGAACGAGCAGAAAGTCATTCTTTTTCCATTTAACGAAAAGTGCACTATCAATTGAACCTCTTGTAAATCCATTCTCAAGTAGGTACTTTGATAGTGTCTCATACCATGCCTTGGGTGCTTGATGTAATCCATATAGAGCCTTATTCAAACGATATACTCTATCTGGATAATCTGGATCAACAAACCCTGGTGGTTGAGAGACATACACCAATTCTTGTACTTTGCCATACAAAAAGGCACTCTTAACATCCAACTGATACACTTTAATTTCCTTGTAAGTTGCAAATGATAAGAATACCCTTATTGCTTCAAGCCTAGCAACAGGTGCAAACACTTCGTTGTAATCTATTCCTTCTTCTTGATTGAATCCCTAGACCACTAAACGAGCTTTATTGTGAGTAACAATTCCCCGATCGTCTCTTTTGCACTTAAAGACCCATTTAGTTCTGTAACACCCCCAAATTTAATCTTTTGCGGAAGCATAATTTGGGTGTTACTAATCAATAATCAAAGCACACAGATATATAGCAAACGACCACTATATGCGTCGTTTTACATTGATATTAATAAAACCAAAGTTTACATCAAAATATCGTTTACATTAGCTCGGTTTGAAATTGAGAGATTTAAGTACATAATTAATCTATACAAAATATAATAATGCAGCTAAATCTCTGATTGTTTGCATGCTGACTCGAGCTAATGGATCTTGATTGAGCAGTCCAACCTACTTATGGTCACCTGTGATACATGCTAAAATTGGTCAATGAAACGCTGGTGAGCTCACAGGTTTGTATGTCAACACATATTTGTATGAACCGCAGGATTTATAATTGAATTTAAAATGCAATTAAGCAAAATAAAAGTTATACAGCCATGAGCACATAGTCTGAGCTTAACTTGGGTGTCAGGTCCAATTTAGGAAACCTAACTGAGTTGCCTCCTACGAGTGCCTAATCTACACTCGTCTTCCCAAATGCTAATATGTCCGTTTGACCAGTTAGTGCGTGCTAACCCGGACGAGGATTGTCAATCCTACATGATATCATATACTAACATTCACGCTACAGATGTATTACCAAACTATGTTGTGGAGGGCTTTGAAATGATTAGTGAAAACAACTCATGTAGTATTTGATTTGTATTGTACTTGCGTTCATATTGTAAAATAAAACGATCAATGTAATCACACCCCTGATTGAAAAGCAGTAAAATAGGGGCCATGAGACTCACCTGAGCCTTTAGTGTTTATTTAAATAAACTTGGATTGATTAGCTGCGAATCGATGTCCGAAGACTTGTAACCTGAGGGCGTCCAATATTCACGATGGTTATTAATTGCATAGGTATCTTAAAAGGCTACCTTTGTAGTTGTTTGTTCAACTAGAATGTCCAAATGAATACAATTTGGTTGATTGTCTAAGCGTTTGAAAATGTGTACGGCCCGTTGGTGATTGTTTGTAGTAATAATCTTGATGTTATCATATTGATTTCGAAGTGTTATACTTGAAAAACATGTCTTACAATGTTTTAGGGGTCATATTGTATAAGAGTTTGAGGTTGTAGAAGTTTGACACTTGGTGTAAAAAAAATATTTACAAGTTCCTGGATGACGGGGGTTCGGGGGCAGCGCCCCTGGTAGCGGAGTCCAAGGGGCAGAGCCCCTGGCTGGGGTCGAGCTGCCAGGTCAGCTTGGAAAATTTTTATTTCTAATAACTTGCTTTGGTGAAAAACGCATCTGGACTTGAATTTTGGTGAAATTGAGTGATAAAATTTTAGGTCTCGACACTTAGTAAAATTTGTGTTTTCTTGGTTCTATTTCATGCGACATAGTGTGCGACATACAGCTTTGTGTCGCTAAGTGCGACATAGTCTGTTGTGTCGCAGATCATATCTGCGACATAAGGGCTTGTGTCGCTAAGGGCGACATCCGCAATTTAATGCGACGTAGGGCGTTGTGTCGCTATATGCGACGTCCGTAATTTCTGCGACAGAACTATTTGTGTCGCTATATGCGATATCCGTGATTAGTGCGACATAGTGGCTTATGTCGCTATATGCAACATAAGGTCTGATTTAGCGACTTAAAGGCTTATGTCGCAGGTGGCCTGGAGCCTCTACGACATAACGCGCTGTTGGCCGGAAAATGAGCCGAAAAGGAGTTTTCCGGCCTCCGTTTGACCTGAGACTTTTACCCAACCCATATTTGGACATTTTAAGCTTAAAGAAACAACTAGAACTTAAAAACACTTGAAATCGAAAGGTTTCGGGTTTTTTTCGGAAACTTACAAAGTGGTGAATCGAGAATCCGAAAAGATGGAAATATAGATCGACACGCGGTGGATCTTTTTCTTCAAATGGACGAGATGATTCGAGGTGGTTTAGTGGTGGTTTTTAGTGATTGTTTATGGTGGAGGTGTGGTGATGTTTGAGAGAAAAGGAGGAAGAAAGAAAGAGACGGAGATGAAAAGTGAGAAGAAAATGAGGGTGAGGGGATGGGGTCCCTCCCCTTTGTGGCTGATTCGGTGGGGGCCCACCGGAGTGTGGGTCTCCACTTTTTAACTCCGTGTATTCGCGCTCCGTGCGGCGTTCGTTTAAAAATTAAATAATTATTTTATACATTTAAATATATGTTTTAAAATACAAATGTTTATCCATTATTTTTGTTGAAGTATTTTACCAAATACTTAATAAATTAAATGATTTCGTTTGTTTGTGTGTTAAGTGTGTAAGTCACGTAGACGTTTATTACACGATACGAAATGTAATTGAAATATTATCAAAATTATATTTTTGGGTATGATATCGTTATTAAATAATTTTATGTTATTTAATAAAATTGATTCACCAACGTCCGTATTTACTTGAACTGAATTACATTCGATTTGAAACTTGTACGATTAAATCAAATCGCATATTCGTGTATATTCAACAATATATATATCGGTACATTAATTATCCTAAAACCAACTAATTACATGTATTAACACTTGATTAGGCACTAATTACTAGTCCTAATTTGACGGGTGTCACAAGTTCCAATAGGATACTCACCAGAAGGTAAGTCAACTAGCTCCCATACATTCAGCTCTTTAAACTGAGTCAATTCTTCTTGCATAGCTTCTACCCACGAGTTTTCTTTTAATGCTAGTTGAACATTTTTAGGTTCAACTTATGAGATAAAGCATGCATAAAGACATTTATTGGTGATCCCAGTTTCTTTAATTGAAACGTATAAGCTAGTGTATTCAGAAGTACTAGCTTTAGCTTGACTCCTGGTTAACATTGGAAGATTTTGATCACCAATGATATTTTCCACAAGATGATTACTACTTGTTCTCGTCACAGTTACTGGCTCAACAAGTATCTCATCATCCAAATTGGTGTCAATCTCTTCCAATGGTGGCATATCCTCATCAGTACTGTACATTGATGTGTTGAATCTAGTTATTAAATTTATCGTTGTAAAATAAACAAGAAAGTACCGCGCTAGACCAAAACACAACCGGGCAGTGGACCCTATCGTGTAGTAGTATAGTTGGGTAAGTTCGGGTTTGAACGCAGGGAACTTAAGTTTAAAAAGTTGAAGTTAAGTGTGATCAATTAGATAAAAGAAAGTAAAATGTGGTTGGGTGTGATCGAGTTGCCACGATGCTTAAAACTACAATTTATAATAAATCAGAGCGGTGGACTCAGGAAGAGTCAAATTGGTTGTTTTGAACTTTCAAATATTAAAAACAATGCTTGCTTGGACTATTTCACTAGTGATTTCGGGGTGTAAGGTTATAACCGGTTAGGAGGTATGCTAAAGTAATACTCGTGAAACATAAGCTAGGCGTTAGCTAAACCTATTGTTCAACTTCAATTAGCAACCTATGATTTAATCAAGTAACGGACGTTCGCCATGGTTACTAACTTGCACAAATTAACTAAATCATTTAACACATTCCAAATTACATTCACAATTTTGTTCGATCATTCATAGACAAATAATCAATAGCAATTCACTAGTTGAAAACGTTCGCTATATCGATTAGTGAATCACCCTATGGTTAAATTCTTGAGATAAAGCCTAATTACACAAGGTTCTCCGATTAAACATAAATTTAGGACGGTGAGTCTGTAAATCATCCCCGCGACAAACATTCGCTATAATCGCTAACTTGTGTGTATTTAACTTGAGTTGTTACAATCGTCAAATGCTTTGTCCCACAAATGACAAACAACTTATTGAGGTATTTTTTATAAGCAACAAACGTTCGCTATAATTGCTTAGTTAAAATGCCAAAAGTTTACTAACAACAACAAGCTATACTCATACAAATACATGGATGATTCACAAGCTCAAACATAAATCAACACCAAAAGGTTACACCCCTAATCATCTAGTTATTTCATCCAAGCAAACATATAGATAACTAGCCACTCATAATCACAACAACTAAACAAATCTCATAAACACAATACAAATCCATAAATAACTTCAAATTAGATTAAATCGAAATTATACCAAAGTTGTTACACAAATGTCTCCAAGAGAAGTTGCTTGATGTCCCACTCACAAGCTCCACTTCAATGCTAGTAGAACATGGTGAATTTTTTATTTTTGTGAAGATTAGGTGAAGAGAAGTTAATGAATGAATTGGGTGTATTGAATGAGAGTGAAGTGAGTTGGGTTGGGAAAAATTGTGTGTGTTTTTGATGATGAAGATGATTATTAAATGAGGATGGTCTCTTTTTCTTCTCCTTCCTGCAGCTCCCAAACTCCCCTCTTTCATAAAAAACGGTTGAGCATTAAATGCTCAACCAATCAAAATCGCACAACACACCAATCAGCCTCGGACTTTGCTCAGATCGAAAGATAGCCGATCGGCTTTAATGTCATAGCCGATCGGCTTTTACGGGCCAGCCGAACGGCTTCTAAAGCTCAGCCGAACGGCTTCGATAGTAAAAAACACAAGCTTCAGCGAGGGAAAACTCTGTAATGAAAATACACTAAGATAGCCGATCTTCTAAGGGAAGCAGATCTGCTGAACATTCATAGCTGATCGGCTTTGAGTTCTTTTCAGCTTCATTTTCAAGCCCAGCCAGCATTGGTCCAGACTTCACCAATTCTTCACCTATTCGCATGCGTTTCTAGCTTTTTACCTGAAATAGATTTCCAAACAAAATAAGTATCGGAAGTTCTTGAAATCTAATCAAATACATATGCAAAACAATGATATCGCGATAGATTTATATAGCCAAAATGAGCGATATCATACATCTCATCAAAAGTTATTCTTTCCCTCAATTCCCTTGTAGGAGTAAAGATATTATCTAATACCCTTTGAGTAACTTCCGCAAATTTTCTTGCTCTTGAGGTTTATCCACTGATGGCTCTTTTGTAGTACTAGCAGAGTGATTATTTGCAGACGTCCCATATGAAGAAGCATTCGATGTATGTGTCAGGTCTGTGTCCCCATCACCGTACAATAAATGTTCTGGGATTTCTGAATTAACCACATAGTCACTTATAGGGACTTTAAATGACTTAAACAGATCTTAATAATCGAATTGCCAATCTAATCCCTTGTGTTTGTCATGAGTATAACTTGTAACTTCAATGTTGAAGACAGTTTTCACACGTCCAGTGACTTTATTGAAAACCTTCTTGTTTGATGAATTAGGAATATAACCTAGGAAATATCCTTCGTCAGCCTTTTCCCCAAACTTAGTTTGATTGTTAGTCTTCAGAAGTGTGCATGAGACACCAAAGGGCTCAAATCCCTTCAAATTAGGTTTCTTTTTGTTCAGAAGTTCATAACAAGTCTTGTCATGCTTCTTAACAGTTAGTACCCTATTCAAGACATGGCATGCTGTATTCACTGCTTCTACCCAAAAGATGACCGGAAGTCGTGAATCTGTAAGCATGGTTCTTGCTGCCTCAATGAGAGTTCTATTTTTCCTTTCAGCAACACCATTTTGCTGTGGTTCATAAGGTGCACTGAATTGATGTAGAATTCCTTTACTTAAGTAATAGACATTCAACGTAGAATTTTTGAACTCTGTACCATTATCACTACGAATTCTCTTAACTCTCGTGTTATAAACATTCTCTACTAAATCTAAGAACTCCATTAGCATTCCTGGAGTTTCATCCTTAGATTTCAAAAAGAATACCCATGAGAATCTAGAGAAATCATCTGTAACAACCAAACAATACCATTTACCACCTATGCTCCTTTTGCTTATTGGGCCAAAGAGATCCATATGTAGCAATTCAAATGGCGAGGATATAGAGTTTCTATTTTGGACTTGTGTGGTTTCTTATGTTATTTTCCTTTCAAACAAGAAACACACCTGTCATCAAACTCAAAACATTTCTGTGGCACACCCAGAACTAAACCATTTTTGGTTATGTAATTCATTTTACGAAAGTTCAAATGTGCCATTCTCCTATGCCATAGAATAGAATCTGCTTCAGAAGCCTTGGATAATAGACATGTAGACTCCATTGAAGTATTTGGAACACCCATGTTAATAGCATAGATGTCCTTCTTCCTTGGAGCTCTCATTAGTATCCATTCTTCGGGAATAACAAATCCTGGCTTCAGGACTAAGGCTTCCTTTTCATTAAAATGAACTGGATGACCTTTATCGCAGACCTGGGAAACACTCACCAAGTTGTGAGTTAGTTCTTCAACATAATTCACATCTTCAAGAGTCAAAGTTCCATTTGAAACTTTTCCTTTTCCCATAATCACTCATCCTTTATCACCAACGAAATTCACTCGCTGTTTCAAACCACCTTTGAAGTCTTTCAGTAGACTTCTTTCTCCTGTCATGTGTCTTGAACATCCACTGTCTACATACCACCAGCTGTCTTTGTTCACAGTTTGCTCATGCACATGACACGTTGCACACAGTTAGTTTTCAAGAGGGACCCAAGCCATTACGGTCTTGGGTTGTCCCTTATCATCCACAATCTGAACTTCCTTAAAGTAACCATAACTATTCCCATCGGGAGTCTTGGTGACATTTACTGGAGGTTGAGATTGTTGATGATTTATAGTCTTATGCCTGTGAGGAGAGTGAGTGGAAAACCTCCTAGGCATTTGACTGTGTTGTTGTGCACGAGAGGTAGAACCATTCTCATATTGACTATGGTTTCTACTTGGTGTTCTAAACCTTGAGGGTGTCTTATCTCTAGATTTATTGACAAAATTGTTACTTTGAGAATTAGGTCTCTTAGGTTTAGGTGGAGAGACACAACTAGTGTTGTCTCTCTTCATGATGTTCACAGGTTTGCTACCCAAACCGGGTTTAGCACTAGACCTGTCTACAGGTTTTGGTTTCTCGTTATTCACCGGCTTATGAATTGCTTCTAACTTCTTATTAGGACAACAAGAAGCCACATGCCCCTTTTGATGGCATTTAAAGCAAGACATCTGCCTCCGTGACTTAACATCTTTTACCTTAGTTTCAATCTGAGTCTTACATACTAAAGGTGAATCATTTTGTTCTTTAATAACCTTATCATCTACTTTGGCATCATTCAGCATTCCACCGATACAAATTGTACATTGGTGAAACCTGCTATCTTACCAATTTTAGATGATTGTTCTTTAGGAACATCCTTCTGTATCTTAGAGACTTCAGATTCTACGGGTACATTAACATCAGAATTAGCAGTTGCATCAATCATCTCTAGGTCAACATTAGTAGTAGTGTAATTAGCATTAAAAGGCGGAGGTACATCACTATAGCCTAAGCCAGTCTTGTCCTTTACACTACGTTGAGCATCAATTATATTGTCCATAGTTAAAGAAGATGTTCTATAACTCTCAAACTTACGATTAAGCTCAACTAACTTGACCTTAGATTCAGCTAATTCTTTGTCCTTGTCAGCTATTCCTTGATTTAAGTCCTTTAGGTTTAAATAAAAACCATCTATTGTCACAGATTGTTCATTTATTGTATTCCTAAGTACAGTCTTATCAGATGTGTAGGACTTAATCTGTTTCTTAAGGTCTAGCTTGTCCTCACTTAACCTACGTACATCAATTTTGGCCAATTCTAGTTCAGATGTTAAAGCCTTATGTGATTCAGCAAAGACATTAACCTGGGCTTGCAAACTAGTCACTAATTGACATACATCTATAAGTGTAGGAACATCAAGACATACCCGTTTCTTTTCGGTTTGGAGTTTAGCCATTTGTGCAACAAAGTCTTCTGGACATAGATCTTCAGTTGATCCCAAGTCCAACACATCATCTTTAACTGCAAGCATCTTCAAATCAGGAATCTTCATTTGATAATCCTCAGCAGTAGGCATGTAAGATGATGTCTCCTCAGTCTGAACTGGATCTTCAATTTCAGCCATTAGAGTTTCTTCAAACAAAGCTCTCCAGTCATAAGAACCATCCAGTTGTTGAATGACCAAGGCTTTAGAAGACAAAGAAGCACTTGGTTTTTCTGGATTTGCAGATTTCTCAATTTTGGGTCTTTGACATTCCCTAGCAAAATGTCCATAACCTTGACAGTTAAAACATTTTACTTTGGATTTAACAAACTCAACTTTATTTCCCATCATCTTTCTTCCAGTACGCTTTAAGAAATTTTTAACTCTCCTTGACACCATAGCAAGTTGCCACTGGAGATCCATTTCTTCTAAGTCGTCGGGGTCTACCTGATCATAATCCTCATCAAAAGTAGCTGGATCATTGATCTTACCCTGGATGTAATTTTCATATGAAGCAACAAATGAAGCAAGAACTGAAAGTTGTTGTTCAGCGGATTTCACACTCATGGGCATTTTGTGATGCTCTTGAGTTGACTTCCCAGTTGTCTTGCTTTTTGCTTCACCACCGGATGAGGTTATAAAGCATAAATCTTCGAATATTAATTCACCAGTTACTCCAGTATCACCAACTATTAAAGCAGTGGTCGAACTGGACGAACTATTAGAGATAGTAGTTTTTCCATGATAAAGCCCAGGATCATGTACCTGATCAGGATCAGTATCTCTTGATCTCTTTGTGAAATCATATCCGCGGAGCTTGTCAATTGCCTGCTCCAAAGACATAGCTGCATAACGCTCATCGTTATCCTTAAGCATAACTCCATACATTTCCCATTTCGAAGGAAGACCCTCAATAAACTTGTCAGTCTTCTCCGTATTAGAATAGGTAATGCCGTGGTCATCTAGCTCACTTAACAGATGGTAATATCGGGTGGTATATGCATCAAGATCTTCACCTTTCATAGATTTGAAATTTATGAATTGTTTCTTCAACAGATTACACCAACCTGCCTTAACTTGAGGACTTCCATCACACCTTTTCTCTAGAGCTTCCCATAGCTCTTTAGCGGTATGAAAAGACTTCAACTGATGGTTGATTTCTTTTGGAAGACTCATTTTAATTGAAGAATGAGCTTTATTCTCAATTTGATAATCCTTCTTTTCTTCATCACTCATTTGAGTATAGCTAAGTGCCACTGTCTTACTACCAACCTTAGCTAACGGTGCAGTATATCCATTCTTAATGCACATCCAAATAGACAAGTCATAGAACCGACAGTGTGATTCAAATCTGTCTTTCCATCCATAGTAGTCTTCAAGTCGGAGCAATTTAGGTGGAACATTAGATTTCCCAACCTCATGATCCATCTCAATCATCTTACTTATGTCAGACATTGTTGCAAATTCCAGAAATAAACAAATAAGCAGAATGCTCAGTTCGCAGGAACTCAACTCGCAGAACAAGTTCAGTTCGCAGACCAGAACTCAGTTCGCAGAATAAAGTCAGTTCGCAGGGGAGAACTCAGTTCGCAGAGAAGAACTCAGTTCGCTTCGCAACTCAGTTCGCAGAACAAACTTAAATCGCAGAATCTCAGTTCGCAACTTCAGTTCGCTTCGCAACTCAGTTCGCAGAATCGGCTGAAAACCCTACAAACGAAAATTTTAGGTTTTTGAACGTCTAAACCCTAAGATTACGGATGTAAGCAAACCCAAAAACTTCCAGAGTATGATTTTGATCCTTTTTATGCAACAAATCACGTACAAACAATCCCAAATCAACCGTTATTATCCGAATAACCTCGAACCTATGTGTATCTAGCTGTAGGCTCTGATACCAATTGTAAGTCCGTATGTATTAGGATCGATAACGAGGTTATCTTTAGGTATTAAGGTGCGGAATCCCTTAATACTATGTTTACGGATTGTCAACGGTTTATTTCACAAGAATTAGTGAAATCAATAATCTAATATGTTTTTTATTGATTATAACTAATGTTAATCGATCAATACCTAACCTTTAGACTATGTTGAAAGTTCTGGAAAGTTAAGTTCATTCGTAATTAGCAATCGGCAAAAGTTAATTAGGTTTCAAACCTAATTTGATTATAAACACGTCTCAGTTTGCAGCTTATGGGCTCTGCGAACCGACTCGGTTCGCAGCCCAACTTGGCCCAACGAAAGCAGTTGGTTCACCTTGCAGACCTGCCCTGCGAACCCAACTCAGTTCGCAACGCAAGTCCTTGGTCAAACATGGTCAACATTTTCAGTATTTAATATTTAACTCTAAAATGTTTACCAACCAATATATTCATTACAATTCAAAACCAATTTACAAACTTGATAACGATAATCTCTAGTACTATTACAAGCTAGATCTGTTGTCACAATAACATGTCCCAACAATTAGTAGTATATATGATGCTTGATTAGTAGTATATATGATGCTATGAACTGATGTGCTTAACTTGAATTAGTGTGTTCTTGTTATTGAAGTATGATTATGAATTCACTCAATTAACCTAAATGGGTTTTGAATGAATTAAGGTTAGAAAGTTTGATTAATGGTGTTATATGAAGTATGTGATGATTTAGGATCCTATTGAAAGTCCCTTTGATGTTATCAAGAGTAATAAGTTGACTTAGTAGATGAAAATGGTATTTTGGTATGCTGGTTTGTCACAGAGTTTTTCTAAACTGCTGTTGCTGTACCTAAAGAACAAGCAGGCTGCTTCCATAAGGAAGCCAGCGGCTTCTTTGTGGGCACTAGGGAGCCGACGGGTCAAAGACCCAGCCGACGGGTTTAAGCCCAAACCCGGTTGCTATGTGGCCAATCAGGCGGTTAAAATAGGCTTTAAAACTTGACTTAGTTCTGGTACCTCAAAACTTGTTGTACCCGGCGGCTAGGAATGGTGAGCCGGAGGGTCGTTGGCTGAAACCGGCAGGTTCAAGACCCCAGCCTGCGGCTTCTTTGGCCAGTCCAACATTCCTTCTCACTTGTTGATTGTAATGTTAATTGTATTGCTACATGTTATAACATTGATAAACCAGAAATAGTTCATGATAATAGCTATGATGTGATTAATAATTTATAATTAGGAACTTGTAGTTGTGATGTCGATTGTGTTAAGTTCTTAGTGTTGTAGATTGGTATAAGTTAAGTATTGATGATCCTGATTACTAACTTAAATTTGATTGTTGATTCTCAGATCCTCCAAAAGATAAGTGACACCTGGATTCTGAGTTTGTGAAGACAAAGGTATTGGTGAGTGGATTCGGAACTCACCATTTGATTTAGTTGTAGCCGTTTGGTTACAACAAGTGAACGTTGTAGGTTCCCATACCGGACCTAATCAGATCGTCACTTCATATGAATGCGCGGAATACAAACAATCTAGTAATGAACGTTTAACAAATCGAATACACAATATCTATAATCTTTTGTATGTATTAACAACTGAAGAACAAGATTACAAACACAAACTCAGTCTCTCCTCACTCTCTCTACCTCACGAACTCTCTCTCTCTCTAGGGTTTGATCAACCCCAAATAATAACCTAACACTTGTATTTATACTCACACTCTGACCTACTAGCGACACAACTTGTGTCACTATTGTGACCCTTGCGACACAAGCTCTGTGTCACATGAACAGTATATTGTCTATTTCACTATTCGTTTACAGACTCGCATATACACTCTAACACTTTACATTCTCAGACTAATTGACTTTGACAAGTACAAACGTTGACCAAGTGACTGACACACAAAATGCACCAACAAACGTAGATATGTTATGGTTGCATTTAATATTCATTGTTGATTTTAAATCTATGTGCTATATATGTGGCCTTCGGGCATCTGTTGTTAATGAGGTCAACGGGTTGATTTGGTTGGTTGGGCTAGTTGGTTGTTGTGTGAATTACACAGGATCTTACTTTATTTGTTGTGTGTATAGAACCTGTGTTTGAATATAGTAACCACTAGCTATCGGTCTCGTCCGTTATGGCCATACGGATATGGTTGGATAAGTGTTCTTGAGGAGCCACCCGGGTATTATGGTATTCCCCAGAGCCACCGATCCTCATTACTATATTGTTGACTAGTGGCAGTATGTGTTTATGGTTGTTTGGTGTAAACAGGTGGTTATGCTAAGTTGAATTGTATGTGATGAATTCATTCACTTAGCTTAGTGCTAATCCCTCATTTTACTTCCTGCAGTTTTACTTTGGGATGTGGGTAGCAGGAAGTGTATGCTCGTGGAGCAAGGAACGTTTGACTTGTCGTGCTACTCTGATATGTTTTTGTAATGAACTAGTTTGAAATAATATAATACCCCGCTTAATGTTGTTTATCAGTAGTTTCTTAAATAGTTTTATAATGGTATGTGTGTAGAACCTATAAACAGTTATGTACATTATTATAATGTAAAGTAATGAAATATGTTTTTAATTCCTACGCTTCCGTGATAATAATATAATATTGTTGTTTCAAATGAGGGGTGTTATAAGTTGGTATCAGAGCATAGTTTTGGGCTAATTGAGCATTGTAAAGTGTTCAATCCCAATTCTGAAGTGTGATATGTCAAACATTCCTAGGTATGGGATTTAGCATGGTATATGAAATTGTTAGTAGATAGGTACTAACGATTAACAAATTTCAAGTGTTGTGTTGATTACAGATATGGCAGATAACGAGCAACCGACCACCAACCCTAATAATGCCTCTAGGATCACTGTTCCTCCTTCGGATACTCATAATGAGAGGTATGATCATGAAGGTACTTCTATTCCGGTTCATGAAGAATCAAATAGAGATGATTATCTTTTTCAATTAGAAGATGAAGTAATTAATCTCAGAGAATTTAAAAGACAAATTAAAGCGGGATCATCTCAGCAACATTCTCAACAGAAAGCATAAGTTTTTGGTATTGTTCCACCACCTAAGTTAAGTAAAATATGTTCTTTCAAAACATTTATGTCAAGTAAACCACCGGAGTTTCATGGTTGTACAAATCCAACGGTAACTTTGAATTGGTTGAGAGACATGGAAAGAAAGTTTGATGTGACTCGTTGTGAAAAGAATTAAAGGTGTTGTATACAATACAATGTATGAAGGATGAAGCGATGGTTTGGTGGGATTCGATCACTGGCCATTTGACACAACAACAAATGGAGTCTATAAGGTGGACTGAATTCCGTAATGTATTATGTAATCAGTATTGCTCAGATTTTGATATGGCACGTATTAGAAGGGAGTTTATGAACTTACAATTAACTGATAATATGATGATCGATGAGTTAATATCTCAGTTTTCTGAGAAGTTGAGATTTGTTCAACAATGGGTGTCGGATGAGAAAACTAAGATTGAACAGTTTGTTGAAACTCTACCCCCGAGTTACCGTACCACCGTGAGATTGGCTGGTTCTTTATCTCAAGCATTCATTCTTGCACGCTCAGTTGACAGTGATATGAGAGCTCAAGGTATTCAGTCTAAAAATGTTAACTTTTCGAGGTTTAGGACTGATTCTTCAGGAAAAGGAAAGTCGAGATGGTAGAGTAACTGACAGGGTCAAAGATCTGGTAGTAAGAGTGGTTCATATGGGAGTTCCAAATGGTGTAATTCGTGTAAGTCAAGGCATTTTGGTCAGTGTACAGTTCAGATGAATAAATGTCTTAAATGTAGTAAACTTGGGCACGAAATAAAGAACTGCAGGTATCCAAATTTTGTGTGTTGGACGTGTAAGAAGGAAGGACATCGGGTTGGTCAATGTCCTGAGGCTGGGAGACAGGGTTCTGGTTCCGTCGAGAGTTCGTCATATTCGGGGCAAAAGTGGAAGAATCCGCCGCTAGCTGCAAGTAAGGCATTTCAGATGACAGTCGATGAGGCTGTCCACACAGAGGATGTTATCACTGGTACTTTTCTTATAAACTCTGTACCAGTGCATGTTTTGTTTGATTCTTGAGCAAATTATTCTTTTATCTCAGTGTACTTCTGTGATAAGTTGAAATTAATCCCTAATGTAATTACTAAGCCTTTAGAAGTAGAAATTGTTAGTGGCAAGTTAGTTCCTGTTACCACTTCGGTTACTAGAGCTAGTATTGTGATAGATGGCCAGGCTTTCCCAATTTCATTTCAGTTAATGCCAATTCCTAGTTTTGATGTGATTATTGGCATGGATTGGTTAAGTCAGTATAAAGCAAGTATAGATTGCCACAATAAGTTGATTAGAATTCCAATTTCTGAAGAGTCATGTGTTCTGGCTCGAGGAGAAAGGGATAGTGGGGGTATATCTTTAATTTCTATGATGAAAGCTAGGAAGTCGTTGTCTAAAGGTTGTGAGTCTTACCTAGCCTATGTGATTGATGCCAAACTAGAAAAGAAATCCATTTCTGATGTCCGAGTAGTTTCTGAATATCCGTAAGTGTTTCCCGATGAGTTTCCTGGTTTGCTGCCGGTTAGGGAAGTTGAATATTAGATTGACCTTGTTCTTGGCTTGTCGCCTGTAGCCAAAGCTCTCTATAGACTAGCTCCCTCTGAAATACGTGAAATGATGAATCAGATACAGGATTTACTGGATAAAGGATTTATTAGTCCTAGCTCTTCTCCTTGAGGTGTACCGGTTTTGTTTGTAAAAAAAAAGATGGGTATTTTAAAATGCGTATTGATTATCGGGAACTGAATAAGCGAACAATAAAGAATAAATATCCTCTGCCTCGAATAGATGATTTGTTTGATCAGTTGCAGGGATCTTCGTTTTATTCTAAAATTGATTTGAGGTCGGGTTATCACCAAGTTCGCGTTCGTGAACAGGATATTCCTAAAACTGCTTTTCGTACCAGGTATGGTCATTTTGAATTCCTGGTTATGCCTTTCGGTTTAACAAATGCTCCAGCAGTTTTTATGGATTTGATGAATCGAGTTTGCTGGCCCTTTCTCGATAAATTTGTTATTGTATTTATTGATGATATTCTGGTATCTTCTAGATCTGAATCTGAACATGAAATGCATTTGAGGTTAGTGTTGGAAACTTAAAAAAGAGAACACTTTTATGCAAAATTTTCTAAATGTGAATTCTGGATTTGGGAAGTGCAGTTTCTGGGTCATATTATCTGTAATGATGGTGTTAAAGTTGATCCCTCTAAAATTGAAGCTGTAGTGAATTGGAGAGCTCCAAAATCTGCTTCAGAGATAAAGAGTTTTCTTGGGCTAGCTGGATATTATCGAAAATTCATTAAAGAGTTTTCAAAAATTGTTGGTCCGTTAACAAAATTGACACGTAAAGATGTTAAATTTCAATGGGATGAGCCACAAGAGTTAGCTTTTCAGACCTTAAAACAGTTATTGTGTCAGGCACTTGTATTGGCATTACCAGATGGATCTGATGACTTTATTGTTTACTGTGCTGCATTTTATGCTGGATTGGGTGGTGTTCTTATGCAGAGAGACAGAGTTATTGCATATGCTTCACGACAGTTGAAACCGCATGAAAGAAACTATCCTACTCACGATTTAGAGTTGGCAGCAGTTGTATTTGCCTTGAAAATCTGGAGACATTATCTTTATGGTACAAAGTGTATTATCGGTACAGATCACAAGAGTCTTCAGTACATGTTTTCTCAGAAAGAGTTAATTATGCGTCAGCAGCGATGGTTAGAATTAATCAAAGACTATGATTGTTAAATTAAATACCATCCAGGTAAAGCCAATGTGGTTGCAGACGCATTGAGTCGAAAGGATACTTCTAACCGAGTTTATTACTTGAAAGTGGATGTTTCTTCTGATTTAGTGGATCAAATTAAAGCTTCACAGTTAGAGGCTTTATTGGATCACAATTTGAAATCAGAAATTATGTTGACAAGAAGGAACTTTTTGGTTGATGATTCTAGAGGATTAAAGACTTGGCAGTCTCGCGTGTGGATTCCTCTTATTGGTGGTATTCGGGATATGATTTTGACTGAGGTCCACAAGTCTCGATTTTCTGTCCATCCTGGTAGTACACGAATGTATAATGACTTGAAGCCATTGTATTGGTGGCCTACGATGAAGACTGACATAGCACATTTTGTTGGTACTTGTCATATTTGTGCTCAAGTTAAAGCTAAACACCAGAAGCCATACGGGTTATTAAAAACAGTTAGAAATTCCAGAGTGGAAGTGGGAACATTTGACTGTAGACTTTGTGACTAAGCTTCCACGCACGTCTAGAGGAAATGACATGATTTGGGTCATTGTTGATAGATTAGCCAAGAGTGCACATTTTCTGGCTACTAGTGAGACTGCGTCTCTAAGGTTTGCAGCAAGAGTTGGGTACCCGTGTTAATCTTAGTACAACATATCATCCTCAAACAGATGGTCAGTCGGAACGTACCATTCAGACACTTGAAGATATGTTACGGGCTTGTGCTTTGGAATATGTAGGTTCTTGGGATTCTCACATGCCGTTGGTTGAATTTGCTTATAATAATTCTTATCACTCCAGTATCGGTATGCCTCCTTACGAGATATTGTATGGACGTCGGTGTAGAACACCCACCTGTTGGTTAGAGGCTGGTGAGAAACAGTTTGCAAGACCTGACATTGTTCAGATAACAACTGATAAAGTGGCGATTGCACGTGAAAAGTTGAAAGCTGCACGTGATAGACAGAAACAGTATGCAGATCCACGTAGACGACCAGTGTCATTTTCTTAGGATGAGCTTGTTTATCTTAAAGTTTCTCCTTGGAAATGTGTGATTTGGTTTGGAAAACGAGGGAAACTAGCTCTTAGATATATTGGTCCATTCAGAATCCGACAAGTTGTTAATGATCAGTCAGTTTCATTGGACCTTCCGCCAGAACTCGCGGGTATTCATGACACGTTTAACATTTGCTATTTGAGAAAGTGTAACGTCGAAGACCAATCACAGATTCTTTCCTTGCAAGATTTGAAAGTTGATAGGAGTCAATAGTTAGTTGAAGAACCCGTTGAACTTCTCGACAGAGAAGTTACTAAACTTAGGAAGAAACAGATACCTATGGTCTTAGTAAAGTGGAAACACAGTTTAGGTTCTAACCTAACTTGGGAGACCGAGGAGAGTATGAAATTCAGATATCCTGGATTATTTGATCGTGTTGAGATTTCGGGGACGAAATCTTCTTAAGGAGGGGAGATTTGTAACATCCTCTGAATTGGTCTGGTAATTTCTAAATTAAATTGCTTATTAATTGTTTTAGAAATTATTGATATTAATGGTTTAATTGCGAAAAACTTAGATGAATAAGTCTAAGGACTTATTGTGAATAGTAAATTGTTTTTTGTTTTAACTTATTATAGTTGACGGTATGATAAAATAAGTTTCTCGCAATTGGTATTTAGGTTCCAGACAATAGATTTAGAACGAGGACTAAATTAAAGGAGTATTATGTTAGTTATGAGTGTGAGCCGACCACATTTTCTAACTTTCCTAAAATTGGTTACTACTCCTTTCTTGATCTAAACCTTACAAGAAACCTAAATAGTAGAAATCAAAAGAAGAAACAAATTGAAGTTGTGATTGCAAGTTTAATTCCATCCTTTCTTTGAAATCATCATCTCCCACATCAAGTGTAAGTAGTGTTATGCTCATAAACTCAAGTATTGTTAGGTTAAATATGAAATTGTGTAATTTATTGATTTCTTGAGTTTTCATGATGATTAGTGATATTATATGATGATTAGTAGTATATATGATGCTATGAACTGATGTGCTTAACTTGAATTAGTGTGTTCTTGTTATTGAAGTATGATTGTGAATTCACTCAATTAACCTAAATGGGTTTTGAATTAATTAAGGTTAGAAAGTTTGATTAATGGTGTTATATGAAGTATGTGATGATTTAGGATCCTATTGAAAGTCCCTTTGATGTTATCAAGAGTAATAAGTTGAATTAGTAGATGAAAATGGTATTTTGGTATGCTGGTTTGTCACAGAGTTTTTCTAAACTGCTGTTGATGTACCTAAAGAACAAGCAGGCTGCTTCCATAAGGAAGCCAGTGGCTTCTTTGTGGGCACTAGGGAGCCGACGGGTCAAAGACCCAGCCGACGGGTTTAAGCCCAAACCCGGTTGCTATGTGGCCAATCAGGCGGTTAAAATAGGCTTTAAAACTTGACTTAGTTCTGGTACCTCAAAACTTGTTGTACCCGGCGGCTAGGAATGGTGAGCCGGAGGGTCGTTGGCTGAAACCGGCAGGTTCAAGACCCCAGCCTGCGGCTTCTTTGGCCAGTCCAGCTTTCCTTCTCACTTGTTGATTGTAATGTTAATTGTATTGCTACATGTTATAACATTGATAAACCAGAAATGGTTCATGATAATAGCTATGATGTGATTAATAATTTATAATTAGGAACTTGTAGTTGTGATGTCGATTGTGTTAAGTTCTTAGTGTTGTAGATTGGTATAAGTTAAGTATTGATGATCCTGATTACTAACTTAAATTTGATTGTTGATTCTCAGATCCTCTAAAAGATAAGTGACACCTGGATTCTGAGTTTGTGAAGTCAAAGGTATTGGTGAGTGGATTCAGAACTCACCATTTGATTTAGTTGTAGCCGTTTGGTTACAACAAGTGAACGTAGATATGTTATGGTTACATTTAATATTCATTGTTGATTTTAAATCTACGTGCTATATATGTGGCCTTCGGGCATCTGTTGTTAATGAGTTCAACGGATTGATTTGGTTGGTTGGGCTAGTTGGTTGTTGTGTGAATTACACAGGATCTTACTTCATTTGTTGTGTGTATAGAACCTGTGTTTGAATATAGTAACCACTAGCTATCGGTCTCGTCCGTTATGGCCATACGGATATGGTTGGATAAGTGTTCTTGGGGAGCCACCCGGGTATTATGGTATTCCCCAAAGCCACCGATCCTCATTGCTATATTGTTGACTAGTGGAAGCATGTGTTTATGGTTGTTTGGTGTAAACAGGTGGTTATGCTAAGTTGAATTGTGTGTGATGAATTCATTCACTTAGCTTAGTGCTAATCCCTCATTTTACTTCCTGCAGTTTTACTTTGGGATGTGGGTAGCAGGAAGTGTATGCTCGTGGAGCAAGGAACGTTTGACTTGTCGTGCTACTCTGATATGTTTTTGTAATGAACTAGTTTGAAACAATATAATACCCCGCTTAATGTTGTTTATCAGTAGTTTCTTAAATAGTTTTATAATGGTATGTGTGTAGAACCTATAAACAGTTATGTACATTATTATAATGTACAGTAATGCAATATGTTTTTAATTCCTACGCTTCCATGATAATAATATAATATTGTTGTTTCAAATGAGGGGTGTTATAATTAATGTACAATATGTGATTCTTGGATGATGGGCATATGTGTATTAATGAGAGGTCAACAATGGTTGGGCCTGTATGCTATTGTTTGGCCGGAAGGGTTTCCGATACACATTGTTGATAGATGAACCTATGTCGGTGAAGATAGCTGCAAGCTATCGGTAAATCACTGTGATGGCATACCAGTGGTTTAAGGTGTTCTTGTGAAGGCTTACTCAAGAACTGTCGGTCCTCTTAGCGTTCTCTGTTATTGTTTATTTGTTGTAAGATTTGTTATTTCTGGAGTGAACTGTCGGATACAGTTCTATTCACTTAGCTGTGAACTAATCCCACCATGTTTAACATTTTGCAGATCTTGATTAAGTGATGAATTGGGCTTGTGAATACTAGATGGAATGTTTGACTATGATCGCGCCTACTCTGATCTTTTGGGAAATTAAAGTCATATTTTGGTAGTTAATATAACACTCAATCTTATGTAAATGGTTTGTAATTATATAACTATAAGTGTGATGTTTCGAAAAGTTAAACATTTTGGTATTTATGAATATATATATATATATATATATATATATATATATATATATATATATATATATGGGACTCGCTTCCGATGTTGATATTATAAAATATGATTTTAAAGATGGGGTGTTATACTTATTCCAAATAAGGTAATATTCAAATAAAATTTATATTATAACTATTTTCATTTAACAAGGTAACTAATAAAATTAAATTATACTATTTTAATTCAAAATAATGTGTCATATAATAACAATTATAACCTTTTATTATATTACAAACTCATGACATCCTTTAATCTATTTTTTCCTTCTAATTTTAATCTTTTAGATTTTTCATATAAATCTTAACTCTTATTCTTCTAACTTTCTCTTTTTTAAAAAATAAATAAATATACTTTTAGTAAATTATGAGAACTTACTTTTAATGTAATTATATCTTTCATTAAAGTTTTGTTAATTTGAAATTTTTTATTATCATCTTACAGATTAGGGGATTCAATTTCTATTATTTAGTAAACTGAATACAAGCTTTATGGATAGGTAGATCAAGGTCATCATCTATTTTTTAGAGATTTTTTTTCTATTTTTTTAATCTCACACAACTTAATTACAATTCAGTATGCGAATGGTAAGACGTGTACTTTTATTAATTCTATATTACTTTTTAAATATATATAATGTAGGTATATATTTGATGTAGAATGATTTATATTTTGTGCATATATATGTACATTAGTTATTCAATAAAACGTCTAAATTGTTATATTAATTTTTATAATTTATTTTTCGGAAGACTATTAACGTACACATTGTTTATCAATTGTTGAAAGGTTAACATATTATAACTATAGGAAACGAAAAGGTCACAATGACTAGACAATTTTTGTTACCTAGAAAAATATCAATTTATAACATACACATCTTTTTAACCTTCCCATTTCATTGATATATTATGGGAAAAATATATTGTTATTAATTCATTTTTGAGGGGTTAATATTTATAAAGTATCATTTTTGAGGGGTTTTCACCATTTCATATATCATTTTGACTTGTGATTCACATATTCCGATGTTTTATAATGCTAGTTGTGCATCGCACGGGTTTAACACTAGTATATAACTAAAGGAGGATATCTTTAATGATTTGACAATTATTCACCAATGTTACATCACTTAAATTTTATGTGTCATCATGAAATACGCTTGATGATATGGATACCCCCATAGTTGTTAAACTCTTATGATTCACGAGTCGATCTTACGAGTCGGCTCAGAAATTCAAAAAACGAGGCGACTCGGACCTCGACTCGTAAATGGCTTTGACTTTTACGAGTCATTTATTGACTCTTCCGAGTCATGGTCGACTCTTACGAGTCTTGGGCGACTCTTACGAGTCAGAAACCGGACACACGTTTAATGAAATTTAATACTCCCTCCGTCCCAAAATTATTGTCCACCAACAAAAAGCACACAGTTTAATAAAAGTGGGACCACAACAGTTTTCAACCACTCAAATAGAATCTACACCCACTAAACTCTCTTCTTATTGGTTGAAATGAGAAGTGGACAATTATTTTGGGACGTCCCAAAAAGGAAAGATGGACAATAATTTTAGGACGGAGGTAGTAAAAAAATATAAAATGACAAAATATGATAGGAAATGACTAATAATCCATTATAAATTAAACATTGTGTTATTTAATGACTTTCATAATGTTTTACTTCAATTAAGGATAGAAATCTAAACAATATGTAACGCCCCTAAAATACGTAAGTTTAAATTATTAAAATACGTTTATGTTTTAATTTTATATGTATTTAATATGTTAAAAGTTTAAGGTAACAAGATAGTTAGAATTGGGTTAGTGGGACTAACCAAATAAGAAAAGGTATGTTAGAGGGACCAATTATGTAAATAAGCAAATTAGAGGGGAGGGGAAGGGAAGGAGAATATGCTAAAATATAACTCCCTACAGTATTCTATTTGGTTCCAGACTTTGAAAACTCAGTATACGTATGTATGTTTGTGTCGTGAGATAGAGAACACCAAAGGAAGAAGAACAAAATGAAAAATTAGTGAGGATTTGAGTGAATTGAAACTAGTAATCTCCAATTTAAGTATCTCTAAGGTATGTATGATCATTATATTAGCTCAATTTAAGTTAGGGTTTGAATTTCTTAAACCCTAGATTTATAAAAGTTCATGTATATTAGTTAATTCCATGAATTAATGTTTTATAAATGTTTTAGATTGATGTAGCATGATTAATTCTTGCTAGTTTGATTTAGAAAGTTAGAATCATATGTTAGTGGGTAATTGAGAAATTATGAATATGTATATGATATGGTAAAGTGAAATGTTAATGATTAGTGATGATTATGACTAGAAAGGATAAGTAATCACCCACTTATGTATGATTATGAGTTAAAGTTATGAGACATGTATTAGAAAGTTAGGTGTGGTTAAGTAACACCTAATTCATGTGATTAAGGTTTAAGAAAGAAGTAATTGTTATGTTAAATGATTATGATATGTGTTTATGTGTTTAGGTGATCAAGGGAAAGAAGTTAATTCAAGTAAATTGCTTAATCAAGTTAAAGGTAAGTAGATGGATATGAATGAATGATGAGTCAAGTAATGAACGAGTCATTAGCTTGACATGTTCCGAGTAATGAGTCATGAACATTAGCTCGGTATTAATGTTAACTAGTAGTAGTTAACATGATGATGATGTTTAAGGATCCTTAATGTGATGATGTTTATGTTAAAGTTAAAGTTTCCATTAATTACTAAGCAATTGATTATATGTTATGTTTAAATATTTCAGGTGAGCCAAGTGTTAATAAGGGTGACCTGGGCAAGGGACACGTTTGATGCTAGTAGTGGAGCTTGTTACTCGGTTTTGGTAACAAGTCGTATCTCCTTTTATCATGCTCTAGATATGCTACACCCCCGTTTGTAAAGTTTATGACACTAACCAAGTTTTGTAAAGAATGTTAAGTCTCACTTGAAATGGTACATGATGTTTTGTGAAAGTCAAAGTTATAGTTAAAGTCTAAGTCATGGTGAGACTTATATGTTAAAAGCTTGAATGTATGAAAAGTGTGAAAGTAATGTGAAATGAGAAATTTTAAGTTATGAAAGTCAAAAGTGTCATATTTTGATGTTGAGGTTAATTGATGATGTTAGTAAGTTAGTTTGACTTAAATAAGTCAATTGGGTAATAATTGACCAAGAAAGTGGGTTAATATGGTCAAAGACCCAATCGAGTCAATTTGATGTTCAAATGGGTAACCAATGAGTTTACGAGTCAAAATTTAGTTATACTCGAATATAGTCAAATGCTATGGCACTAATAAGTTGTAAATAATATGTTGATTGTACGGTCAAAAGCTTAGAATCAGAATGTGAGTGGTTTGAAAGTTAGTATGTCAAGATTTTGGTCAAAAATAGACTAAAACTCATCTACGGGTCAAATTTCGATAAAATGTGAAATTTGAAAAAGTGAAAATGAGAGAAGTTACTTATTGATATAGTAAAGGTGCCTGCAAAATTTCATGTCTTAATTCATAACGAGTAAAAAGTTATGCGTGTTTGAAATTGGTTAAAAAGTTGACTTTTGCTGACTTCCAAAATTAGGCATAGCCACGCGATCCCAGAAAATTTTCTGGATCACGTGAGTCAGTGCAATTTGTGATCAGAAAAATTTGTTCTTAGCTACGCGATCCCAGAAATTTTCCTGGATCGCGTATGACAGTGTAATTTCGTAACAGAAAGTTTTTCAAGTGCTTACGCGATCCAACTTCTTTCAAGGATCGCGTATCAATGTAGAAAATGAATATTTTAGTTTTTAAAAGCCCATTTTAGCTATGGAACTTTATTATAGATCAAGTATATAAATGGAGTAGTTGTGGGACATTGTCAAAAGCGTAAAAAAAATGGTCACGTTTTCGGGGTGTTTCACAATAATATACATATAGATATAAATATATGTATTTATTGTAAAATTATGACTCTTACGAGTCGAATCGAGTCACGAGTTAAGAATTAATACTCCGAATCACGAGTCGAGTCACGAGTTAACAACTATGAATACCCCTATACTCATATGGTAAATAAGGTAATATTATGTCAAAAAATTGAATTATACTTAATTTAATTTAATATATCATTATTTTTTAGATGGTAAATACTATAATAGATAATTAAATTATAATTAGTTCAATCCAAACTAATGTGTTATTAGAAAATATTTGTAGTATAATTTTAGATTATAATCGAAAATCATGAATTTCTTATATATTTCCCCCCCTCTAATTTTGAGTTATAAAATTTTATATTCTTTTACATCTTAATCTTCACCATCCTTTTTTAAACTCTATAAAAAAAAATATAACTTTTAGTGAATTAGGATACCTTAATTTTTAATATTATTATAACTTTTAATGTGTCATTATTTTTGACGGTAAATACTACAATAGATAATTATATTATAACCAATTCAATCAAAGTTAATGTGTCATTGAATAATATTTGTAGTATAATTTTTAATTATAGTCAAAAATCATAAATTTCTTTATCTATATTTCCCACTATAATTTTGACTTATAATTTTTTTATCTTCGTCATCTTAGTCTTCATCATCTTTTTTCCAACTCTATAAAAAATATAACTTTTAGTGAGTTGAAATAGCTTGTATTTTAATATTATTATAGCTTTTATCATACTTTTGTTAATTTGACGAAAAAAATATCTTGCAAACTCAAGAATCTTAATTTCGTTTATTTTCTAATATGAGTACAAGCTTCATTGATAGGTAGATCATGATATCTTTTAAATGTTTTATTAGTTTTAATCACATAACTTATTTATAATTTTGTATACGATTGGTAAGAGGTGTAATTTTATAATTTATTTATTACTTTCCAAATCCATATAACGTCTCATTTATGTATTTATATATAGATCATTATAGATTGAATTATGTTTTGAACATGTAGATGCACATTATTTGTTCAATAAAATGTATGAATAATTATATTAATCGATACAATTTAAAATCTTAGAAGTACGAATATATGCATTACTCAACAAATCATTGCAACCTTAGCAACGAAAATATTATTGTTACCAAACAATTGTTTTAGCTAGAAAATGTTACTTTACGACAAACACATATTTTTTAAGCTTCCCAATTTATTGATATATTGTGGCCTTGTGGGAGATATTTTTTTTGTTTTTATTCTATTTTTAAAGGGTCAAAACTTATAAAACACCATTAATATAGGTAAAAAAATTTGTATTTGTTAAACAATTATAAAGTTTTAAGGGGTTAGTTGTCCTTCATCCATTGATAATTATTTAATATTATTAATTTATTTTTTAAATGTTATAACAAATGATTATACAAAGGGAAGTGATTTGGAAACTAATAGCCGTATACCACATATCTTTTACAGTGTTGTACATTACATCACATTAAAGCACAACTGATGTTGTACAAATAAAAAAATGACGACGTACAAATCATCACCCTTATACTAAGTCTATACAACACAAAATTCAAATGTCATAATTGATACATTTAATTTACATTTTTAGATTATGATTGATCTATTATAAAATATATATTTTAACCGTGCATCATACGAGTTTAATACTGTTTGATACTAGTAGAATATGATACATAGATTATTACTCGTAAAAGATTAAATATATTGAAATGGTTTAGACGTATTCTTTTTGAGTTAACACGGTTATAGTGACAGTTAAGGAAAAGCTGATAACCTTTTCATTTATATTTTCTTGGGAGTCACCAATTATTTTATGTTAAATTAGATATATAGAATAGAATTTATTTATCATGAAAATGAAGATAATAATAAAACGGGGAAAGGACAGTAAATAAGGTAACGCACGGGGGGTTTTTTGAGGCTGACAAATCTGATGGTATCAGAGTTAGCAGTAGGACCTCTCTATACTATACCCCTTTGACATAGACCCTTCTAACCTTTTAACTATTTCTATACAAAGGTCCTTGCTTTTTTCAATACTTTACAACTAGCTCCTCAACACAATTCTACAAAAATCGGGAAAACAGAATAACTGAACGAATGAGATTTTTTTGGTTTTTTTTTTTTAAAATTAAGTTATTCGAAAAAACGCGATGTATCTGATTTAACATTAATACATTTTACATCGTTACTGATCATTTCATACTTTTCAGTAAGCATTCAAAGATGTAATATTTTATAAGAATATTAGGATGTATTACGGTTTTGGTATTGAAAGACTAATGGCCTTACAATATCAAATGTAACAACAGACGACATAATCTTTTATTTTTACAGCTAGAGTTGTATATTAGGTGGTATGATGCAAACACCGATGGTGTATGAACTAAAATTGTTGATTTATCGATCAATGGTTGTAATTCGATACGAGACATTCTTACTTTAAAAGAAAAAAGCTCGAAACAGTTGAGTTGCGTAGGTTAATACCTTACTACGTACTAATATTACAATCTACAAATTGGAAATTATAACATCTTCCTTTGGGTTTTCACAAGTCATTATTTTCTTGTGTCCCACATGGATCATGTTTAGTTTTTTATTCATATATTCAAACACGGATTCTTAATCTTGATTTCATAGATCTATAATATCTTTTAATATTCTATATTTTTAACAGTAAAGTAACTTTACTACCTTATTTTATGTTTTACTTGTGTACAAAATATTCCATAGAAGAATATAAAAACAAGAAGAAAAATACAACATTATTGGTTTCATTAACATGGAGTTTCCGTATAATTATGTGATTAGTTAATTACTAATATAATCATTATAGTTAATTGATAATAAATCATATATTGTTGGAGCGTTCATGTAAAAGAAAAAGACAGTTGCACGGGGATTCCATTTCCACGTACCCACACGTGCAATCAATCATCCATTTGGTATTCTAATCATTTACGTTACTCTCTTCACTCTTTGTGAGTTATGTATATATTTTTCATGTATCTCCAAATTTGACCAAATCTCAAAGTTGACATATTTCATATATATCATAACCACATTATTACATTATTTCATTTTCATGTGAATGCAACTTTTTGAGGTATGCTTAATTTAATACATCAGTGTGCGCATTACGCAGCGAAAATAAATACAAAATAGGATGGTTGTCACTTTTATAACATTTTCAAGAACATAGAGTTTTAGACAAATAAGCATATATGTGCACTATAACTTGAAAGGCTTTAGACAAATAATTTGGTGAATCAAATTTAACAATATTATAGAATGATATATTAACTAAGTTTCCATTTTTAAAATTTAAAGTATTAAGAGAGAATATCATATGCATTATAGGTATGTATAGATGTATAGATAATAGATATTTGAAAAAAGATTAGCAAAACCAAAATATATATCAAAAAATGAATCAAAGATGAATATAACGAAAAGATTTTAGTTTTTTTTGGTCAAATGTCATGATATGATATAAATTAATTAGAATGTGTAATTGGAGGGTCAAATGCATTTTGAAGAGAATGAGGATCATTAAGATGTAACAAATCTAGGTCGATGATTACAGGAATAAACGGCGAAGATCAGATGCCCCTACTCGCATTCAAAACATAGTTGATCCTCATAATCTTACTCATAAATTACATCAAATTAAATCAACTTTTCTTTACCATCTTGTTTCAAAATTGAACACTTGCCCCCAAACATCAAAACCTTTGATTTTGTTGTTGAACAATAGAATACCTTACGTTAAACATGTCAAAATTTGAAGATGGACATGGGAATAGTAAATTAGTACGTTTGTCAAAAAAATAAAAATAAATAAAAGGGGTCAAATGTAAAAAGGGGAAAACTTTTACATGAATCGTATAGGTCATGGGACCTTATATGTTGAGACCATAGGCTAAAAACAGTGGTACTCCAATAATTTAATTCCAACTTAAAAAGTGCAAGTACAAAGACAAGGGCTGTAAAATGTAAAGACATAAAAAGTTAAAGGGCAAAAAGCAGAAAAATACAAAAGATAGGCCCTCGTGCAACTCTGGAACACTGAATTCTAGTGGTACAATGTTATGTTGTAGTAGGACATGTACATCCACGATAATAATGCAAGTGGTTGTTGTTTTTTTATTTCTAACTTTTTATAATGTTAAATGAACCCTAACATTTAGTGGTCTCTGTTGTTTCGTGTGTCTAAACATTCCACATTTTTAACCATCAGGTTTACATATTGTTTGTTGGTTAACATAGTTATTTCTAACCGCTTGCATCATTTGGTTGTAGTCTACATGGTTAAATATCTACTAAAAAGCCACTAACGGGTCGATATAAGAGCTAATACCCAACTTGATGGGACCGAATTTACGTTTGTAACAATGTCTTTAAAATTATCTTAAGTTAGACGGATTTTAGCTTGTTTAGAACAAGGAGCCGAGGATTTTCATATTTTTGTAGGTATATAAATAACGAAAGATTTTATCAGAAATAATGGTGAAAATATCGCTCTCAGAATTTAAATGATGTGGAATTGTGGATGCATAATTATCACGAGATATGACTCAATTATTTTATTCCGGTTCCGTGCACTTGCTTCTTGATTGCATCCCCCACCTTAATCGATTGAAGCAATTATAAACTTATATCTTTAATTTCATTTCAACCCCACAACTTTTTATTAGTTTTATCATAAACCCTTAACATTTATAATTCATATATTCTCTTGATTTTTGCTTTCCAGCCATTGCTTTCAAGAGTGATCTATAAAGCAATGCCAACTCTTTTTTTAATAAAAAGTTAGATATATTATGTGTAAGTATGATGATTTAGGCTTTAATTTTAACTCAAAAAAGTTGATTCTATGCAAATAAAGACATCATATATTAAAATCCCACGGTGATGATTTCTTGTAAGTTAGACTCAATAATTTCAACAGTAAACCACAAGTACAATGAACCCTTTTAAACCGACACAACACAGATACAAAAAGAACTTATGCTAGTTAGTTGTACGTAATGCATTAAAAGATGTACATCGTTTATTAAATCTATCTTTTCTTTTGTCAATCCCCTTTAGGGTCAAACTATACGTGCGTAGTTTAGTTGATTCTGGATGGCTGAGTTTCGTAAGACAATTGTTATGTTTCTCAGTATTAGCGACCGCTCTTTTTAGGAAGTTGGTTAGACAATATAAAATGTGTGCTCAACATCATCTTTCACATGTTATACTCGGAAAGGAACATGAGGGCTAACACCTATCAGCGTTTAACATATTCAAGTTTAATTTTTATCAATGTAAAAAAGAACACACAACAAAGTAAATCCCACAAAGATTTTTTTATGTGTTGAAAGCAAGAACAAAGATGGCAATGTGATGAAAAGGAATAGGTTTCTCCTCAATTGGTTAAGTTAGATTGATGCATTTTCATGCTACCAAAATGGGAATTGCAACTTTTGTGTCAAATCCCTTTCTAAGGATCTCTAATTGATTCACACTTTTCTTCAAGTCACCATCTCTTCTTATCTTTTATGCCACCTCAAGACAATCTATCAACATCAATAAAAAAATAGAACCCAAAAGAAAACAAGGTGAATCTAAAGATATCAATTTTAATTTCCATGACAAACCAAACTTGCTTACCATCTAATTTGGAGTTTTTCTATCAATGACCCATCTAAAACAGTGTAATCCAATTGTTCCTAACCATTCGTGCGATATAGTTTGATGCTTATACTGTACCAAACCGATTTTAAAACTAAAAGTTTAAATAAAAAAACCGTACATTTGAGATCAATAAATGCATAGATAAGATTTTGCCTTGTTTGTACACCATCGTACGGCCAATTCATGGACCCTTTGTGATCGATATTATTATATGATTTATATATTAACTATCTCTCCATGGTATCCATGTACCCGTTGGTGGCCAAATTTTGACCAATCAATTTCTAATTGTAAATTTAAAAAGATCTACTACTCTCGATAAGTTTGATAACAAGGAACTGAAGCTTGTAATCCAAAATGAGGTTGGTGGTTGGAACTTGTGGCCGTAGTTGGAGAAAATTTAGAGGCTTCTATAAGCCACGTGAAATACCTTCTATTTCAAGGACTTATTGATACAATAAGTCTCGCTAAATTTGATTTGTCAAACAAGGATTAATTTTTTTTATAGGTTTTAACTTTTAAATTCTAAAAGCTTAGAATCCTAAAAAGTAGAGGTGCCAAACACACCATTTGTATATGATTAGTTTTCAATACTATCCAAGTGTTTCAATTTTGACAATATTATAGCAATTCATTTGTATACGTTGTTTGAATTCATATGAAGAACTTAAAAATATAAGATTTTCGCTATTGATTGTTATTTACCTCTTGAGAAATTGTTACACCACTAAACGTATAACATTCATCGGATGAATTTAAAAAACGTTCTTCCTTTGTTTTTCAATCCGACAGTGAACATTGTAAATTTCAATGTTTTGAAAATCGATTTTTTTTATCAAACCGAATAGAGGTTCAGTTCCGGTCGGATCAGTTGGTTTCACAAATTAAATACAACAATTCTAAAGTTTTGGTTCGCCGTTTATCTTTTCTGAGGGAGAATTTAATTTGTTGGGTTGGCATGTGCAATCAAGGGTTTATATATTTTATATTTAAAAAAAAAAAATTATAAAAAATGTGAAAATCGGTTCGCGCCAAAATCAAGTATGACCAATAACCGGTTCCAAATGGACCGGAAATTTAACTTCAAAATTCCGATTCTATCGGTCGGAACACACCGGTTGACACGGTTTTCAAAAAATTGGTAAATTTCATAGTACTCCACCGGACTACTTTCTTGATTTACCATTATTTTAATATATATATATATATATATATATATATATATATATATATATATATAAAACATGATAATTATTTGTAAGGAATTGCTAGCAAAACCAAACAACCAACAACTATTAGTTGATCACTATAATACCTATTGTTGATAATTAACCAACTCAAACAACACTCGTGCAATTAATGTTACACTTACAAACAATAAACGGATATAGAATAACAAACAAACAGGATAAACGAAACAATATTGTTATATTTATGTCCAATCTCCAACTTGGAGATTAGTTTAGTCCATAGGGTCAAACGAGAAAGTTTTTACTTTTCTTTTCATAGTCCAAGTGTTACAATTACATAAGTTTTGTTTATATTGGAAACAAGAAATTTAACCACTAAGAAAACAACCTCCTCTGGCCGACATAGAATCGCGCCATGATATAAACCATTGCACCGTGATTATACTTCAGCCTACCAGTTGCGCTCTGACTTCGCTAATTTTAGCAAAACTTGTTTTTCTTCGATTTCGTTAAGCTTCACCTAATTCACTAATGTAATCTGATTATTTGGTGTTCGTGGAAAATAATCAAATAGGATTATATATGACATAGTATTTATGTGAATATCCAATTATTAAATGTAATACTCCGTTTTTTGTAAGTTCGCGATTTTAAGATTTATAAGAGCTAATTTATTAATATTATATAATATTGAACATTTACCTTATTATTAGGGAGCTGATAAATACAACACTAATATTGTTTCATACACCATAATTGTGCAATTGTATACTTGTAATGTTTACTTTAACTATTGTACAGTTTAGTGTATGTATCAATTTGGGTGTTGTATTTATCAACTCCCTATTATTAAGTTAAGAATTTAAAGTTAGAGAAAAAGAGCCTTGCGATTTAAAATATTGATACCGAGACTAGAGAGATGTATTGTGACAATAACCCAAATTGTATACACTTAAATAAACCTTCATGTAACATCTCAAAATTTAAGATATTATTTTAATAAGTAAAGAAATATTATTGTGGTAAATGTGAAATATATTGTTTTAAGTTATTATTGTTTTAGGTAACAGAAAATAATAATAATTGTGAAATGATTTTAAGTTCCAAGCAATAAATATTACGGAGGAATAAATAAACACATCTATATCCATCTAATTATATACATACGTACACATAAATATTCATTTTTCATTTTCAGTTTCTTCCAGAAACTGAGGGAGAGATCAATAGAGAGACAGATACATAGAGAGAGAGAGATACAAAGCGAGTAAAGAGATCGACCCAGAGATCGGAAGAAAGAAAGAAAAATTTACGGGGAGTTTCTAAACATGAAATTGAGGCTAGTTAATTCGAATTCAAGTCACTACAATGATTTATAACTTGAGGTAATCCTTGTTCTTGAAAAATTTCAACCTAAGAATTTAGGGTTTGTAGAGATTAAGGATTTAATTGTTATAATATGAAGTCAAGCTTGAATTCGAGTTAAATTCATATTAGTTAGTGTGGAAATGATTGTAGTTAACACTAAATTACTCTAGAAATTGCTAATTTGAATTGTACGATAAGTGATTAAAATGGGTTTAATTTATATGAGAATGAATTTGTTGGTGCATCTTAGTGTGTCTGTCAGTTGGTCTAAGTCTGTAATGCGTTTGATATGTAATTACGTTAGTTGATAACATTTGTCTTAATTACATTTTGTGTTTTGGCGACACAAGGTCTTTGTGTCGCAATAGTCAACCTGGCGACACATCTTGTGTCGCATGAGTCGGCTTGGCGACACAGCTTGTGTCGCAAAGGCCAGATTAGGTCTAGTATAAATAGACACATACGGCTCATTAGTTAAGGTTGACGAATTTGTGAGATCAGAAAGTGTATTATCTCTGTTATAATCAATATAAGTTGATCGACTATTGGTATACAATTCATATACTTTGTGTTTGACTCGTTGTTTATCTGTTTAACGTTTTGTTATCAATCGTGGGATTCCGCACTACGTTTGATTGTTAGGGATTCAATTAGGTCCGGTATAGGGGTCCTACTAGGGTTTTAGAATTAGAATCCCTAGCTGTCGTTCCGGGGGAGTCCGGCCTGCGTGCCATAGAAACAACATCTAGGGCTTCAGCCGGAACACAGACATAAAATGTAGATGAAAATGTAAATCTTTCTGATAATAATGAATCTCTTCGTTTGGATTATTTCTCTGTTGATGACATTCCAGGTCAACCAAGACCGTTAGCTGTAGACTTTTCAAATGCTAATCTATCTTTTATTCAGTAAATGGTTAATGAGGTAAATCAGGCATCTGAACCTGAATTCGAAATAAATGATGATGTCGAGAATGAAGAAGAGGAGATGCGTCCTGATGAATTCTATGATGATGCTCCAACAATCGAGACTGATTTTTCGGAAGATGAAGCAGAGCCAGCTGGAACTTCGCAAACTGTTCCAGAAACTACACCGACTTCTGATACTGCTCCTACTTCAACCTCTGAGCGGCCTGTGATAAGTTTTATTCCTGGTGTATCTATTCCCGTTACTTGCAAGACATATAAGGTTAGTGGGAATTATACATGAATTATTAAAAGCTGGAAAACCTACAAAGGTATTTTCATGATTAAAAGAAGCGATGGCATTCAGTATTTCAAAAGATCATTTAAGAAGCTGAGTACATTGACAAAGGGAGAAATAAATCATCCAGCTCAACTGGAACTGATAAATCCAACTAGGGATTCAAGAGCTGATTTTGTACAGATGGTTTTGCATCGTGAAGTGAAGAGCAAAAGATATAATTTTATCAAACCGACGCTTGGTAAGAGATTCATATTCAAGAAGAAACTTGATCCAGTTACAAGGCAGCCGATTTGCAAAATGCGTTATCCACCAGCTGATTGTTTAACTGAGATACCATTGGAGACAGTTCCCTTTAACTTTTTAAGAAGATTTCATTATTGGGAACTCGATCCCCATACAGGCGAAGCTGTGTTCATTTTTGTTCCAGAATCTGAGCATCCAGAGAGAACTTCGCTCTATGATTTGAAGAAAGCTAAATTTAAAGTTTTTGACCCTATGAGCTTGATAAATTTGTCACAGAAAGAATTGAGGAAGCTGTTTGATAATCCAATTCGCTTCAACGTAAGAAATGTTGTGAATTCGATTCTGGCAAGACAATTCCAGAAAGTTGTGACTGTGTGTGTTACGCATGGGATTCATGCTGGAGGCAGGTTTCCTACAGGCTGGGCTTAATTGAAGAAATTTTGAAGACCAAGCTGAAGAAACGGGGGAGTTTGTTGGTGCATCTTAGTGTGTCTGTCAGTTGGTCTAAGTCTGTAATGCGTTTGATATGTAATTACGTTAGTTGATAACGTTTGTCTTAATTACATTTTGTGTTTTGGCGACACAAGGTCTTTGTGTCGCAATAGTCAACCTGGCGACACATCTTGTGTCGCATGAGTCGGCTTGGCGACACAGCTTGTGTCGCAAAGGTCAGATTAGGTCTAGTATAAATAGACACATACGACTCATTAGTTAGGGTTGACGAATTTGTGAGATCAGAAAGTGTATTGTCTCTGTTATAAACAATATAAGCTGATCGACTATTGGTATACGATTCATATACTTTGTGTTTGACTCGTTGTTTATCTGTTTAACGTTTTGTTATCAATCGTGGGATTCCGCACTACGTTTGATTGTTAGGGATTCGATTAGGTCCGGTATAGGGGTCCTACAGAATTAGTGTTAATTCCCTTGGATTATTATTTAGAAATATTATTGGAGTGTTATTGGTGGAAATTGGATTAAGTTTATAAAGGGAATTGATTCGCTTCAATTAAAATAGTTTTGATGGATTATATAGAATTATGTAACAAGTGGAACTAGTTTAAATGGTGGATTGAAAGTATAGTGGTTATGTTTATATAATGTTGATCACAATTGAGATTGTGATTCAAATAGTTAAGTTTTAGAAGTGTATATATGATCATGAAAAGAAAGGTTACCCGACTTGATTAAAGTAAAACTTAATCAATCCAAAGAGATGATGGATTGATGATAATGATGATTAGTTGATTACAATGATTGTGATTGCTAAAAGTGTCGTTATATGCATGTGTATTATGATAGGGATCGAAAGGCGTGGAAAGCTTTCGTGATCATTGTTGTGAATCATCAAATATCGAGGTGAGTGATATGGGGGTTAAATGGGTAATGATTGTATGTTCTGAATTGTTTACGAGTAAGAGGTTCATACAATCAATTGGATTATGCTTGTTTTATATACTTGTTTCTTATGTGATAAACTCCAAAATGTACTATATTGTAGTACTAATTTATCCCTTATTTGATAGATTTCTAAGTATTTTATGTGAATAAGATACTTAGTCCATTCATATTTGCAATTAGGAGTTTAATCGGAGCTTGGATTGAAAAGAAACAGAAAACGAGCTTATTATGAAGAAAATATGCTTTAAGAATCAAAAGTTAGACAAGAGAGAATGGATTGAAGTGTAAATGAAGCTCGAATCGGAAAAAGAATGAAAGATGAGTTGAAAATGGAGGAAGAATGTAAAAGCTGAGTTTTCGACTATGCGTTAGTATTTTGTCCATAACTTTCTCATACGAACTCCGATTTGGTTGATTCAGGTTGGAGAATTTAGCTAACAGGCAGGGCTATAACATATCAAAAATTCAGATCATTTGGGTGAAAACTCATCCATACGCCATATGGATTTTCCATACGCCGTATGGATGAGGTGGTGGAGGCCCAGTGTAACGCGTAGATGGGCCGGACTTCTTTTCAATCCATACGCCGTATGGAAATTCCATACGCCGGATTGATTCTGCAGTATAGGTTAAATTCTTATTTGCCTCATTTTAACCCTAAATTTACATACCAGAAGATACAGCCGGCTGGAGGGGGTTTTTCCCCCATTTTGGGAGCAAATCGATGGCGGTTTGGAGGCGGAAAAGGCTAGGATCATCCTAATAATTCTACTTCATTCGGTTCATGATTCAGTTTGCGTATCATCTTCCGATTTCAATTCTAAACATGTCTATGTGTTTTGTTTTGAGATTTGAATCTGATTTTATATAATTGAATCATGGATTAGACTTATTGTTAATTGTTTTGTTTAATAATCTTTGATTATGAATGTTTGAAAGTTATAATTGTGTTTTGAATCAATTGACTGATTGAAGATTGTTACGTTATCTGTAGAACCTTGTTTATTGGTGATAATTAATTGCTACTTAACGTGGTCAATAAGATTATTGAGATTGAGTTCCTTTGATACTATTGATTATTGATGATTATGAATTTAGGTTTATGATCATTGCTAAATATATTGAGTTTGATAGGTTAAGAGCATAGTTATTAATTAATCTAAAATGAATGAGCTAATAAGAGATTATTAGTAGGTATTGTTGAGTCATACCGCGAAGATTAATCGTAACAAGTCGTGAATACGTAATGCACAATCTAAGAAAAAGCACGCAATAGAGCAATATTCTTGCGACGTCGGATCGATGTTTAATGTGGGACCCTAGGTTGTAGATATTAGTTTTACCCGGAACGTTGGCTAATATATATTTAACTTGGACTCTTTGATTAATATCCAAGTTAATATAAAAGAAATCATAATCAGACAATCAAAACACATGAACCGGATAATATGAATCAAAGTGGAAGAATCTAAGCAATTACATGTCTATCTCCGATTGTTTATCGTTTTCTCTTTATCTTGTTTTATGTTATTTGGTTTGGTTAATTTGTTCATTTTTAACGTTCGTACGGAACTAAAACGTACCCCCTATGTTACTGCTTTATTAGTTTAGTTAATAATTCCAATTTAATTGAATAACATCGTTTCTGTGTTCCTGTGTTCGACCTGGACTTACCATGGCTATACTATTCCGATCGGGTATTCTTGCCTGGTTGTGATAGTAGTGTTGGTATATCATGTACTTTATAAATAATAAAACTATACGCTTTCACACGCATCAAGTTTTTGGCGCCGCTGCCGGGGAACACTTAACCGATTGGACTATTGTTCTACCGGGGAACGGTTGCTTATTCGATTAAGTTGGAAACTATAAAAAAAATTATATAAAAAAATAAAATAAAAAATGTTTTGTATACAATTGTTTATATGTTAATTATATGTATATGCTTGTTATATAGTTTAATATTTAATGGAGCGAAGATTTTGAATTTGGTTTGCACATACTCTCAACCGGTAGTCATGCGTACCAGTCGGCGGTTGGAAGAGCCATTTTTGCGACAAGATTCTGTTGTCTGCTCTATTTGTTAATAAGTAGTTTTAACTTTTAGTTATTTTATATTTTGTTTTCTTGTTTTTGTTTGCATTTTTGAACTTTGTGGGTGTGTTCCCTGGAAACCCTCACGAGACAATAACTCGTCCACTCGGGATACCGAGGGGTTTAAAGGCTTATTGCATATGCTAAATGCAACCGTGATGCCTACGGAAGTGTGTTGTTGAATATTTTCATAATCAGATCAAGAAAGCATTTTTCATCAAGATCAGGGGAGTTTTCTGTTTACTTCTTTTCTATTCCATATTTTACGATTCCTTATTTTGCAATGAGGACATTGCTTTATTTTAAGTGGAGGATGGGAAAAAGAAGTTTGCTTGTCCTAAATTATGAATTGGTAAATATTGATAAATTTCAAGCTAGATGGCATTCTATGTTGGTCATTTTTCAAACCAAATTTTTCTTTTAAAAATGTATTCTCTTTAAGTTTAGAAAATTTTGTAACAAATCTCGGAAATTCAAAGGATAATTTGAACTTAAATTTTAAGATATCAGATAGTTATCATGTGATATATTGATAGACAATCTATGTATAAGTTGTTGAGCTATTAAATAAAATTTATGCAATAAGTTGGCAATATTCCGAGAGGAACTTTAGCAATGTATGACTTTAGTCTTAATTCTTATATATGATAGTGTGCGGTATGCCATAATTTTGGAATTCAATTAATATCATTTGGGGATATACTGGGTGTTGTTTCATCTGTTGTACGTAAATACAGACCTGGTCTCCGCCAGTATATTTAATGAAAAAGAGCAAAAAGAGTTTAAATGAACTCTTAATTTAAAAATGTAGTCAAATTATGTCACTTTGTTGTACTGAGGTACAGACCTGCCACCAATGGTTTGACTAAAAAGTTATTATGCTAAACCAAAGTCAAGTTATGTCGCTCTGTTGTGTTGAGGCACAGAGACCTGTCACCAATGTCTTGACTTGAAAAATGATTGTTTAATTGGATATCCATAATATGTGCAATATTATCACGTTATATGTATGAGGGTATTTTGCTATTGTGAATCAAAGGTAAAGCTGCTAGAACAATGATAAGTCAAGCTCAATTACCTAAGTATAGATTGTTTGGGTAGACAACAATATCGGTAATCCTTGTGAGCTATCTGTTATGCATAATAAAAATGAATGAGATAATTTGTATTTCCTAGAGGAGTTTCTTGATTGCTAAATCATAAAGTAGGATTATTTTTAAGATAAAAATTTGGTTGGTTAAATGCTAGTTGGTATGTAAGTCCCATTTTGTCGTTTACCTATTCATTTTAGTTGATAGTCTACTTGAGGACAAGTAGAATTCAAGTGGGGGATGTTTGATAAATGTCAAAATGTACTATATTGTAGAACTAATTTACCCCGTGTTTGATAGATTTCTAATGCATTTTATGTGAATAAGATACTCAGTTCGTTCATATTTGCAATTAGGAGTTTAATCGGAGCTTGGATTAAAAAGAAACAGAAAACGAGCTTATTATGAAGAAAATATTCTTTGAGAATCAAAAGATAGACAAGAGAGACTTGGATTGAAGTGTAAATGAAGCTCGAATCGGAAAAAGAATGAAAGATGAGCTGAAAATGGATGAAGAATGTAAAAGCTGAGTTTTCGACTATGCGTTAGTATTTTGGTCATAACTTTCTCATACGAACTCCAGTTGGGTTGATTCAAGTTGTAAAATTTATCTAACATACAGGGCTACAACATATCAAAAATTCATATCATTTGGGTGAAAACTCATCCATACGCCGTATGGATGAGGTGGTGGAGGCCCAGTGTAACGCGAAGCTGGGCCGGGCTTCTTTTTAATCCATACGCCGTATGGAAATTTCATACGCCGTATGGATTGATTCTGCAAATTATATTATATACCTATTTGCCTCATTTTAACCCTAAATTTACATACCAGAAGATACAGTCGACCGGAGGGGTTTTTTCCCTCATTTTGGGAGCAAATCGATGGCGGTTTGGAGGCGGAAAAGGCTAGGATCATCCTATTGATTCTACTTCATTAGGTTCACGATTTGGTTTGCGTATCATCTTCCGATTTCACTTCTAAACATGTCTTTGTGTTTTGTTTTGAGATATGAATATGATTTTGTATAATTGAATCATGGATTATGTGAGTGCCCCGTAGGTTGGATCACAGATGATAGAAGTAATCGATTACAAGGCGGAAACAAGTAATCAATGTAAACAAACACACTATCAAACCGAAAATGAATACTCAAAGTATATTAGCTTGATATTATGAACTATAAACGTTTGAGAATGATTACAGAGAGTTTAGTCGATAAATGGTGCTAGGGTTTCGTCAACCCTAGCCTGAAACCCGTAGGTTTGCTTTTATACTAACACAAATTGGCAGACATGCGTCACTTGGCTAGTGTTGTATGTGGTCACCTTCATGCGTCGCTTACCTAAGTGTCGCTATGCGTCACTAAGGCAAGTGTCGCCTAACACTAAACTTAAGTGTCGCTAAGTACAAAATCTATATTTCTATTAAACTTAACTCACGACACTTACAACTCGATAGACCAACTGACTGACACACTAAATGTACCAACAAACTCCCCCGTGTCATCAACTTGGTCTTCAAAATCTTTAATCACTTCCAGCCATATGGAAATACACCACCAACATATATTCCATTGGCTACACAGATATCCACAATCTTCTGAAATTTGATAGCTTCATTTCTGTCTCTAACCTTGAATTGCATCTTATTCTCATGCAGTTTCTTCATGTCTCGCTCCGAAAGATTTATCAAACTTAATGGATCAAAACACAAAATTTATTTCTTTTCAATCCCCATGTTGACCTTTTCTTAGGTTTCGAAATCTCCCAAGCGGTCTTCTCTCCTGAATCGACATCGATTGAAGGTTCTGGATCCGTTGACGGTTCTGAATCAGGTATAAAGAGAAGCACAGCTTCACCTGTAATATTGTCATATTCCCAATACTGCAATCTTCTGAGAAAGTTCAAAGGAATGATCTCTAAAGGAATCTTCTTTAAGCAGTTTGCTGGTGGATAGATCATCCTTACTATTGGTTTCCGAGTAATAGGATCCAACCTTTTCTTGAATTTGTATCTCATGCCAAGCGTCGGTTTAATCAAATTACATTTCTTACTATTCATCTCACGACGTATGGTAACCTGAAAGAAATCTGCTCTTGAATCTCGAGACCGATTAATCAAAGGTATTTGAGATAATCTCTGAAGTTCACATTTAGGCAAAGTACTTATTCGATAAAACTTGAGATTGAAGTACTGAATGCCATCACTTCGCTTAATAAAAAACAATGAGTTGTTTTCATCAAACTTCCAACTCTTAATCAAACCCGTGTAATCAGTTCTGACTTTGTAGTGTTTGCACGTTACGGGTACCTCAGTTATTGGTTTGAATACTAACTGAGTTTTTGAATGTTCTGCAGTGGAGGCTGAAGGCTCAGTGGTTTCTGCTTCTGCTTCATCCTCTGAAGAATCAGATTCGATAATGGGAGCCTCATCAAAACATTCATCACTTTGTATTTCCTCTCCCTCTCCCTCAACATCATTATTTCCTTCAAAATCAAAATCCTCTGCCATTGACTCATTAACAGTTTCTTCCTCAGGTATCGAAGTGCTCTCATTCATCATTCTTTGAATAAACGTAAGATCTACATATGAATAATCAACAACAATTGGTCTTGACTGACCCTGAACCTCAACAAAATAATCAAAAGAGATATTTTCATTGATAGCAGAATCTTGTACATTTTCCGGTTCTGGGGGAGGAGTTACATTTGTTTCTAACTCCTTGGGATCATCCTCCCCCGAAACAATAGTAACTGACTCCAGCTCTAACAACCTAGACCCAAGATCAGAGACCTGAAGCCTCAAATCATCAACCTGTGCAGCCTTAAGCTCCAAATCCTTGATCTGAGTAGCCTGAGCTACAATAATTGCGGTCTGATAATCAAAACGTTTGGTCAACTGCTCCATCTGCCTCAGAAGCTGTTGAATAGATGGGAGCTGTGGCTGTGTTGATTGTTGTCGTGGAGATTGTTGTTGTTGAGGGGTTCGCTGACCAGGTTCTTGTATTACTATTCTAGTTCTCTGGCGTCTCCTCAGAGGTAAATCTGAATAAGATGGAGAAGACCCAGCTGGTAGCTTGCCAGTATTTCTCGGCACGTGAACGCTGCCCGCAGAAATCCATCGCAAAATACGCTTAAAGCGTCTAGGATCGGCGATCTGAATACCGTCCAAAGCATTCGGTGAGGGCACATCACCCTCAGAGTTAGGTGGTGTGGGCCCACCATCATCATCGTCACCTTCTACGTCAACACGCTCAATATTCTCGATATCATTCAGATCCTGAGCAACCTCATTTTCAACCAAATCCTCCTCATTCACTGGAGGAGGTACCACATCCTCAAAACCGTCATTTGGCGGAGCAACATAGTGTTCATCGACTATGTGCCCGAACAATTCACGATCAGCCAAAACCTGTTCACCCTTTGGCGCTAACTTGCAGTCGTTGAAAACGCGTAGAAGCATGGGTGTCAGAACCAATAACGAGCGCTGATCTGGAGTAATTTTCAGATTTAAATCGTTCAAAAGAAGCTGCAAAAACCTCGGATACTGCAACCACTTATCTTTACCAGCTCGTACATTCTCAACCATATTTCCGAAGATGTATCCGCTAAAGTTGTAGGGTTTGTTGTAAATCAGTGCCAACATCAAAGATAACGTGAGATGACTGGCTGCATCATATCCACCTTTCTTGGGGATAGGCAGACAATAACGATATGGCATAGATATCTCCATACCCTGCAGAGATATTGCTTTCGAAAGTTGGATAGCTGGTTTGCAGGATAACCCATCCTCTGAACTCCACCGTAAATAAATGTCGGCTCAAACATGGTCGGCATCTCATGTGTATCGTTGAACTGGAGAACTCGACGAACTAAATCCCCTCCCCTCTCTTTCCCTTCATTTTCAACTTTTGTAAAACACCCAACCACCTTCTAGCTCGTTTGGAAGAAAAGAACCACCACGTCGCGATCTATATTCCTATCTTTTCGAAATTCTCCGACGTTAAGTTTGTAAGTTTCCGACAAATCTTGAAACACTCCGATTTCCATTATTTTCACTTGTTTGTTGTTTATTTAATCTTGAAATGTTCAAATATGGGGGTAAAAGAATCGGACCAAATGGTCGCCGGAAAACATGTTTTTGGCTCAAATTCCGGCCAACAGCTCGTTCTGTCGTAGAAGGCTGTAGGCCACCTACGCCACCAGCTGCTAGCCGTGCATTTCAGATGACAGTTGATGAATCTTTCATCACCGAGGACGTCATTACGGGTACTTTTCTTGTTAATTTTGTACCAGCACGTGTTCTTTTTGATTCTAGAGCAAACTGTTCATTTATATCTGTGAATTTCTGTGAAAAGTTAAAGTTGACTCCCTCGTTGATTGTGAACCCTATTGATGTAGAAATAGCAACTGGCAAAATGGTTCCTGTTACCACTTCGGTGACTAGGGCTAATATTGCAATAGAAGGTCATGACTTTCCTGTTTCATTTCTTCTGTTGCCTATTCCAAGTTTTGATGTGGTGTTGGATATGAATTGGCTAAGTCAAAATAAAGCCAATATTGAGTGTCATAAAAAGTTGATAAAAATCCCAATTTCTAAAGAATCATACGTAGTGGCTCGAGGAGAATGGGAAAAAGGCAGCATTCCTTTAATTTCAGTAATGAAAGCTAGAAAATCTTTAGCTAAAGGTTGTGAGTTCTATTTGGCCTATGTTGTGAATACCAAGTTAGAAAAGAAAATAGTGTCTGATGTCCGGGTGGTTTCTGAATATCCGGAGGTTTTCCCTGACGAGTTGCCTGGTTTACCCCCTGTTAGGGAAGTTGAGTATCAGATTGATTTGATTCCTGGTTCCTCCCCTGTAGCTAAGTCTCCTTACAGATTAGCACCTTCAGAAATTCGTGAAATGATGACTCAGATTCAGGAACTGTTAGATAAGGGTTTTATCAGGCCTAGTTCTTCTCCCTAGGGTGCTCCTGTTTTATTTGTGAAAAAGAAAGAAAGTACTCTTCGAATGTGTATTGATTATAGGGAACTGAATAAAAGAACTGTGAAGAATAAGTATCCTTTACCCAGGATTGATGAGTTATTTGACCAGTTGCAGGGATCTTCTTATTTTTCTAAGATTGATTTGAGATCAGGTTATCACCAGGTGCGAGTTCGCAAAGAAGATATTCCTAAGACTGTTTTTCATACCAGGTATGGCCATTATGAGTTCTTAGTTATGCCGTTTGGATTGACTAATGCTCCTGCTGTGTTTATGGATTTAATGAATCGGGTATGTCATCCTTTTCTTGATAAGTTTGTGATTGTGTTTATTGATGATATTCTAATTTATTCAAAGTCTGAGTCTGAACATGAACATCATTTAAGACTTGTTCTGGAAACTCTAAAAAGGGAACATCTATATGCTAAATTCTCAAAATGTGAATTTTGGTTGCGGGAGGTTTAGTTTTTAGGGCATGTTATTTGTAATGACGGGATAAAAGTTGATCCGTCTAAGGTTGAGGTAGTGATGAATTGGAATACACCTAAATCTCCTTCTGAAATTAAGAGTTTTCTGGGGTTGGCGGGTTATTACAGAAAGTTCATCAAAGACATTTCTAAGATTGCTAGCCCGTTGACCAAATTAACACGTAAGAATGTTTGATTTCAGTGGGATGGTCAACAAGAAATAGCCTTTCAGACTTTGAGACAGTTATTATGTCAGGCCCCAGTTTTAGCTTTACCAGATGGTTCTGATGATTTTATTGTTTATTGTGATGCCTCTCATGCTGGATTGGGATGTATTTTGATGCAAAGGGATCGGGTAATTGCTTATGCTTCTCGTCAGTTAAAAACTCATGAAAAGAATTACCCTACTCATGATCTAGAACTTGCAGCTGTTGTATTTGCATTAAAGATTTGGAGGCATTATTTAAACGGTACTAAATGCGTGATTTGTACTGACCATAAGAGTTTGCAGTATATGTTTACACAGAAAGATCTAAATATGCGACAAAGGCGTTGGTTGGAGCTGATTAAGGACTATGATTGTGAAATCCGATATCACCCGGGTAAAGCTAATGTGGTAGCAGACGCGCTGAGCCGAAAGTCATCTTCTGATCGGGTATGTTTTATGCGTTTAAAGATTTCTTCTGATTTGATTTCTCAATTAAAAACTACCCAATTGGAAGCCTTATTGGATGTTAATTTGAAATCAGAAATTATGTTGTAACTAAAAGAATTGTTAGTTGATGATTCTCGGGGGTTGAAAACCTTTCAGTCTCGGGTTTGGGTTCCATTGATTAGGGGACTTCGGGATTTGATATTGTTAGAGGCTCATAAATCTAGATTGTCTATTCATCCCGGAAGTACAAAAATGTATAATGACCTGAAACCTTTATATTGGTGGCCTACGATGAAAATCGATGTTGCACGTGTGTGGAAACTTGTCATATATGTTCTCAGGTAAAAGCAGAGCATCAGAAACCATATGGTTCATTGAGACAGCTTGATATTCCCGAGTGGAAATGGGAGCATATTACTATGGATTTTGTCATCAAACTTCCCAGAACACAGAAAGGCAATGATATGATTTGGGTAATTGTTGATAGATTGACCAAGAGTGCTCATTTTCTAGCTACCAGTGAGACTGCTTCTTTGACTCGGTTGGCCCAGTTGTATATTCATGAGATAGTTTCGAGACATGGGATTCCGTTATCTATTGTGTCAGACAGGGATTCCAGGTTTATTTCCAGATTTTGGCAGAGTTTACAGCGGGAATTGGGTACCAGAGTTAATCTCAGTACGGCTTATCATCCCCAGACAGATGGTCAGACAGAGCGTACCATTTAGACACTGGAAGATATGTTGTGAGCTTGTGTGTTAGAGTATGGTAGTTCTTAGGATTCTCACTTTCCTTTAGTAGAGTTTGCTTATAATAACTCATATCACTCTAGTATTGGCATGCCACCGTATGAGATCTTATATGGGTGTCGCTGCAGAACACCTACTTAGTTGAGACATAGTTTGTGACAACAGATCTAGCTTTGCAATATGACTAGTGTAATTGTTATCATGTTGATATATTGGTTTAGATTTGTAAATTGATATTGTTTTGATATTAATATTCGTTAAATATATTATTATGATAAAGTGTTAGACGAATACAGATTTTAACAATATATATACATATGTTGCGAATTGACTTATTTGATTAAGACGTTTGCTGCGAGTCGAGATCTCAAGTCGCAAGGCTTTGCGATGCGAGATGAGATCTGAATACGCAAAGAACAAAGTATAGTCTTAGCGAGCCGAGTTCAGTGTTGGGCTTGGGCTGCGAGTCGAACTGGACTCGCAGGCCCATGCGAGCCGAGACGAGATATACTATATAATGTTTTTCATCTTTTGAAAAACATAACAACTTTGGCATAATTTGAGATCGGAATTTTTGCATTCCTGCGAACTCAGTATTTCCAGAGAAACATAGACTAACGGCTAGGCTTTGACGTTTATTCGTATAAAGTAAAGCAATTGGTTAACCTAAACGCGAACTATATTGTTATTAGTAAGATAACACTGTATTGAGGAATTCCGCGCCTTAATACTACAGATAACGAAATTATCGATCCTAGAACTAGGGACTTACAATTGGTATCAGAGCTTTCAGGTTAGATAACGAGTGTAGTTCAAAGTTTTCGGGTTAATCGCGTGTGATTTAGGATTGTTTTGACGTGCATTAGTGTGTAAAAACAATTAAAATCACTCTCTGGACGATTTAGGGTTTGTTTACGGTCGAAATTTCCCGTTTCAATCGTAAAAATACCAGAAATCTTTGGTTTTTCGCGTTTTTCAGCCGTTTTGCGAGTCGAGATTAGGGTTTCAGATAAGTCTGCGAACCGATTGAACTTGCGAGTCGACATACCTACGAGTCGACATTTTGCGAGTTGAACTAAGTTGCGATTTGAAATACTCTGCGAACCGAGATCTCCTGCGAAACGAGATCACTTGCGAGTTGACATCACTGCGATCCGAACTGAGACTTGCGAACCGAGATTCTGCGAGTCGAGCTGAGATTGCGAGTTGAATTGAGTTCTTGCTAGTCGATATTTTTTTTATTTTTCTAAATTCGCGAATACATTTTAACTTTAAGCTTTACGATGTCTGACCTTCGCAAAATGATTGAGATGGACCACGTGATTGGAAAATCTAATGTTCCACCTAAATTGTTGAGAGTTGAGGATTATTATAGTTGGAGGGATAGGTTTGAGTCTTACTGTAGATTTCATGATCTATCTATCTGGATGTGTATCAAAAATGGATACACGGCACCTACACAATCTGTTGAAAATGCTATTGTGGTTCTCACTTATCAACAGATGAGTGAAGCACAAAAGAAGGAATTTGAGGTTGAAAACAAGGCTCATTCTTCTATTAAGATGAGTCTTCCTAAGGAATTTAAACATCAACTAAAGTCCTTCCATACTGCTAGAACTTTGTGGACAGCTCTTGAGAAACGGTGTGAAGGTAGTCCACAAGTTAAAGCAGGCAAGAGGAATCTCCTGAAAAAGCAGTTTACTGTGTTCAAAGCTTTAAAAGGAGAAGATCTTGATGCGTATACCACAAGATACTACCATTTGTTGAGTGAGCTAGATGACCATGAGATTGTGACTACAGAGACTGAGAAAACCGACAAGTTTATTGAGGGTTTACCGTCTAAGTGGGAAATGCATGGCATAATGCTTAAAGACAATGATGAGAGGTATGCAACCATGACCTTAGAGCAGGAAATTGATAAGCTCAGAGGTTATGATTTCACCAAGAAGACTAGAGATACTGATTCTGATCAGGCTCAGGATCCGGGACTATATCATGGAAAATCTACTATTTCTACTGCTTCCTCAAGCTCGACCACTGCTTTATTTGTTGGTAATGCTGAAGGAAAGGGTGAAATGATTACCGATGATCTGTGTCTTCTTACATCATCTGGTAGTGAAGCAAAGGGTAAACCAACTGAGAAGTCACCTCAGGAGCATCAAAAGATGCCTATGAGTGTGAAATCTGCTGAACAGCAATTATCTGTTCTAGCTTCATTTGTAGCTTCTTATGAAAACTACCTTCAGGGTAAAATCAATGATACAATTATGTTTGACGAAGATTACGATCAGATAGACCCTGATTATCTAGAAGAAATAGACCTTCAGGACCAACTTACTATGTTGTCAAGAAGGGTAAAGAATTTCTTGAAGAAAATAGGTAGAAAGGTAGTTGGCAATAGATCAGGGTTTGATAAGACCAAGATCAAGTGTTTTAACTGTCAGGGTTATGGACACTTTGCTAGAGAGTGCTAAAGACCTAAGGTAGAAGCTGGCAATGGACAACAAGGTTCGGGAAGCACTCTCGCTTCCAAAGCCTTAGTTGTGAAGCAGTTGGATGGATCGTATGAATGGAAAGCTCAGTCTGAGGATGCTTTCATGGCTGAGATTGATGAATCTACATCCTATATGCCTACTGATGTAGAATGTGAGGTAAAGGTGCCAGAAATTGAAACAAAAGCAAGTGATGAAGATGTGCTATATATGGAGTCAACTGAAAACATGATTCCTAAAGATTTTGTAGCACGCATGGCTGAAATTCAAACAGACAAGAAAAGGGTATGTATTGATATTCTTACTCTTGCTGATGTCTGTTACTTGGTTACTGACTTACAGTCACAGGTTAGTGTTTTAACTGTTTCAAACAAAAACCTGTCTTCTCAAGTTAACATATTGACTGAATCTAATAAGACTGTTAGATCTGAACTTGAACTAGCTAAGATTGATGTGCATAGGTTAAGTGATGATAAACAGGACTTAAAAAATAAAATTAAGTCTAATGCTTCTGATAGGAGTGCACTTAGAGATACCATTAATGAAAAAGCTGTCATCATAGATGGTCTCTATATAAACCTAAAAGACTTAAATCAGACAATTGCTAATAAAGAGAAAGAATTAGCTGACTGTAAGTTGAAGTTAGTTGAGCAAAATAGTAAAATAGAAAATTATAGAACCACTGAGATGGACAAGATGCTAGATGCTCAACGAAGTGTAAAGGATAAGTCAGGACTAGGTTATAATGAGACACCTCCTCCTTTCAATTCAAAGTACACTAGACTTCCAGAAGATACTGAAATGACTGAAGTATGTTCTGAAAAACCAGTAGTTAAACCTGATCAGTCAGAGGCACAGAAGAGTGTTATTAAGAACCCTTCATCTGATGATAGTAAGACAATTCCTCACACCAAAGTACATTTTGTACCGGGTGGAGTAATTAATGATACTAAGACTGATGAAGTGGTTAATAAAGAACATGTGATTGAATCTTTAGTACCTAAGACTCCGATAGCGGATGCAAAAGTTAGTAAGTTACGAAAACAGATGTCTTGCTTCAAGTGTCACTAAAAAGGACACGTAGCTTCCTGTTGTCCAAATAAGAAGTTGGAAGCATCACATAAGTTAGTGAATACTGAAAAGACACCGACCACTTCTAGTTCGATTGTAGATAGGTTAGGCTCCATACCGGGATTTGGAAGCAAACCTGTAAACATTCTGAAAAGAGATGGTAATCATAGTGTCTCTCCACCTAAACCTAAAAGGGCTTATACTCTAAACGAAAATACTTTCAATAAGCCAAGAGATAAGACACCTTCGAGGTTTAGGACCCCAAGTAGAAACCATAGTCAATTTGAGAATGGCTCTACTTCGAGTGCACAGGGATCTAAGTATGTGCCTAGGAGGTTTTGTACTCACTCTCCTCATAGGCCTAAAACTACAAATCATCAACAGTCTCAAACTCATGTGAAAGTTACCAAGACTCCCGATGGGAACAGTTATGGTCACTTTAAGGAGGTTCAGATTGTAGATGATCAGGGACAAACCAAGACCGTAATGGCTTGGGTCCCTCTTGATAACTAATTGTGTACAACTTGTTATGTGTAGGAGCAGACTGTGAACAAGGTTAGCTGGTGGTATGTAGACAGTGGATGCTCAAGACACATGACAGGTGAACGAAGTCTACTGAAGGACTTCAGAGAAGGTTTCAAGCAAAAAGTAAATTTTGCAGGAGACAAAGGAGGAGTAATTACTGGAAAATGAAAAGTTTCAAATGGAACTTTGACTCTAGAGGATGTGAATTATGTTGAAGAACTAACTCATAACCTAGTGAGTGTTTCCCAAGTCTGCGATAAAGGTCATCCAGTTCATTTTAATGAAAAGGAGGCTTTAGTTCTGAAGCCAAGCTTCACAATTCCGGAAGAATGGATATTGATGAGGGCACCAAGGAAGAAGGACATCTATGCTATAAACATGGGTGTTTCTAATTCTTCAATGGTGTCTACATGCTTACTATCCAAGGCTTCAGAAGCAGACGCATTGTTATGGCACAGGAGAATGGCACATTTGAACTTTCGAAAAATGAATTTTATAACCAAGAATGGTTTAGTTCTAGGTGAACCACAGAAATGTTTCGAGTCAGAAGACAAATGTGTTCCTTGCCTAAAAGGGAAGCAGCACAAGAAACATCACAGGTCTAAGATTAAAAACACAATCTGCTCGTCTTTTGAACTGCTGCACATGGACCTCTTTGGCCCAATAAGCAAGAGAAGTCTAGGTGGCAAGTGGTATTGTTTAGTTATCACAGATGATTACTCTAGATTCTCATGGGTATTCTTTTTGGGATCTAAGGATGAAACTCCAGGAATTTTAATGGAGTTCTTTGATCTAATAGAGAATATCTATAAAACAAGAGTTAAGCGTATTCGTAGTGATAATGGAACGGAATTTAAGAACTCAACGTTGAATATCTATTGCTTAAGCAAAGGGATACAACATCAATTCAGTGCACCATATGAACCTCAACAGAATGGTGTTGCTGAAAGGAAAAATAGAACGTTGATTGAAGCTGCTAGAACAATGCTTGCAGATTCAAAGCTTCCGGTCATCTTTTGGGCAGAAGCAGTGAATACAGCATGTCATGTTCTGAATAGAGTTCTTACGGTGAAAAAGCATAACAAGACTTGTTATGAACTTTTGAACAATAAGAAACCTAACTTAAAAGGATTTGAACCTTTTGGAGTTGCTTGTACAATATTGAAAACAGGAAATCAAGCTAAATTTGGTGAAAAGGTTGACGAAGGATTTTTCCTAGGTTATGTGCCCAACTCACCAAATAAAAGAGTTTTCAATAAAGTCACGGGACGACTGGAAATTGTTTATAATATTGAGGTTACGAGCTATGTACCTGCCGTGCATAAGGGATTGGATTGGCAATTTGACTATTCAGATCTCTTTCAGTCATTTAAGGTTCCCATAAGTGACTTTGTCAGTGATTCAGAGATTTCTCAGCTCTTTGAATGAAGAATTGGACAATGGTCCGTCTTCAACATCGAGTGTTCTGAAATCTGGAATCAGGACATCAGATGACTCAAATGAAGCTTCTTCAAGTGGGTCTCAACAATTTTCAAAGGATAAGTATCAGGAAACAGAAGATTCTGAAGAGGATCTTCAAACAACATTTGATGATATGCTTACTTCTTTGAACCATTTAAAGATCTCTTCAGCAAATTCAGATGCAATGCCTTCATTAGAAGAGATTGGTACTAACTTAGGAGATGAGTTAATAGTTGATCCTATACCAATTACGAGAATGAGTAAGAATCATCCCGTTGAAAATTTCATCGGTGATATTAATACTCCTGTTCAAACTAGGACTCAATCTAAAGTTAGTACAACTGAAAATTTAGAAAGCTTGTATACTGCTATGAAAGAGACAGGGATTCCTAATCAATGTCTATATTCATGCTTTATCTCACTAGTTGAGCCTAAAAATTTGCAAATGGCTCTCAAAGAAAGTTCGTGGGTTGAAGCTATGCAAGAAGAACTGCAACAGTTCTCAAAATTACAAGTATGGGAGTTGGTTGACCTTCCAAAGGGAGAATATCCAATTGGAACTAGATGGGTATTTAAGTGTAAGAGAGATGACCGGGGATTCATTACTCGCAATAAAGCTCGTCTGGTGGTTCAAGGGTTTAATCAACAAGAGGGGATAGATTACAACGAAGTGTTTGCAACAGTTGCTAGGCTAGAAGCAATTAGAGTATTCTTAGCATTTGCCTCTTTTAAGGGTATCAAAGTTTATCAGTTGGATGTTAAGAGTGCCTTTTTATATGGCAAAGTTGAAGAATTGGTGTATGTTTCACAACCGCCAGGGTTTACTGATTCTGACCATCCAGATAGAGTATATCATTTGAATAAGGCTCTATATGGATTACATCAGGCACCTAGGGCATGGTATGGAACGCTATCAACTTATCTACTTGAGAATGGATTTTCAAGAGGATCAATTGATAGTACACTGTTTGTAAAATGGAACAAGAATGACTTTCTATTAGTACAAGTATATGTTGATGATATTATCTTTGGATCTTCTGATGAAAAGATGTGTCAGGAATTTGAGAAAGTCATGAACAAAAGGTTTGAGATGTCTGCAATGGGAGAATTAAATTTCTTCTTAGGATTACAGGTTGATCAAAAGAAGGATGGATTCTTTATTCATCAATCTAAATATACATATGAGCTATTGGAACGCTTTAAGATGGATGAAAGTAAGGTCTATAATACTCCAATTCCAGTCAATCACAACCTTGGACCAAATACATCGAGTGATAGCGATGTGGATCCAACTCTTTATAGAGCAATGATCGGATCACTAATGTATTTAACTGCCTCTAGACCTGACATTATGTTTGCTGTTTGTTTATGTGCAAGATATCAGGCTAATCCGAAAGAGTCACATATGCAGGCTGTTAAACGGATCTTCCGTTACCTCAAAGGGCAACCGAAGCTGGGACTTTGGTATCCAATTGATGGAGACTTAGAGCTAGTAGCATATACTGATTCGGATTATGGAGGATGCAATCAAAATAGGAAATCTACGACCGGAGGATGTCAATTCTTAGGAGGTAGATTAGTATCTTGGCAGTGCAAGAAGCAAAGCTCAGTAGCCATTTCTACATGTGAAGCTGAGTATGTTGCAGCTGGCAGCTGTTGTTCTCAAGTTCTTTGGATACAACAACAACTGCGGGATTACGGGTTAAATTTAACCAATACTCCTATGATGATTGATAACGAATCTACAATGTCGATCACCAACAATCCGGTGAAGCATTGTAAAACTAAGCATATTGATATTCGACATCATTTTATTAGAGACTGTGCTGAAAAGAGTTTGATAAAGTTAGTTAAGGTTCCATCTTTGGATAACTTAGCAGACTTATACACCAAGGCGTTTGACAGAGCTAGATTTGAGACGTTGGTTCAACTTAACGGAATGGGAAATCCAGAGTGATTAGTCTTTCAAGGGTATTTTTGTAATAGTTAGTAGTCAGTTTTATGTTTATTAAATAAAAAAAAATAGGCGTACGGCATTCATTTGCTTGTTACCTAAGGGGAATCGCCTCAAATAAAAGAATAATCGTAGTTCTTTTAGAAATGTTTTAAGTTTTGGCTGTAAAAACTTGGGAAATGATAGTACATTAGGAGAATAAGCTTAAGAATAATAAACCTAAGTGCTAAGATTGATATGTTAGTAGATTCCTATAAGTTTCATTAGAATTGCATACTTACCTAGGAGTTTACTTATATTTATCTGATTATACACCTATATCCACTGATAATAACTCGTATTCTTTATAAGTGATAAGAATAACTATAGTCTAGTCAGATTCATTGTATGATCTATTGGTAGGCAAATTATTTTTAGATTTTTGAGCAATTAAGAAATTCTAATTTTGGGTGTCATATCTTTTGTGAAATGTTATATACTATATGACATATGTCTTAATTGATGACTGATGGTATTGTCCTACACTGCTATCATGCATTTCTGTACAAATGACAAGTAGTTACAAATATGGTTATTAGTGAAACTAACAGATAACTCTGTTGTACGTGAGTACAGACCTGTTGCCTTTAGCTTTGCCAATAGTCTCAAACTTATTTTAATTATACTAAGGGATCCTCTGTTGTACGTAAGTACAGATCTGGAACCACTAGTATCTTTAAAGGATGTTTGATATTTGTCAAAATCTTAACTCAAGTGTATGTTATATGTGTCGAAAAGATACATCATTTAGTAACCTCTACCTTGAAATTAAAAGATGCAGTGTTATGGGTTTTACCTAAGTTCTTCAGTATATTATATAACTGAACACGTTAGATATTTTTCACATTAATAATAATAATGTTTGCTCAAACATCTAACTTTAATTTGTTTATGTGGACCATAATACTGGTAATCATCGGGAACTGTCTATGCTATTGGAATGTTCACTTTTGTGAATAATTAATAATTTTTAATTTTAAAGTTATGTCAGGTGGATAAAGGTAACTAAGATATAATTTTATAAATATAATTCTAGTACTGGTTAATATGTGATTTTATTGTCTTTATAAGAATTTCATGAGGTATGTATACTAACAATCGTCTTGTTCTTATTAAAAATCTAAAGTAGATAGCTTATTTTGCCTAGTATGATCCCTAAGCAGTTAAAATTTTAAGTATTTTAATTTTGTTTGCTTTCATAGGATGTTAGTAATTTACAATTTTATTTCTTGTTTTGTATTCATGTTCATTGATAAATAAAGTTTATTTTCTTTCTAATATGTTATCCTTTGGCATTGAATTATACTGGCTATTATTTTATGTTGAACAAATGTGTGTTGACAATTGAAAAATAATATATATATAGGTTACGAGGAATATTAATTTTAAAGTCTTCCGACTCACATGAAGTCGAGAAGCGTGTCCTGATTTTTTTTTATCGGCGGTTAATTTTTCTATTATAACTTATATAGATATCTTTTAGACTTGTCTTTATACTTAAGACCATAAAGGTATATAAGTGAATAATTTTAGCTCGAAGATTTTTCTTTATACAAGATTAACTGTATCACGGGTTTAGTCGGTTAATATATGTACGAAGTTTATCATTGAGGAAAAATTATGTGAAAACATTTTATTTTAAATGTTTAGGCTAAATAGTTACAGAGATAACTATACACATAAATGGGTTTTTATACTTTGTATTTAATTTGCATTTTTATTCAAAACTTGCGAGTTTGACTGATCAACGCTGCGAAGCGAGTCCAATCTTGCGAGTTGACATTAAACTTGCGAATTGAGTAACTGTATAAAAGGTGCGAGGTCAAACGAGTCAAACCTACCGAACCCATTTCACTTGCGAACTCACTTCTACTTGCGAATCCAGATAGTGCGAAACGAGACGAACACAGTGTTTCGTTTGATTTCGAATTCTCGATTACAAGAAACGAGTTTTTGATCCGTAGCTTATATATACTTTCAAATTACGAACATTTTGAGGTATAAATCAACGGATTTCACCGTTTAAATTACACGAAATCGAAGTTTTTATTACTCTAGGGTTTCGCTTTTCATTTAAACGATTTACGTAGATTACAGGTGTTATTTGACAAGAATTCTATGGATTAATGTTAAACGAACCTTAGTAAACGTGAACTAATCAATAGATCTTAATACTTTTGAAGGATTAATTGATTTTCGTTTCGACTCACCACACCAGTTTATGTTGCGAGTTGAACAGAGGTTCGATTCGCAGAGATACATTAGCGAGTTGAGATATTTCTCGATTCGCAGATTTATTTTTGTGAATTCAAATCTTGAGATTCTGACTTGTAGACTTGCGGACCGAGTTGAATAGCGAATCGACTTGCGAGTCGAGTTGCGACTTGACTTGGTTAGCGAGTTGACATTGTTGCGAGCTGAGTGGCGACCCGAGTTGAACTCGATTCGCACATGATGCTTCTGCGAGTCCAGTATTTAGAAAATTTTAAAATTTTAAATTTTTTTAAAAAATGTTAAGACTTTTTCAGTAATCACTTTTATATCATGGACTTGTATCAAAATTATATATGTTTATATCGAAAGTCTACCAATTCAAGAGGTAATTGAGTGGCGTGTTCTAATTTTATATTAGTGGTATAACTTATATTTCTTAAAAATGTTAATGACTTGAGAATTTCAAATTAACAAGTAATTAATGAGACATACATATTGAACTTATGACTTATTAGTAATAAGTTATATATGTTAGAAATAATTATATACGACTTGAGATTGTAATGTAACAAGTTATATATAATTTTAAAAACTAAGATGTTTGATGAATTGTTATTCATAATACGTTATAGTTTACAATTGATTAACGTGCGTTATTTGTTTTTGTCATTTGTGTTTTTATAGATATGGCGAGACAATTTGATAAAGGTCACAATATTCTTGTTGATCTAGATCTTGGTGCACGTGGAGCTAACCGAGTAGCTCAAGTGCTTACATTTTTGGCACGTTCACGCATTAGATATGCGATTACAGAGTCTCCACAGATCTCTCAGACTATACAGAATGACTTCTGGGAAGGTATTCAGTTTGACGAGACGGTCAATCCACCAGTTATACGCACAACGGTCAATAATAGACCGGTTGTTTTCTCTGCTGGAGATCTGCGTCAGATTTTACGCTTGGGTATAGTAGACCAGGAGGATGGTCTGACGGAGTATCCTAGTGATTTTGTTGAGGGTGCGATAGGTCGTATGGGGTATACGGGAGATAGAAGGGGACGTCAGTTCCAAAAACCTCTGGTTATTGGACAATGGAGGTTTTTGTGGCATGTGATTGTCACAGTTTTTGCACCAATGAAGGGAGGCTTCGATGAATTGAGCCCTGCCCTTGTATCAGCTGCACTGTCACTGGTTTATAATAAACCATACAGTTTTTGTGATTATATTTTTGGAGAACTGGTTAGACAGATTTCGGGTTCTGTTAGATCACGGTTTCTGGTTTATCCACGTTTTTGTATGCTGATCATTCGCACTCGTCTGCCAGAGCTTGTTATTCCTGGGCCATTTTTACGTGTAGATACTATTGGGCTCAGAGGCTACAATGCGATGTTTCTGCAGACAGTGAGGAAGGAAGGGGTAGTAAAGCCTGAGGAGCGAGAGCTTTTTGGTTTTATTGTTGATCCTGTCTATGTGACGCCACCGAATAATGGTTGGTTGGATGTTGGTGCTGATGTTGCTATTCCGGACCCGAGAGCTGATGTGGTTTCTTCTGAAGATCCACAAGAGCTCATTGAGGATGTGTTGGAACAACCTGCACATGCTGGGGAACAGGTACACCCAGATGTTGCTGCTCAGGTGATACAGGAGGTGCTGGTAGAGCATGATGATGCTACTGATATCTTGCTACGAGATATTGATAGTTATGTTGCTTCACCTGAGGTAATTTTATAATTATATAGTAATATAGGTATTTAGTTGTTATATTATTATCAAATTATTATTATATAATACAAATGTTATAGATATTTAGTTAATTAGATAATATTTCTGATTATAAAATATAAATATCATTATGATCAGGGAGCTGAGACTGCAGACCCAGAGGTCACTCGACCTGAGGGTGAGCAGGGACAGCTAGATGGATCTGAGGGTTTACCTTCTAAGGTATTTATCAGATTAACCATAAATATATAGAACTTGTATGATAGAGCTTTTAGCTAATCATAAATGTTTAATATATTTAATATTTAGGATTATGATGTTGGTCCATCTGGAGGCCGTGATGGTAAATCGGCTTTAGATGATGATGATAGTACTCCTTCTCCACCTCCAGATGCTGGTTATATTAGATACCGATCTCGGATGATTCCAGATCCAGCACTGAAGGAAAAGAGAAAGGCTAAGGAAGTCGATCCGGACTTCAGTATTATTGACGAAGGTCCTGAGGAAGAGGATATACCTCTTATTTCTCAACGCCGTAAGCGTTCCAGGACATTGAACATTCAGGATGGTATGTTTTATTTAGAGTTAAATTATCTTAACTTGTTGTTTATCAAGAGTTAAACTGAGACAGTTAATTCTGTATACAGTTGCTCGAGATACATTGCAAGTAGAGATGATGATACCGGTGGTTACTGAACCTGTATCTGTACCATCTGAGGTATGAGAAACGTTTAGTACTACGAGTATTATATATATTTAATTAGAGATTGAGACAGAGTTATCTGTAACAATTACTTATTTAATTATATCTAACTTTATAGGCTGAGAAAATGCTTGAGTCAGTGGAACCAGAAATGGTTTCCAAGACTGTTGAGGAGGGAGTTGCAGAACTGGTGCATGATGCTCAGTTTCCGACCAATAAAGCTAGTAGATTTGCAGCTAGTCTTCTCAAAGAAGCGTTATCTCAAGCCATTCCACCACTCACATGTGAATCATACATTGCTTCCGTAACACCGCCTGGACCATCAACAATTTCTGTTATTCCGAAGACTGATGCTGAAAAGATTACATCCTTAGAGTCAAGAGTTAAGGAATTAGAACAGAGTACATCCAGGATTCCAGGGTTGTTAGCTGAGAATGTTTCTCTTGCTCAGCAGATGGTTCATACCAGTGAATCACATTTGACACTGCTGAAGACTCATGATACTTTGCTTGCTGATTTTACTGCCCAGCGACTGAAGCTTGAACACTTAGAACGTTTAATGTTGAGAGTGAATTCAGGACAGTCAGCTCAGGGGGAGATAATGATATATCATGAAGCTTGCAAAGATGATGAGTTAGCAAAGAAGAGAAGAGATGATGAAGATGATGATCCCAGTGCACAGAAAGATGGTGAGCCGACTGGTCCTTCAAAGACTGGTGAGCAAGCTATTATTCAGGGGGAGTCTGCGAGTGTTGGAGCTGGTGGTGATGGTGCTGGTACAAGTACTGCGGGTACAAGTGAAGCTGGTAAGACAGCTTAGACTTGTGTAGTTATTTGTATTTAGGATTTAGTTGAATTATAATTGTAATTTATAATTGTAACTGAATAATTGTAATTTAATAGTTTTTGTAATATATTCGGCTTGAGATTATCATTATTACAAGTAAAATATATTATAAATTGTTTAAGAAGTTATATAAATTAGTGATCGAAAGTCTTCCGACTCATTGAGAAGTCGAGCGGCGTGTTCTGATTTATTTCAGCGGTCAAAGTTTATTTTAACTTAGACATTTTAGACTTGAGAGTTTTTATAACTGACAAGTTAAATTTGTATAATTTTTTAACTAGACAAATGATATATAATTTAAAGATATAATTGAAAGTTAAGATTTTATGCTATAACAGTTCAATTAAGTCTTAGAAATTATATAAGTTAATTAATTGTAAACTTAAATGTTTGGTGATTCTTCACAGTACATTAGAGTTTAAATTTAATTAATGTTTGTTAAGTGTTTGATATAAGACTTAGGAAATCTTAGATTGATTCAGGATAATCAATAAAAGATTTATAAGTTATATATATTTCGCGTTTATATTTAATTACACAAAAGGATTAGTATTGGAATTCTTAGATTGATTCAGGAAAATCAATAAGAGTATTTAAATCATTAATTTATTTGTGTTTGTTTGTTTTCTCTAGGAATGGAAAGTCTAGATCTATCAGATTCAGAAAATGATATTTTGGATGAGATAGATGAAGAGATTGATTATGATCTTGAAGAGGGAGAATTTCAACCATCTGAGGATTGGACTGCTGTTTCTGAGAATGAGCAAGACGTGGGTGTAGATCCAGATGCAAATGTTGATGAACACCATGTGAGCCCATCTAGGACAGAAGTTATTATTGAAAATAATCAAGGTCCAACAGTTGTCGATGTAGATGAAGAAATCGATGACTCAACTGATTCTGAAAATGATAAAATCTTAATTCCTACCAAGAATCCAGCAGTTTTTCTTAGAAAACTTCCTAAACAGAAAAAGGTTGGAGTTTCTGAAGTTGATATAACTGGAAAACGGGAACCTAAAAGAGGGATTATTGGTTGGTACTTTGACTCTGAGCTGAAGCTATTTGCTATTAAGAGGTTTGACGGAGTTCAATATTTTGAGCGAAAGCTTGCAGTGTTTAGTTCTTTGCCTAGATTTGAGATTCGAGATTTAGCTCGATTATCTTTGAATAACCCAAGTGATGATTTTATTGGAAGATATGTTGAACACATAATCAAGACTGAGGTTAGAGCTAATAAGTTTGAAAAGATTAAGCCGAGAAAAGGAAAGACAATTAAGTTGGCAGAAAGAAGTCAAAGAACTGGTTGAAGAAGAAGGAAGAAAATATATCCAGCTGTAAAATGTGTGCAGCAGATTCCACTGAAGACAATGCCTTAAGATATTCTGGGAAATATGAAGAGTTGGCATGTGGATTCAGAAATTGAAGAAGCTGTAATGGTTGAAGCTGATGATGAGGTTGAAGGTGGTGAAAGAGAGATCTTCAGAGTTTATGATCATCGTCATCTAATGAATATGTCAAGAAAAGATTTATTGAAGTTAAATGAAAACAGAATCTTTTGTACTGAAGTATGGGGTGACTTAGCACGAGATTATCAAATGATGATTAAGACTTGTATGAAGATGAAGATTTTTGCAGGTAGTAAGATTTACTCTTAAAAATCAAAGACAATGTGAAGATAAAGATGCTAGAGCTATTGTCAAGGGGGAGTCTGTTGAGACATAGTTTGTGACAACAGATCTAGCTTTGCAATATGACTAGTGTAATTGTTATCATGTTGATATATTGGTTTAGATTTGTAAATTGATATTGTTTTGATATTAATATTCGTTAAATATATTATTATGATAAAGTGTTAGACGAATATAGATTTTAACAATATATATACATATGTTGCGAATCGACTTATTTGATTAAGACGTTTGCTGCGAGTCGAGATCTCAAGTCGCAAGGCTTTGCGATGCGAGATGAGATCTGAATACGCAGAGAACAAAGTATAGTCTTAGCGAGCCGAGTTCAGTGTTGGGCTTGGGCTGCGAGTCGAACTGGACTCGCAGGCCCATGCGAGCCGAGACGAGATATACTATATAATGTTTTTCATCTTTTGAAAAACATAACAACTTTGGCATAATTTGAGATTAGAATTTTTGCATTCCTGCGAACTCAGTATTTCCATAGAAACATAGAATAACGGCTAGGCTTTGACGTTTATTCGTATAAAGTAAAGCAATTGGTTAACCTAAACGCGAACTATATTGTTATTAGTAAGATAACACTGTATTGAGGAATTCCGCGCCTTAATACTACAGATAACGAAGTTATCGATCCTAGAACTAGGGACTTACATACTTGTTGGTTAGAGGCTGGAGAAAAGCAATTTGCTGGTCCTGATATTGTACAGATTACAGCTGATAAGGTTGCTATAGCTCGCGAGAAACTGAAAGCCACCAGAGATAGGCAGAAACAGTATGCTGATCCGCGCCGTCGACCCGTTACTTTTGTTGAGGGTGAGTTAATCTATCTGAAAGTTTCCCCATGGAAAGGTGTAATTAGATTTGAAAAACGTGGAAAACTGGCCCCAAGGTATATTGGTCCATTCAGAATCCGACAGGTAGTTAATGATCAGACAGTCGCCTTGGATCTTCCTTCTGAGTTATCGGGTATTCACGACACTTTTAATGTTTGTTATATGAGGAAATGCAATGTGGAGGATCAGTCCCAAATTCTTCCATTACAGGACCTTAGAGTTGATTCTAGTTAGAAATTAGTCGAGGAGCCTATTGAGTTAGTTGATAGAAAGGTGACTAAGTTACGTAAGAAAGAGATACCGATGGTTTTGGTTAAATGAAAACATAGTTTGGGGGCAAACCTTACTTGGGAGACTGAGTCGAGTATGCGATCGCGATACCCTCATTTGTTTGAGTCTAGTGAGATTTCGGGGATGAAATCTTCCTAAGGGGGGAAGATTTGTAACACCCGCAATTATGATCTGAGGGTAATCTGGTAATTTTTTTAAACCTTGATATTATTAATTGTTATATTTCAAACATTGTGCCTTTTATGATTTGAATTATAACTTAGGAAATTTGGTCAAAGGATTAATTGTGACTAGTGAATTATTGACCAATTTATATAGTTCTAGTTCACGGTAAAATAAAATAGTTTTTTCGCAATTAATATTTAGGTTCCAGATAATAGAACTAGGACGGGTATAATAATAATAATCACAGGGTTGGTTTTGGGTTGACGTGTTAACCTCTGCTTCCTAACTTTCCCCAATTGGTATGTTCATTTCTTGCAAGAACTACAAACCTACATACATATACTTAAATAAACTTTCCATCAAATCTATATCAAAAACAAGTTGAAATTTGGATTCAATATTAGGATTTCATTTCATCACCATCTCCTACCTTGTTCATCTTTCAAAGAGTAAGTATTTATTCATGTTGATAGTAATTTGTTAGGGTTAGTAAATTATTTATGAAATTGAAGCTTAAATTGCTATTGCTTGATGATACTTTCTGAAATTAAGTGATAATCATATGAGGTTCTTGAAAAGTTGGTTGTGAAGCTTGAACCAATTGAATAGAACTTAGGTTGTAAAGTGAATAGGTAAAATTTGATAGAAATTGATGTTTAGATTGTGTTACAAGGAATTAATAATTGTTATATGATGTTATTACATGTTTGGTCGAAGTTATTTAAAGCTGGAAACAGATTTAGTATGTTGAAATTGAGAATTTTGAGAGTTGGGTTCGTGCAGAATTCTGACTTGCACAGGTCTGGAAGATGAGAGGAATCCGGCGGATTCCTCTAGAATCCGACGGATTCATCTTGAATCGGGTGGATTCCTCAACCGGATTCTATAAAAAAGTTCTGTTCCAATTGTGAATATGAAAAATGCTTGGAATCCGGCGGATTCTATCTGAATCCGGCGGATTCAGCTGAATCCAGGCGGATTCATTAAGAATCCGGCGGATTTATAGTGTGTAACAGAATGTTTTTGATTTAAACTACATAATGTGATTTATCTTGTATATTGTGATTATATGACTTAATATATGTTTGATTATTAATATTAAGTTATGATCAATATGATATGAAGTTTAACTTGAAATTTCTTATGTGTTTCAGACACCCAGAAGACTCAGTGATTAGTCAGCTGAGTAGTTGGACCGAAGTTGACAGGTGAATTGACTTGGAACTTCAATATGGTTTGGTTGTGACATATTAGTTACAACGGATTAAACATAGTAGTGTTAAATGTTGATTATTGCTATGATATATATATAAACTGCTTTAAGCATTTTGGGGTATCGGAGGTCAACAATTGTTGGACTGGGTTGCTACAGGTTAACCAATATAGGAATTGTGAACATGTGTTGTGAATGAAACTTATGTTGGTTAAAGGTAGCAAACAGTTATCGGTATAACTGTAATGGCCTGCAGTGATCATAAGTGTTGCTTGGTGGGTCACCGCGCTCTGAGGGCGCCACAAGGACCACCGATCCTCTTGGTGATGTTGAGTTTATATGTTAATTGTTGATAATTAATGTTGTTGAGCTAAGTCAAACCTGTTTGTAACAGGTTTATTCACTTAGCTTTGTGCTAATCCCGTTGTTTACTCCTTGCAGGTTTTGACTTGAATGGGACTGGGCAAGGAGTACTTGGAAGCTGTTGACCATGACTACTCTGATATTATTTTGATACTTTATATTGCCCAGATACATTTTAATAGTTTATAAATTATCAGCTAATACTTATAACTTGTATAATGATTTTGGTAGATGATGTCATGTCATCTATTATATATTATAAATGGGATTGCGCTTCCGACTTTGTTTGTTTAAAAAAAAAGTGTCTGTTATATGACCCCTCGAGTTAAGCTCAAACTATGTGCTTATGGCTATATACATTATCATTATCTTTATTTGATGGATGCAAATCAGTACTTAAATCTTGCGATTCATACGATATTATTTGATACTCAAACCTGTGAGCTCACCAGCGTTAGCTGACCCATTTTAGCGTGTATCACAGGTACCCATCAGTAGATTCGGACCGCCCTCAGGATTACTATAGCTCGAGTCAGCATGTAGACAATAGAGATTTCCTTGCATTAGTATATTTTGTACAAGAATATATGTATTGGAATCTCTCATTTAACCGAACACGAGCTATGTACGGATTCAACTATTGTAAACATTCTAATATTAATATATTTTGTTAAAACGAAGCATATAGAGTCGTTTGCTATATATCTATGTGCTTTCATTATTGATTAGTAACACCCAAATTATGCTTCCGCCAAACAATAAATTTGGGGATGTTACATGTACCTATTCGAAAATTAGTCAATGCTAATTTGTACAACAATATATTAGTTACATGGCGAGTATATATATATATATATATATATATATATATATATAAATAAAAGCCATGATGAAAGTTTAAAAAATATATTTTAATGAGTAAGCTTTGTGATAATTTGTAATTTTGTATCTTCTATTAAATCTTTAGAACAATATACAATGCTAAAATTGAAACCAATTTTTTATTATTAGCTCTTCTACGGAGTAAACTGTTCCAAAATAAAAATAAATAAAAAATCTATGCATAAAAGATACCCCGAAGTAGAAATCAATGCTCTTCTACGAAGTTAACTAATCCAAATACAAACCACATTTTCTCTACATTATAAACATAGTCATGATTGAATGAGTCATATTTAAACAAAATATACTATAAGTTTTTCTAACTTTGATCGAAGTTATTTTGGATTTTTTTCATCATGTGAATTTGTTTATTAGATTTGAAGAATTATGATCTATAAGATCTGTTAATATTTATTGGTGTCTAACTTTTATATATGTGTACATGTTACTCAAAAGTCGAGTCATGAGATGAAATTGATTCCGAATTGCGAGTTGACAACACAAATTATTTATCATTAGTTATCTAAACCAATTGCATATATATAGAAATATAAGTAAATAAAAAGTATTTACTCATCGCCATCTTTAAATATAACTAATGAAAATGTGATACATTGTTCAATAATTTTTACAATGAAAAAAGGAGTCATAATTATTATTCACCACTAAAAATGGTATGTTGGTAAGACCAAATTTAAGCAAACAACATACTTAGATCAAAGGGGTTAGTGTCTAAAAATGCATTTAACTTATATTCGATGTCTATTCTGTGTACTCAACTTACATATGCTATTTTTAATGCATTCAACTTTCAAAAATGGTATTTTGATGTATTTTGCTTATGTGTCGCTCGTATAGGGTGCAACGTGGCATCTGAAGAGTGTGACATATCATCAAAACGTCACCAAAATACATTAAAATGCATTTTTTGAAAGTTTAATGCATTAAAAATAGCAAACCTAAGTTCGGTACATACAGTAGTGTAACATCCCAAAATATAAGATATCATTTTAATAAGTAAAGAAATATTATTTCGGTAAAAGTATAATATATTGTTTTAAGTTATTATTGTTGTCGGTGACAAAAAATAATAATAATTGTGAAATGATTTTAAGTTTCAGACAATGATAATCATGGGGAATAAAATTTAAAACACATATATATTCACCTATATGTGTATGTACATATCATTTTTCTTCCCAAACACACCAAACATGTTCCAGGGGTTTCACGAAGAGAGAAAACACACAGAAACCTTAAACCCTAAACCAAAATCGATTCCTAACATGAATATGAAGCTAGAGAATCCAAATTCATCAATGATTGATCATTCTAAACTTGAGGGAATTACGATTCTTGTTTAATTTTGAATTGAAACTTAGGGTTTCATGGGAGTTTCAAACGGTTTGAATTATTAATAGTTTCTAGGTTGAAATTAGGATGTATTATGATAAATTAATGGGTTTTGCTAAATGAATCCCTAAGGGCTTTCATTAACATGCATGATTTATTTGTACCTTAAATTATAATTCATGGTTAACCTAAATTCAGGAGGAGAGAGAGGATTAATTATTAGTTTAGTACAACTCCTAAAGCATGTCTAAAAGGTTTAAGAAGAGCCCTTAGGGCTTTATTTAGCAAAATCCTAAATTAATAGTGTACGAGGGTATATATGATGATGAATAACATTAATTCAACCTAAAAGTGGATTAATTGAATTGTATGATTAGTAATCAAAATGTATTTTGTATAAATGATGATGAATTGGTGTTAATACACCTTAATTAGTGATTACAAATGTTGTTGGAGTATTATTAATGGAAAATGAAGTATTAAATCAAGTAGTTAATTACTTGAGCTGATTATGATTATGAAGGTGATTATGGTTAGGTCGATAAAAAGACATAATGAAGTAATAATCAAATTGAATATGTAAGTAGTGAAATGGTGACATAGAGATGATTATGAAAAGAGAGATTTCATGTAGTTTGATCAATCCAAGAAGGTGATGGGTTGATAATGTTGATTAATTGATTATGATGATTATTAGTTGTTGAATATGTTGTTATGTTAATATGTTGTATAGTATGCAAGGTGATCAAGAGTGGTACAGTGGCTTAGCTAATCAAATGTGAATTCATGTACTTGTCTAAAAGGCAAAGGTGAGTGATACGAGGGTTAAATGAGTAATGGTTGTATGTATTGGATTTCTTACGAGAAAGAGGTTTATACAATCAAGTGGATTATGTTTGGTTCTTATACTTGTTTCTTATAATTGCTCTCACATTGTATCGTATCTCAAATCTTAAGTTGATATTCGTTGTTGACCATTGCTGTTAAATTGTTGCTAGTTGTTGAGTTATTTGTAATTAATGTGGAATTATATGGATTGAGTATTGTAGAGATTGATTGTTATGAAATAAGTGTTTGATTAAGGGATGGTCTCTTTATGCTCGATCTCATCCGATCTAAACTATTGTCGAGTGGGTAATGTTATTACCCAACGGTTTTCTGCATGTTCTTAATGATTTTAAGCTTTATTTTGGACATAAATAAGTAGATATGAAGCACTAGCATATATATTAACGTTAAGAAAGTAGATCTAGTGAAAGAGGAGGGATTTATACCAAGTGGAAACTGATCTATTGGTCGAACTGCAAGGAAAGGCGTTGCAGTAGCTCGGTTGTGTTCTTCTTAGTGGAATCCGACCCTAGAGGTGATTGATGATGATGGTCTCACTTGGTGATGTTTGGAAGAGGTGTATGAAGGTGGTGGTGAGCTGCTCCAACCGTTTTTGGAGGGGAGAGCAGAGAAAGAAAGAGATTTAGGTGAGGTGTGTGTGTGAAAGTGAAATGGGAATGAAAGAAATGGGAAAGGGTTAGGGAATTTAAGGGGTAGGGATTGGGCCGATCAAATGGGCCGGGTTCAGGCTTGGTGTGGGCTGAATTGGGTCTGACCCAAGTGTAGGTTGAGCCCATGGCGTGTCTCTTGAGTTCGGGTTACGTTTGTTAGTCGTTTAAATGTTAATCGCGTGTTTTAAAACGTAATAGTTTAGGTTTGATTTTTGTGTCATAGTTTTCGATATGCAATTGTTATTCGGGGTGACTAAGTATTTTTAAAATACTTATTTTAAGTTACCAAGATATATTTTGGATTTCGTTCCGGTGTTGGGATCGATTCGTGCGTTTTCTCGTATTTGTTACGTTTTATGTTCAACGTATAAGTTTTTCGAGTATATTATTGTAAATTAATAATACCAAGTAAATAACGACTATTTTAGTATGAAAATAGGTTTACGTTACTTATGAAATGTTTCACCAACGACCGTGTGATTCGGAATTTATCCGAATAAATCGTGTAATTTCTCATTGATTACGTATGTGTATATATACAAATATACATGATGATGCACATAATCAGCCTAACATTAAACTAATTACATGTTATTACAAAGTGATTAGGCACTAATACTAATTCTAATATGGCGGGTGTCACATATATTCATGTAAGTCGTACTACTCTTAAATGTGATGCCCTTAAAGTGTGGAAAGAAGCTAAAAAACAACTAAAAATCGGTTTTAAAAACTTAATTACATGTGTATCATTAACAACTGATGTTTGGTTAGCTCCTCATGGTTTGCACGGTTCGTACCTTTGTGTTACCACACATTGGGTTGATCACGTAACTTGGCAAATGATGAAACGTACCATTGCTTTTGAAGACTTTGAGTATCCTCACACTGGTCAAAACTTATTTTACATGTTACAATATGTAATTAAAACGTTTAAATTGGAAGAAAAGATTTTTTCAATCTCCTTTGACAACGCGAGTAATAATACACTCGCCGTTTCAAAATAAATATTAAAATACGCACCACCATTGAAGGGCATTTTTTATCATAGTCAATGTGTTGCACACATCATTAACTTGGTTGGCACTACTTGGTATCTATTAAGCTTGGTATCCATTTTTATGTGATTTGGTGTCATGCTTACTTGTAGCTATTGGACCGCGGATCCGTACTGAAATCTCTATAGTTTATCAATAGTATCTACTTAAGGAGATAAGTGGTTATTTGATAATTGTTTCATGTTGGTGCTTTTGGTGAATTATTCATTTAATTGCTTGTATACTCGCTAAGCTTAATGCTTACCCTTTTAGTTATTTTATGTTGTAGGTTAACGATTCGGTTACACTAAAGGTGTGTAATGGGTGGTTTATGATGGTATGAGGATAACGTGTATTGGAGCTTGCTTTAGGGTGAGACAAGCTTCTATTCTTTTAAATTATCATAATGATGACAATTGTATAAATCGTCCAAGATTCAATGTGGTTTAGTGTCACGTGTCATTAAAAGAGAAACTTCTAAGTTGACTTTTGTATTTAAGTGTTATGAATTTTCATATGAGATAAATGTAAAAGAATTTAATTGTAAAGGTTATGATATGAATATGTTATATATAAAAAAAATTTAGGGCGTTTCAAATAGACATCAGGTACAAGTTGGATGCATTCCTAGACATTAACCCCTAAGATCAAATGATATTACACTCTAAATTAAATACAAAGAGACGCTAACTTATATGTAAATATGTATGTTTTTCAATATTTGATGTGGGTTTGTGTCTTGCACCCAACATAAGACCACTCCAATCGTTGTTTCGTCACTTCTTTAGTTAGTTGTGCCACATCTGCACATCAAAAACTGACGAAAGACAAACACAAGGGTGCCAATGGTGATTTCATCACTTTAATTTTTGGGCCTCACATTTATCAATATATCTGCATTTTCATATAATAAACAAAAAATAACAATACATTATATATAAGTTTGGCCCCATGAAAAACTCCTTTCCTTTCTTCGGTTTACCGAAGAAGTGTGAAGTGACGAAGGGAAAGAAAAAGTCGTGCCAGTGGGTGACGAAAGCCATGGCTTCATCGGTTGAAATCGATGAATGCTATTGGCATTGGTCTAAGTCACTCTTAATCTTTTAAGAGAAATCATGAAAAACCAATGAAATGTTCACTAATTAGCTTGTGTTGTCGCTTTACACAGGTTGATTACTTCTCCGTAGTGTATAACATATGTATAAAGGATATATGCTAGACATACAAATTCTTTATCAAAAATGTATAGAAAATAACTTGATCAATTACATAAAAAGAGAGAACTCGATGAGCATGAAAGAGAAAAATGAATGTAAGTTGATTGTATATCAATAATGCAATGTCAATTTGTATATATAAATTATTTCTAATTTTTCATGTATAAATGTATATATTTAATATATATCTGAGAGAGTATGCATGGTGGATCCACAACGGGGGCAAAGAGTGCGACAATCCCTCAAAAATTCTTTATTATGTAAAAAAAGTCGTTTATATTGGTAACATTTTTAATTTTGCCCCTTAAGACTATTCAATAGAAAAATTAATAAATTTTGTTGCCCCATTCATTTAGGGTTGAGGGTATGAAAATAGGGAATGAGAATGATAATACTAAATGATGTTTGTTTTGAATGGATATCAGTATCAAAGATTGAGTATCATACTCATAAATATATACACAATTTTTCAAACCCATCAAATGAGATGGTTATAATTTCATTCCCATATATTCTCACATTTGGATTAGCACATTTCATTCCCATATATTCTCACATTTGGATTAGCAAATTCATACGCATTGTAAAGTTCAAATGCAGCAAAACACCCCCTTAAACTTGGCCATGAATGTATCGTGTATATTATTAGTATTTTATATTATACTAGATCTCAAACCTGAGTATATAAACGGGTGTTGATTGTTTAATTAAATTAAAAGTCTTAATTTTAATTTAACTAAAATAGAGGGACTTAATTAATTAATTAAGTTCGATTTAAATGGATGATGTCATGTTTCTTGTATATAATAATTTAATAAGATGGCAAACTATGTGTAGATGCACTATGCACATGCAGATCACCTATTGGATATGGGGATGTCTAGCTAAGTAACCCACATACAAAATACAATATAATAAAAACAAGTCAGTGGAGGTTCACGTGTGTATATATATATATTTACAAAAAATTACAGTAAGATTAGAGCACACGGTGCGAGGAGCAAATTGTCGCTGTTTTTGGTCGAGAACACCGTCGAACGGCATTTTACCACAATGCAACGGCATTTTCGACAGCGTTCTCGACGGCGTTCAGGCCACATCGTTTGATTTTCGACAGCGAGCTATGCAACGTTTTCCATTATTTTTCTTTTTAATTTTCTTTTTTCCCTTTTCCCTTTTTCCTTTTTCTTTCCAGAACACTGTCCATGACACTGTTACCACACCACACAATTATGATTCACAACATTCTCGATAACACTGTCCTTAACACTGTAAACACAGTATTACCACACCCGTGCTTTTAGATCGTGGGAGGGTTACAGGTAAATTAATGGTGGGTAGAATTAAAGACTTTATTTATATATAGGTTTGGAAACTAGTCATGCATGTAGCCGCAGCTATTCAATTCAATTCTCTTCTTTTTCTGATCCATTTTGACTTATGGTCTCATTGGACCCTAAATTCAACCACGGATCTATGTTTATTTTTTACGATTTTTGTAGTACCCTGAGTTCACTACCGATAAAAGACTAAAATTGACTAATTAGTTAATTTCAGTAGGGTCGCATAAGTTTTTTTTCTTCTTTCAAAACCGACTTAAATCACTTGATTACTCCTGATAATGACATATTCATTTCAATTTTTAACCTCATATTACCATTAAACATTTATTTGTATACACTAAAAGAAATTAAACAAATAAAAAAAGTGACGTGAGTTGCCTTAGAATCAAAGTGGGGAGGCTGTGCCAATGATGTCACTAATAGTGACACCTTCATTTACAAATCGATGAACAAACTAAAGGATTGTTAGGAGATGTCTTACAATCATTTACAATAATCGATAGGAGCGCTATTATATGGTTACCGCTTTAATAGCTCGGAAATATCTGAATATTCCTTCCGTTTCAATTGTATTTTTCACTTAAATACATTCTAAAAAGCTACAATTATTAGAATGTTTACGATTAAATTTCATTACCTATCCACTTACAATTTTTTTGATATTTTACAAATTTTACTACAGATTTTATGAAATGTTGTAATTGTAAATGGTTAATTATATATTTAATAAATAAAATAAATGTACGAACAAGTGAATTGAAGCAACATAAACGTTATTTTAGCTTTTTTTTTGGTCAAAAGCTTCATGTCTTTTGTCATCACCATTATAGCTTAAAAGCTTTTCACAGATAAACAGAGCTTTTAAATTTTAGATTTTTAGTATAAATAAAAAAAACTTTAGAAGTTAAAAAGCTAAAAACTTTAAAAGAACGGGTCAAACACCAAACACCCTCTAATACCCCATAACCCAAAAGAAGTTTACATTATACACTTCGTGCAAACATAGGTTTGAGGGAGCAAACATGAGAAGGATTTTGAGTAAGGACGAATAGTGCATAAAATTACTAAGCTAAAAGAAGCTTATTGGTATTTCTAATAACAAATAGCTAGAGGTACTTAATTTACTAAGAGGGCTTTTAGTTATATTACAGTTGTTATAACTATCAAAATTTTAGCAAAAATTCTATTATATGTAACTATGATCACCTTTAAACACTTGTGTGTATGTACTAAATTTTCATATTTATTGTTAATATACATATCCGACTTTCTTATGACTGGGGTGACGCTATCTAATTTCACAAAGTCTCAAAAACCTGACATAACATATAGTTGTTAAATCATCAAAAAATTGACAACTAAACGAAGAAATTATCTGATATAAAAAAAACGTAGAACTTAAAGTTATTACACACAAAAAAGTTTCTAAAAAACAATACATACAATAAAATTATAGAGTATAAAGTTTGATACATACAATTGAAGTTTCTAAAACTGAATATATACTATAAAATTAGAAGTTTTTACATTTTCATACACTTACCATTGATTTGACCAAATTATGAACACCTTTTTAGACGATCTATACTTACCAATTTGAATGATTTTATAGTTTGACAAAAATAAAGTAACATGATATTAGCTTGACCCATTTGTAATTGAAGTTTCTTTTACAAAGCTACCACTACCTATCTCACAAGTTATATATACAATCACTACGAATATTTATAAATTGACTTATTTAAATCCACAACTACTAGTTTGATAGGTTGCTCACGTACCGCTTTAGGCCCTTTTGTCGTTAACACGTTCTTTTCTTAACTTTTGTACTAAACCGGTTGGTGAAGTATTTATCACAATAAAACTTGCAATTCTTTTGTCATAAACCAGTTGTTACCTTTCAAAGTCACCCTTTTACCTCAACACATGGCACATCCCCCCATCCATCCATTCCTCCATCCTCACCCACCCCACCCCACCCCACCCCACCCCACGAGGGCCTATATATACAACATTCTCATCAAGCAAAAAAATAGAAGAAACTCCTCTCTTCTGCTTCTCTCTTTCTTTGTCTTGAAACATATATATACATCAAGTGTTTTAGAAAAGCTGAAAGAGAGAGCATCATATCCATGGCTGTTTTGATTGTGATTATTGGTGTTGTGTTGGGACTTTGCCTATTGAGCACTGCCCTTTTAAGATGGAATGAGATGAAGTACAGGAAGAAAGGGTTACCCCCTGGTACCATGGGCTGGCCACTTTTTGGTGAGACCACTGACTTCCTCAAACAAGGCCCCAGCTTCATGAAAAACCAGAGAGCAAGGTTCTTAATTTTTTTTTCCTCTCATGCTTTTATGAAAAAAAAGCAACCTTTTTCTTCAACTACATGAAAAACCCAACTCAGAAAGGCATCATTTCAGTCTGGGTGTTTTAGTAACTTCAGTTTGGTGTTGATGAGACTAATACATATATGCAAGTGAGTTAAAAATCACATTTTTATGAGAAACCACACAAAAATGCAACATTTTTCTTGAAATGCACTATCTTACTCATGGGTTATTTAGTCATTTCACTTGTGTTAATTCTTGATGAAAAGCTACCTTTTTGCTTGATCTTGAAACACCCACCTAGGAAATGCATCATTTCATTCTGATTGTTTTAGCAACTTCACATGTTGTTGTTGATTTGACACTTAAAAAGCTACCTTTTTTCTTGACCTTCTTCAAAACTCCAAATCATAAATGCACCATCTCAATCTGGGGACTTTAGTAATCTAAACTTTTTTGTGTGTGTTTTTGTTCATGATACAGATATGGAAGTGTGTTCAAATCTCATATCTTGGGATGCCCAACAATTGTATCAATGGACCCAGAACTCAACAGATACATCCTCATGAATGAGAACAAAGGAATCCTTCCTGGTTACCCACAATCTATGCTTGATATTTTGGGTAAATCAAACATAGCTGCTGTTCATGGGCCTGCTCACAAGAACATGAGAGGTGCATTGTTATCACTTGTTAGTCCCACAACCATCAAACAACAAATTCTACCCAAAATTGATGATTTCATGAGATCCCATCTTTCTAACTGGAGTAATCAAATCATTGACATCCAAGAAAAAACCAAAGAGGTATGCATTATTTCATTGTACTCTGTTTTACAAATCTTCATTGCACTCTGTTTCTAATGTAGGAGTATTACCCTTTTTTTTTTAATTACAGATGGCTCTTTTATCAGCACTCAAGCAAATATGTGGGATTGAATCTAGCTCATTTACTAAGGAATTCATGCCTGAATTTTTTAACTTGGTTCTGGGAACACTTTCACTTCCTATTAATCTCCCAAGCACAAATTATCATAGAGGATTACAGGTTAGAAAAAAAATAATATTATTTTTTTTATTTTTGAATAAATTTAGTTTTTATTAAGGACAAAAAAAAGAGTTAACAAAATGTGATTGCAGGCTAGGAAGAATGTTGTGAGAATGTTGGGAGAACTGATTGATGAAAGAAGGAAATGTAAAGAAGAAGAAATTAGACATAAAGATATGCTTAGTATGTTGATGAGTGGTGTGGAGAACAGATATAAATTAAGTGATGAAGAAATAATTGATCAAATAATTACAATTTTGTATTCTGGGTATGAGACAGTTTCCACTACTTCAATGATGGCTGTCAAGTATCTTCATGATCATCCAACAGTTCTTCAAGAGCTTAGAGTAAGTTATTTTTCTTTCTTTCTTTTTTCCTTTTTTTTTTTTAATAACCATGTTTATAATATTTTATAATAAAGCTGGTTACTAAGAAAATGAAATAAACTTTACATCAAGAATAACTTTTTAAATATATTTTGTTATGTTTGATTAATTCTAAAGTTTTTTTTTATTTAATTAAATTTAAGTTATATTAATTGTTGTAGAAAGAGCATTTGGGAATCAGAGAGAGGAAAATGGCAGAGGACCCACTTGACTGGGATGACTACAAGTCCATGAAGTTCACTCGTGCGGTGGGTTTTTAATGGAGTATTATTTAATTTATTAAATTTTATGGAATTTATGTAGATTTTATTTTTAGAATGTTTCTTTTTATATAATAGATTATAGATTATTAATCTAAGTTATCATGTGGGGTGGTGCAGGTGATCTTTGAGACTTCTAGATTGGCAACCATTGTTAATGGGGTTTTGAGAAAAACTACCAAGGAAATGGAACTTAATGGTGAGTGTATTTCATCTTTTTGCTATTTTTTAATCTAATTCTGTGAGAATATATTATACTTCATGTTATAGTAATTCATATAATATTAATAATACTTTGTAAATCATATAATCTATATTATTATTATAATTCTTTAAATACTACTACATATGTTTGAAGATAATCGTTCAGTTTTGACTTTTTGAAGTATTTTATTTTCAACTTTGAACATTATTATTTTTGTTTGTGTTGTATTATACTTAATTAAAATTATATCAATGAAAATACATTTAAAATCAATCCATTCGTATATTTTGCATTAAGTATTTTATTACACAAACAAAATTTTTTAAAGTCAACGTTATAAAAAGACGTCAAAAAGTCTAAACTAATTATATTGGGACGGAGATTGTAATATTTAATAATATTTTATATGTTATAACCAATCTAATTCTGTGAGAATAACTCTTATAGTCCACCCTAAAAGCTACATATTCGAAATTAAACTAATCTAATGGTTTAATACAACCTTTTCCTATTTTAATATAGAAAGTGACACTTGTTGGTACTTAAATTCCAAAATTAGCCTTTAAATTTATACCAAGTTTAAATGATAATAATACCTTAAAAATGGAATATGATAAAAAAATTTTTTGCATATACTATATACTATAATAAATATAATAAAGGTATGACGATATAATTTAAAGGGGGGTCTTTGCCCTTTGGGTGCTTCAATATGCTTGGAAACGGCGTCATCATCTTTACCATGTACCCTACCATATATTATTCCACATGGCATACCTACTCTTCCAGCTTGGACTACTTGATCCATGACCCATCTCTTATTTTTTAATTCAATTATTATCATTTTAAACTTTTTTAAAATACTTTAATAATAAAGATAATAATAAACAGTGCTACAAGTTTTCAATAAATCTGTTATAAGTTTTAAACACTTCATTTCTCATTTTGTAGGATTTGTAATTCCTGAAGGATGGAGAATATATGTATACACAAGGGAGATAAATTATGACCCGTGTTTGTATCCGGATCCGTACATTTTCAACCCTAAAAGATGGCTGGTTAGTTTTTTTTTTACTAATTTTTATACAAACTTTTTTGATGTATCAAATTAAATGAAACTTATTCGGTTTTGCTGTCATGAAATGCAGGATCGAAGCTTGGAGACACAAAATAATTTTTTCATCTTTGGAGGCGGGACGAGACAATGTCCAGGGAAAGAACTTGGCATTGCCGAAATATCAACTTTTCTTCATTACTTTGTAACTAAATATAGGTATGTCACATTTTTAATACACGAACTTGTATGTTATCATTTTTAAGTATAACTTGTATAAATAATTGGATTTTACATGACAATTGCAGATGGGAAGAGGTAGGAGGAGATAAGCTAATGAAATTTCCAAGAGTTGAAGCACCAAATGGACTACATATTAAAGTTTCGAATTTATATACATAAAAAAATAAATAAATAAAGATCGTGTAAATGTACAAATGATTGGATAGTAGTAGATTTTGACACAATTGCTAGCAGAGAGATTGTACAAAATATTTTTCTAACAAAATAGGCTTCTTTTTATTCATGGATATATTATTTCACTTTGTTTTATTTTTGATTATCCATATCAATAAATTTTGTTTCATGATGTATGCATTTTGAGCCTTTTGTATTATGAGCAAAGTATCAAATTCATGATCTTTACCAATCCAGTTTATATATTAATAATGTATTGTAATAATATATTCATAATGAACTTAATGTTTAATTATTGAGTATAATATAAATAAATATTAGGTAAATATATTCAAGACATAAGTATTTTAGTGCAATCTTTATAAATCATTAGAATTACTTGGTATTACTTGATGATGATGCAAATTGACCCCATAATTTTAAGCCCCATTCAAACTTATGTGATAAACTTAGTGAGATGAAAATAGTGATTACTAATTGGCAAAATTATTCTATTGTAAAATTATTAGCTAGCAAAATTATTCTATCGTAATTCTTTAGGTACTATTGACAGAAAAGATGAAAATAGTGATCACTTATATAGGCATGAACAAAACCGGGTTTATACCCAACCCGACCCGAAACTCGAACCGGGTTTTGGTTAAAAAGTCAAAAACCGGGTTGGACCCAATCCGAACCGGGTTTTCAACCGGGTTTTTGACGGGATCTCCAACCCGACCCTATTTCAACCCGGGTTCAACCCGATTTCAAATTCTAAAAACCCTACTCAGGTACGTACCCGTCAGGTATTCAAAAAACCCGAACCGGGTTTGACCGGGTCAGGTTTTCGGGTTTGAAACCGGGTAAGGTTTAAAACCTGGTTTTTTTGTTCATCTTTATACTTATAGGCTACATGCTTGGTGTAAAGCCTAAATGGTAACTTTTCAATAGGCCCATCATATGTGTTGTGGCTAGCCCAAATATTTATTATTATGGGTTTTAGCCTACCAAAGCCCAATATTACCCAATAGTTGAACTGAAAGTTGTAAAAAGATCAAAAAGAGCGCCGTTGCCGGGGATCGAACCCGGGTCACCCGCGTGACAGGCGGGAATACTTACCACTATACTACAACGACTTGATGTTTATCATCTGCCCAAGAGTTCTTTTGACATCTAAAACAGAAAAATTGTACTACTAAAAGAATCAAAAAATTTTGTTGTCTTTTTTATTTTGAGATAAATGATGCCATTTAGAAAGTTTTTTAGTTGCCCCGCGATGTTGAACCTTGTGAGGAGTTCGGTCATGCTTCATTGAAATATAGAGTGACTCCGGTGGGGAGCCAAAAAACCCATTTAGGATGTTAAACTTCTAGAAGCGTATTGTTGTCATTGTATCTCAGTATATATATATGTATTTTCTTTCTTAATAGATGACTACTATGAGTATGTGTATTCAAGGCTCACGGCTGTAAGTGGAGAAAGTTCAGAGCTATTAATTGGATACTGTAACTTGTTAAACAATTCAAGTTTGAAGGGGAACTATTAAGGGGTTCAAAATCCATTTGATCTTCTTTGTTTGATGATTAATCAAAAATGTTACCCACCTCAGCAACAGTTAGTGATCGATATAATAATTAATCATGATCATAAAGGTATGCCTACGTTGAGAAAGTTTCGATTAAATAATGGTTTAGTGTTGCACAGAAGTGTCTAAATATGCATATATGCACTTAATCTAGTAGAATACATTCATTAAACAATAGTTATAATTCGAATCACCACACACGTGCCCACAAGCGCACTCATCGCCTTTAACATATTCTAATACTCCATTACCCAAAATAGCATGCTAGAAAGCATAAGATTAAGATAATCAGCTGGTAAAAAGTATGCGCAGCAAGCAATAATCGGTCACTCACATAACCATGTGGTTCATAAGGATTGGACACAAGCCGTTTTCCAAGAGCTTTCTAACTTAGTGCTTCCTTTTAGATTTCGTGTCATTAATGGAAACATGATGAGTTAACTCTAGTTAGAGAACCATAATCTAAGGAATATTTGGTTTTAATATTGCGTGTTTATGACACTGGGAAGGACAAGATTGGTTGCTTTGTATACTTTTGGAAGATATATGATCCCATAGAAAGATTTGGAAACGTAAAGGTTGTTGTGTTATTGTGAAAGTAAGATAGCCACGAAAGAGACAGATGGGCGATATATTTAAAGGGGTTGCGCAGTTTATGTTTAACAGGTTGCAAACAATAAAATAAAATAAGTAAACAAGTGATTAATATCGAAAGAAATATAAATGGTTGCAATGATGGGTTGGAGAATGGGGGAGAAAGAATGGAGGAAAGGACCTTGGACACCAGCTGAAGATAATTTGTTATTCAAGTATGTTAGAATCAATGGGGAAGGAAGATGGAGTTCGGTAGCTAGTTGTTCTGGTACTATATACACTTAACGACTTCATATATACTAGATATATCTGTATTAGTTTATACGTTTTTCATTTTATTTTTGTAAGGCTTGAAAAGGAGTGGCAAGAGTTGCAGATTAAGGTGGGTGAATTATCTAAGGCCTGGTCTTAAGAAAGGTCAATTAACACAACAAGAAGAAGGCATCATTATTGAACTTCATGCTATATGGGGAAACAAGTAATGAATATTTTTTGTATGCTGAATATATTTACAGTAATAATAACTCAGTTTATGCCTTTTTACATGTTCCCGTGTTCTGTAATTGTGCAGATGGTCTACTATAGCAAGATACTTGCCAGGGAGGACGGATAATGAGATAAAGAACTATTGGAGAACTAACTTCAAGAGAAACGGGACGACACCATCACAAAATCAAGAAAATCGAAAACACAAAGTTGCAATCAGGCTGCAGGATCAGAATCAACAAAATACTATGTTATCGTATTCAGAAGGAAACAACCAAGGGGCAATGTTTGAATCTCTAGCATTCAAGATGGAAGAGAGTATTGCCATCACAAGTTCAGGCAGTACTAGTGACCAACAACACTATAACCAGAGTCTGATGGCTCAAGATATTATTACATCTTGGTGGGACCCCGGCACAGAAGACGGCTTATGGAGTAGGTCTTTGTGGAACCTACTGGGAAATGACCATCCAAACAAACATGTGATGGAGCTATCATTTAGTTGAGAGGTTTGAGTCATATTCATAGACAGAAAAAGAAAAAGAATAAGAAAAAACCAATCAGTTAATTGCAAATTTAATAATAATGAAAGGTTTGTATTTAGTCTATAGTGTTTCTATGAAGAAAGAATCAGTTTATCACAAATTCAATATAATATAATGACCATCAAAAGTTCAGCACATTAATACGGAGCGGATCCAAAAGGGGTAGAGAGGGCAGTTGCCCAGAAGAAGAAAAATATCAAATCATGTAAACACATAACTTTTAAAAAGTATTAATGACATTTTAAATGTGTTAGACTTTTGACTCATCAAAATTATAGAAGAGAAAAAACTAAAATATATTGCCCTGAAATTTTCTAACTCCGCCCTTTCATTAATAATTAATATAATTATTATGCAGCAAGACTAGGTCATAAGAAGAAAAATAAAAAGAAAACAATCACCCTTTGATTAGTTGATTAATATTCAACATTTTGATGATTTAACAGTAGATTAAACTTTATCATTCTGTGGTCACAATTCTTATTTACAACATCATACCAAGTTAACGGAGTCAAGAAATCAACAAATGCACATGTGATGGTCTTCTTTTATATTCTACATCACTATGAAGAAAATATGGTTCATTAAAATTAATGTTGGTAAAACTCTTACCATGTATAACCACATATCACATTTTTCTCTTTTACTCTGTAAACAAATACTACACAAAACACATAGTACAATATTACATACTTTTATGTATCATCCTCTTATGAACTCGTATCAACCGGGTTACATCATCCTCATTAGCATCACCTCTCACCACCACTAACCTTCCACATCGCACAAGTACGTACAATTGTACAGTAGTATATATGAACTAAGATGATTACACTCCAAATTAGGAGGTTCTGTACATATTATGTCCGTAGCTTCACATAAAATTCCTCTCGTTGTCATATAAGAGAATTAGTCTAAGAGATATTTCAACAATGTCATATCATGCGTTTACTTCTATCTGGTCAAGCTTGCTGAATAATTCATGCACAAATCAATTTGGCCTTTGAAAAGGAAAGAAGAAGAAACATTTCACAAAAGGAAAAAACAAGGAAATTATAAAATCTTGATCACTCCTTAGTCCTTCCGGGAACTTGCAAGTTGTAAGCAAATATCTTTAGTATACATCAAGCATCAGCTAGCTCTTGTTCTACTAAATTTAACTATAAACTTGCCCTATTTCTATAACTAAATCAAGTAAAACCTCAATTCCTATTACTTGATTCTAGTATACAAGTATATATGCACTATGATTCCCCAGGATGCCATGCCGTGGGTGGGGTTGTATGTCGCTGTAGCATCGCTAGTGTGCACTCTTGCGATGGCAGCTGACGCCTTTCACGGGTTTAGACAAGGAAAACTATGGTTTCCATGCAAATTTTTTACAGTCAATGCTGCCTCTGTGACAGTTATAGCCGTAGCAATGAAGATGCCAGTGGATCTAACTACCATCATATACACGAGTTTGATTGAAGATCCTAAGACTAGTAGCATCTTTTTCTTGTTCACCATGTTAGCCAATTTCCTCCCTTCTTTGGGGCTTATGGGTGACAAAGAACTTTTAGTCAACATGATAGCCTTGGGTATTCTCATTATCACTATTCTTGTAAATGTATGCATTCAAATTGCTACATGGAGCATTTTCGGTCCGTTTGGGATATTCATGTTACCCACTCTATTGGTATTTTCGGTAGCGTTGACTGTTCCAGCATCTAGAAGAATCTTAGAACTACAGTACAAGGCGTTGCATGGAATGTCTTCATATCATCTGGAGATAAATTTCTCCTACAAGGAACTCGTGCATAATGTAAAAAAGTATTGGATGATGGCAGAAACAGGTAACCCCCAATTTGTGATTGCTTGTTCACAGGTTTCTTCTGCTTTGGGGGTTATATGTTTACCCGTTGCTCTCTATTCATCATACGTTCTTGTAGTGAGGTTCATCTATTACTATAATTTTTCATACTTGGGACACTCAGATTATAAGTGGTCAATCCAATATATTGTTCTCCTGCAATTAATTGGTGTCTTAGTTGGTAGTATAGCACCAGTGTGTAGATGTTTCACTATCATTAGTTATTTCAACCTCTCTAAGAAATGGAGCACGAATTATATAAATGTGTTCAGAGTTGAGAAACAATGGATCCAAAGACTTCAGCAGTGGAAACGCAGTCATGTGCGTTCGCATATCCCAGGTCGCCATTGCAAAATGGTTTTTCATAATCTCAAAAACTTTATTTTGAATATATGTATAACAGTTCAAATACTGGCTGCAGTTATATGTAAAACGATATGTCTTGTTCCTAGATGTTTTCTGATCGTGTTCTCTTATTGTTGGCATCTCTGCCAGTCATTGTTGAAAAAGTTTATTTGGAAGCCAAATGCATCAAACAACAACCTTGATTCAGAGGTGGAGGAATATAGTCGTAGTTATGTTCTACTATTTGAAGAGGAGGCACAACTTTCAAAGAGAGTATTGAAAAATATGTTGACATCTATAATTAAACTTCTTCGAGAATCCGAAAAGAAAGAGCCAATAAATCTTATGAAGCTATTAAAGAAATCTACAAATTTCAATGGAGTAGTACAGTTCGACAGTGACAAAGTCCCACTTTTACATGAGGATAATGTCCACAATTGCTGGAGCCTAGTACTGGTAACGTTAACGGCCGTTGCTATAGCACTTCCTAATGTTGCAAACACTCATGTCAAGGAGTTACTTGCTGGTATGCAGGAAGGGCTCAAAATTGTAAGACGTATAGAAGAAAACCTCAATGAAAATGGTGACTTGGTAGAGGCAAGAAAAGTATCTACACGTTTGTGGACAGAAGTTCAAGTATACTCCAAGTGGCTACAAATTGATCTTCAAACGAAGGCTCACAAGAAGAAAACGTCAAAGGAGATTCTTCGGTTGTTGGGAGATGAAGCAGTACAACATGTCATACAGTTCAAGGTTCGCAAAGCTGGAAGTCTAGATCAGTCACTACACAAGTTCATTGCTTCAAGTTCCATGTATAGAATAAGCGAAACCATGTTGTGCCATTGCAATGAGCAAAAAAATTGGCCAAATGATGAGGAACTATTTGATTGGATATCAACTATACTTGCAGATCTGTTATGCGCTTGCTTTACCAACATACCACGTGTTGTAACTATGATGTGTCATCACGATGCAATCGAAAAAAGGGCACACAACATCCACACTGCAGCTCAACTTCTTGGTAAATCCAAAAACATCCTTACCATACTTGAAAAGCACCAACTTCCAAACTTGGATGTGGACTCGATAGCATATATTGATAAGTGGCATGCGTTACCAAAAAGTGAACTACTCAATGATTATTCATCGTCAACAGCCCAGGTTCAACCAGTTTCTTCAAATGAATCATGCATAGTAACTATCATGTAAGTGTAGATCTATATATTCATCATGACTTCTCATAAATACAGCATAGATATCTAGAATATATAACCCTATTTGTGATTTTTGCTTATCGTTTATATTGTTACATGCCGTAGTTGACATCAACGCTCTTCGATGTCAAGTTTCTCATGCTCTAGCTTTTTCATCGCCTCTTCTCTCTTGTATGTAATGTCTTGAATAATAAATGTGGTTTCTAATCGCCTTTTCGTTCTTGTATGTAATGTTTGTGGTTTCCAATTGTTGCTTCAAGTTTTTCGATTTTGCTATTTTTTGTACTCTTATTTGTTACTTCTTCTCATGAACTCGATATGTAAAAAACAAAAATCGCTGCTGACAATAAGGGATATGATTCTTTTCTCCATAAATTCGAACACTGTACGGATTACACTGTACGGATTTGTTGTTGAGTATTTGTACTAATATTGTTATTCATTTTCTTAAAGGTATTCCCCTTTTATAACAGGTCCTGGGTTGGCCACGCTTATGATTGTAATGTATGCGGCCTAACCGTTACCATAGTCATTTTCGAACCTTCCTGTGACCATCGCAAGATATATATACTTCTAGTGAGGGTCGAAATGTGATCTCTTGTGAGGATAACGCCAACCAACTAAAACAAAAATGACGCATTTAGTACGCATTAAAAATGTAATAACATTGAAAGAAATTAGACTAATGGTATATATATCTTTATTTATTCAAAATTATAATTAATACACTAACGATTTGTTTTCAATTCACTATAACCTTCATTTTAGTAGTGCTGTCTTAATTGGAATTTTTTTATTATAAAGAAAACTTTATGTTCAATTAATGCATTGTATATCTCTAAATTGTATTTCTCTAATTGACGCATACAAAATTCTCATTTTTCATATACAAAATTCTTATATACAAAAACTCAAAAACGCATACAAAATTCTCGTTTCTTAAATGGCAACTCAATCTTCTTCCACTTCCCATGGTGTTGGTTCTACAAGTGCACCAACGATTGTTCGACAATTGCCTAACAAAAGAAATCCGGAGGTGTGGGGTTTATACAATAAAGTGTTGATGTCGGATGGTACGACTAAGGCACATTGTAAACGTTGTTGGAAATTCTTAAAAGCCGACTCCAATTTAATGTCGAAAAATCATAATGAAAAGAGGGACTCAAAGGTAATCCAGAAGCAAGTGGTCAAGCTTCTATGGCACGAGATGGAATCATTTTTGCATACGATGCGGAACGGTGTCGAAAAGCTTTTGCAGGTTTTGTAATTCAAGAAGCTTTGCCGTTCAATAACTTCGAAAACCCTCGACTTACTAGGGTGATTCAAAATACTCTTCAACCGTGATATATTGTAACACCCCCAAATTTATTGTTTGACGGAAGAATACTTTGGGGTGCTACTAATCAATAATCAAAACACACAAGGTATAATGAACGACTCTATATGCATCGTTTTAAACATTACATTGATAATTCAAAAGTTTACATCAACAAAGCTAGTTACATTAGCTCGTGTTCGTAATATGAGAGATTTAAAAACATAATTAGTTATACAAAATCTAATAATGCAATGAAATCTCTGAGGTTTTGTATAGAGACTCGAGCTAATATGCATCATGATGGGCAGTCTAAATCTACTGCTGGGTACCTGGGATACATGCTAAAAAAGTCAGCTAACGCTGATGAGCTCACAGGTTTGTATAATAAAGCAATGTGTATGAACCACAAAATTTAGTATCATGATTTGCAATGAAGCAAATAAATAAATGAGTGTATATACACCCATGAGCACATAGTTTGAGCTTAACTGAGGTGTCATGATCACAATGAAGTGCCTGATCGAGGGTGCCTCCCTGCGAGTACCTAATCTACACTCGTATGAACAAATGATAATGCGTCCGTTTGACCAGTTAGTACTTGCTAACCCGGGCGAGGATTGTCAATCCCATATGGTACCAAACACTAACATTCACGCTACAAAAGTATTACCAAACTATGCTACAGGACTTAAGATGATTAGAGAAAATAACTCATGTAGTATATATCGAGGTTTTAGCATTTGCGTTCGTATGTAAAATAAATAGAGCAGTGTATCCCACCCCTGAGTGAAAAACAGTAAAAGAGGGGCTATGAGACTCACCTGAGTCTTGAGAGCAAGTGTTTAAATCAATAAACGTATGTCCGTGTGCTAAAATCAGCAAGTAGGTTCTCCGGACCCGTAACCTTCTAATGTCCTAGACATATAAGGTTATATGAGTAGATGTCTTGAAAGAACATACATGCTAGTTGTTCATTCAACTAGTTATGTCCAATGTTTGTTATCGTTGTGTTAATTAAAATGTTTGGGGCCCGTTGGTAATTGTTTATGTATGTAATACTAGTTCCCGAAGTTATTATTATTAGGTTTCGTTTCATTTCGTTGTATACTAGTCAATGTATGTGTATTGCAAGTTCGAGTAGCATTGTATAAAGTTAAGTAAACGTTGCGCGAAATCGAGGCTAAATGAGGAAATGTAGTTTTGTACATTCTGTGTTATGCGACACTACTATGCGACACTCCTAGAGGTTGCGACACTAGGTCAGTGTCGCATGGATTCTGCGAATTTCAGTTAAGAGGCGACACTAGGGTAGTGTCGCTAAGGTGCGACACTGAATAGCGACACTTAGGTCAGTGTCGCTAGTTTTGTGACATTAAGCTGTGACACTTAATTTGTGACATTGAGTTGCGACACTAAGTTAGTGTCGCTAGGTAGTGTCGCATAAGTGCGACACTCAGTGTTAGTGTCGCTAAATCGGGCTGTTTAGAGTTTTCAAAATGAGACTTTGGTCAAAAATGTTCGGTTTGACCCGAAACTTTTACACGACTTTTATTATGTTATAAAACTTATAGAAAATAAGTTTCGTGACCTTTGGTGACCCACAAGTGTCGTTTTTAAATCGAAAATGAAAATGTCACTTATGTTCATGTTTTTCCGAAATTACTCGATGTTGTACACATTTTTTGACCAAGTAAATATTCGAATAAACATCCCATAAAATTTATGTGTTATTCCACTATGTCTTACCTTTCCGGAACATATTTTTATGAACTCTAAAACTAAACACAACTTAAGAAATAAAATCGCAAAGTACAAGTGTTCCAGCAGATATTTTCAGTGACACATGTCCACTAATCTGATCATAACTTGAGTTATATAAAACTTCACAAAAATTTCAAGTAGGGGATTTAAAGCTAACACAAAAATGAAGATTTTGCAAGTGGTTTCAGATCTTAATTCGTCCTAGATATCAAGATATTCCATTTTCCTTTTGACCAAACTTTCTGTCTGAAAACTCAGACTGCATATGTACTTTTCTTCTTCATTTTAAAAATATAAAACGACTGAGTTAGAACATGAAGCTTGAATATTTTAAAACTAGACATCTTGGGGTTGATTTTAGGCTTAATAAACGTTAGGTTTCATTAAGGGATGGTCTCTTTATGCTCGATCTAATCCGATCTAAACTATTGTCCAGTGGGTAATGTTATTACCCAACGGTTTTCTGCATGTTCTTAACGATTTTAAGCTTTGTTTTGGACATAAATCAGTAGATATGAAGCACTAGCATGCATATTAACGTTAAGCAAGTAGATCTAGTGAAAGAGGAGGGATTTATACCAAGTGGAAACTGATCTATTGGTCGAACTGCAAGGAAAGGCGCTGTAGTAGCTCGGTTGTGTTCTTCTTAGTGAAATCCGACCCTAGAGGTGATTGATGATGATGGTCTTACTTGGTGATGTTTGGAAGAGGTGTATGAAGGTGGTGGTGAGCTGCTCCAGCCATTTTTGGAGGGGAGAGCAGAGAAAGAAAGAGATTTAGGTGAGGTGTGTGTGTGAAAGTGAAATGGGAATGAAAGAAATGGGAAAGGGTTAGGGAATTTAAGGGGTAGGGCTTGGGCCGATCAAATGGGTCGGGTTCGGGCTTGGTCTGGGCCGAATTGGGTCTGACCCAAGTGTAGGTTGGGCCCATGGCGTGTCTCTCGAGTTCGGGTTATGTTTGTTAGTCGTTTAAACGTTAATCACATGTTTTAAAACGTAATAGTTTAGGTTTGATTTTTGTGTCATAGTTTTCGATATGCAATTGTTATTCGAGGTGACTAAGTATTTTTAAAATACTTGTTTAAAGTTACCAAGATATATTTTGGATTTCGTTCCGGTGTTGGGCTCGATTCGCGCATTTTCTCGTATTTGTTACGTTTTATGTTCAACGTATAAGTTTTTCGAGTATATTATTGTAAATTAATAATACCAAGTAAATAATAACTATTTTAGTATGAAAATAGTTTTACGTTACTTATGAAATGTTTCACCAACGACCGTGTGATTCGGAATTTATCTGAATAAATCGCGTAATTTCTCATTGATTACGTATGTGTATATATACAAATATACATGATGATGCACATAATCAGCCTAACATTAAACTAATTACATGTTATTACAAAGTGATTAGGCACTAATACTAGTCTTAATTTGGTGGGTGTCACATATATTCATGTAAGTCGTACTACTCTTAAACGTGATGCCCTTAAAGTGTGGAAAGAAGCTAAAAAACAACTAAAAATCGGTTTTAAAAACTTAAATACATGTGTATCATTAACAACTGATGTTTGGTCGGCTCCTCATAGTTTGCACGGTTCGTACCTTTGTGTTACCGCACATTGGGTTGATCACGTAACTTGGCAAATGATGAAACGTACCATCGCTTTTGAAGACTTTGAGTATCCTCACGCTGGTCAAAACTTATTTTACATGTTACAATATGTAATTAAAATGTTTAAATTGGAAGAAAATGTTTTTTCAATCTCCTTTGACAACGCGGGTAATAATACACTCGTCGTTTCAAAATTAATACTAAAATACGCACCACCATTGAAGGGCATTTTTTATCATAGTCGATGTGTTGCACACATCATTAACTTGGTTGTGCAAGCCGGACTAGCGGTTGAATAAATAGACACCGTAAAAATTGCGTATAAAACTATGTTGCAAGACATATTTCAAAGGGGTAAAATTAGATACAAAACTTATATGAGATTGTGTAAGGAAACGAATAATATTTTTTAACCCTTAATTGGGACATGCCCGTTAGATGGAATTCGACCTACCATATGTTCGTATGTGGTTTACGCTAACGTGATTGTTTACAAGTTTTTCATGATCAACTTGTTCAAAAAGGTCGTGCAACACCATTTCCCATAGAATTTTGGGAGATTATTCAAAAGATAACTCAATTGCTCAAACATTTCAAAACTGCGACTACTTTATTATCAGGTGTTTATTATCTCACTAGTCATTTGGTACTTAATCAAATTTGGTTAATGATTACAAAAATAAACGATTACGAATATAAAGGTCCTTTATTTGTAAAGATGGTGGCTCCCAAGAAAGAAAAACTAAAAAAATATTTTCAAGAAATACCACTTGTAATTACTTGTTTCATGGTAATGAACCCGTGTTTGAACCTTTCCGGGGTGGAAATGCTTATCGATAACATTTGTCACAATTTGTATTTGAATGACGAGGACCTAATGTTTTCACATAATGCAAAAATGTCTTTCAGTAAATGTTTACAAGATTTGTTTGGCGTTTATTTTCAAAAATGTTTCCTAAATCTTCTTCCAACAATGCGATGCTTAACTTATATAATGCTTTAAGACAAGAAAATCATAAACGGGCAAGGGGTGATCGTCACCAAAACATCACTAGCGAATATGGGAGATATACCGGAACGGATTTTTTGTCCACTATTCTACCCAATGAGTTCGAAGAATTTAATATTTTGGCATGGTGGAAAGAGAGGGAATCTCAATTTCCCGTTCTAACCATCATGATCCGAGATTTACTAACCGTCCAAGCTTCTATGGTAGCCCGAGATTTCAACTTTTGAAGACTTTGAAGATGTTTGAAGACTTGAAGATTAATAAAAGTTGAAGACTTAGAAGAATATGAAGATTATGAAGACTTTTTCGATTCAATAATATTTTTAAGAAGACTTAGAGGACTTTTGTTTAGGTTATTGCTCAATTATGTTTCTCTTACTAATTTTCTACGAATTCAATATAAAAAATTGACCCAAATATTATTTTTCCTTAAAAAGCTTAATGCTCGAACCACTTTGAATTGGAAGCTGATAAATGAAAGGAAGTTTTTACTAAATTCACGGAAAAGTACAACTCTTTATGCTTACTGTACCACTTTTTATGCACATAGTTCGTTGAATTTAGTAAAAAATTCATTGAGTGTATCAGCTCACTTTGAATTATATAGACTTTTTCTGGTTCAATAATTTTTTTAAGAAGATTAAAAGCCCTTTTGTTAAGTTATTGATCATTATTTTTACATTACTAATGTTCTACGAATTTAATGCAAAATTTTTGGCCCAAACATTGATTTTCCTTAAAATGCTTAACGCTCAAACGTGTTTGAATTATATAGACTTTTTCGATTCAATAATTTTTTTAAGAAGATTTAGAAGCCTTTTGGTTATGTTATTGATAAGTTTTGTTTCCATTACTAATGTTCTACGAAGTTAATGAAAATTTTTTGGCCCAAACGTTGATTTTTCTTAAAACGCTTAATGCTCGAACGTGTTTGAATTATATAGACTTTTTCGATTCAATAATATTTTTAAGAAGCTTTAGAAGCCTTTTGGTTATGTTATTGATCAATTATGTTTTCATTACTAATGTTCTACGAAGTTAATGATTTTTTTTTGCTCAAACGTTGTTTTTCCTTAAAACACTTAACGTTCGAACGTGTTTGAATTATATAGACTTTTTCGATTCAATAATATTTTTAAGAAGATTTAGAAGCCTTTTGGTTATGTTGTTGATTAATTATGTTTCCATTACTAATGGTCTACGAAGTTAATGAAATTTTTTTGGCCTAAACGTTGATTTTCCTTAAAACGCTTAACGCTCGAAACAAAATCCGAATTATATAAAAAAACTGGTTTTTAACCGGTTTTTTTCACAAACCGGTTTCAACCCGACCCAAACCGATTTCAACTCGACCCAAACCGGTTAGGGTCGGGTTCTATGTTTGGGGTGAACAAATCGGGTTGAACCCGAACTGGTTTTTGTAAAAATCGATTTTGACTTCGTTTACCAAAAATCGGTTTCGGGTCGGGTCGGTTTTTTGAAAACCCGGTTTTTGTGCACCACTAGTGAGAAGGTGTTGTGCTTCCTAAAGGTGTTTAAGGGCTTTATTTTTCATTTAATGGTCTGTTTTCATATATTTCTTAATTCAGACAGATAAATTGTTGTTTCTTTTTCACTTAAAAACTGAAAGGAATGTCGGTTTCTGGAATATGTAGAAAAATAAAGCCCTTACCAAAAAGAGGCACTTAATAATAAATATATATCTTTTTACCCTTTTTTACAATAGAAATTGAACACGCCCTATCTTGTTCAAACTTTATATCATTTAACTTTGGTAAAAAAAAAGGGGGTTAATACACACATAGGTCACTGTACTTTGTGAAAATGTTAATCTGAGTTACTAAACTTTAAAAATGTTCAATTGGGTTACTGTACTTGTAAAAATGAATATCATGCATATTTTTGCTTAATTTTAGTTAAAAGTTTAGTGACCCAATTGCATATTGTTAAGTGCATTTTTACAAGTACACTAACCTAATTGAACTATGTCAAACGTTTGGTAACCTAATTGAATATCTTTACAAGTACAGTAACCCAATTGAACAGTTTTAAAGTTTAGTAACCCAGATGAACATTTTCGCAAATTACAGTGACCTATTTGTGTATTAACCATAAATTTTTTTACATATAGTTAAACAGCACTAACTTATTATAAATAGATATGCAAACAACACTTAATGGTTAAAAAAAGTAAACCACCCCTATCGGTCCTAGTTTAGCCCTGTTTTAATCATTTATGTGCAGCTCTTGAGGCCGGTGATGCGTTAGTTTGGTGTTTTATCCTGTAAGTTGGGTGGGATGGTGGGTTTGGTGTAATTCTAGTAGGCGTCATTTTCGGTGAATGTTATTGTTGCTAGTTCTGTATTGGTGTATCGTCTTTTAGGGTCGTTGGTTTTCTTTGCTTAGGAGCATGTTGTTTTTGGTTTCTCTTTTGATGTTCATGTCTTGTTTGTCTAGCTTCTTGCTAGTTTTTTGAATGAACTTATTTGCGGTTTGAAATAAAAATGCGAGAAAAATACCTAAATTATGGGCTAGCAATTGTAATTCTAATGGGCCGAGCACGGTTGTTTTGGTACTCTTGAGTCTTGACAGAAAAAGATGAAATATTGATTATTCTATATGGGGTACATGCTTGGTGTAAAGCCTAAATGGTAACTTTCCAATTGGCCCTCATATGTGTGCCCAAATATATAATGTTATGGGCTTACTAAAGCCCAATATTACCCATAAGTTGAACTGAAAAATGTAAAAATAAGCGCCGCTGCCGGGATCGAACTCGGGTCACCAGCGTGACAGGTGGAGAATACTTGCCCCTCCGCACAGAGTTCTTTTGAGAGCTAAAACTTAAAAATTGTACCCCTAAAAAAATCAAACAATTTAGTTATCTTTTTCTTTTTGAGATAAATGATGCCATTTAGTTTGTTAGTTGTAGTAGCTTTTAGTTTCCCCACGATGTTGGATTTTGTGGGGCGTTCGGTCGTGCTCTATTAAAATATAGAGCGGTTCTAGTGGGTGGCTCAAATACCCATTCAAATGTTAAACTTCTATAAACATATTGTTGTCATTGTATCTATCTATCTATATATATATATATATATATATATATATATATATATATATAGGATTAGTATCAAGGGAGAAGGATTTTATAGGAGAGAAATGAGAGAAGATATATGAACCCTTAGATCAAGTAATCAATGGTTGAAACAATTTTGTAAATTTTCTTGCAATAATTACATATTTTTAATTAAAGAGGGGCAAAAAAGTACATTTGCTAGTATTCCATTCATTGATAAAAATAACGCCCAATCCATTTGAAGGTAACCGTTCAGTTCCCTTTTTCCATTAATTCTTCAAAATTTGGATTCTTTTCTTTTTCTAATTTATTTTTTATTTGACTAAATTATATTTGTAGGATTTTTCTAAAGAACTACGTAGGAATCAAGATTGATTCAGCAAACTTTATTTTTCTTTTTAGTAACTTTTTAAATCAGTGTACTATATTTGATTGGGAACAAACTTTTAAAACAGTTTTCAAAACTAATTGACATAATTTTGAATCAATATAATATAAATATGGCGAATCATACATGTATGTGAATATAATAGTGTGGTGAAAGTCTTGTAAAATATGTTGAATCATACTTTTAAAAAGTTTAATCGGTGTGGTTTCTCTGTGAATCAAAGGCATACTACGTTGAATCATTATACTTCTTAAAAATTGACTTTAATGAAAGTTGGACGTATGAGAGATTTAATACTTTATTGACTAATTATAACAATTTATTATTTGAATCGTTCAATATTGAATTGTCTAACTGAATAAAAACATACAAATGTAATGCATTCAATTCTAGTTTAAAAAAATGCGAATCAACCTTATACAATAAAAGTGAATCAATGTTATTTTTTATAGTTATTCCTTTTGTGAATCATAGCATCGAAGTTTATAATTGTTAAGAAGTTGCCAAACCTATATAAAAAAATAATAATTCAAAACAATAATAGTACGTTATTGAAAATGATATTAACAGAGATTCAAATCTTGCATTATATGAATGGATGATTACTCTTGAATCAATACAATAAATGATGGTCGTTATATGAAGCGGACGACGGAACTCGGATACATATTTTATTCGTTTGTCCCAACCTAACAACTCTTGCAAAAAAATTCTTTGGGAAGAAAAAAAATGATTTATCCATTCAAACATAAAGCTAATAGTGTATGTTTTAAAGATAAAGAAAATAACTTTACCATGTATGCAGTCCAATTTTTGTTTTGATTTTTCTTTAAAAAATGTAATTTTGATCATGCGTGAACGTGAACCATTTTGTATGAATGAAATCGATTGTTTTTTGAAAAACTAATTCTCCACATTTTAGGAAACTACTAGTAACTGCCACAAACATTTAAATTTATGAAATAATTCAATTAATTGATTAATAATTGATTGTCCAAAATACCCTTTCATCACAATTTGAAATGATTGGTTAAAAATGTTTCTCCCTCTTCTCTTCTTAAATTTCCTTCTTTTTTATCCCTCTACTCTCTCTCTATATATGTATTTTCTTTATTAATAAATAGATGACTACTATTAGTATGTGTATTCACAGCTGTAAGTGACTGGAGAAAGTTCAGAGCTATTAATTGGATTCAGTAACTTTTAAACAATTCAAGTTTGAAGGGGAACTGTTAAGGGGTTCAAAATCCATTTTATCTCCTTTGTTTGATGATTAATTAAAAATGTTATCCGCATCAGCATCAGTGAGTGATTATAATAAAATCATGATCAGAATGGTATACCTACGTTGAGAAAGTTCCGATTAATTAATGCTTTAGTGTTGCACATATGTGTCAATATGCATATGTGCACTTAATCCAAAGAGATACATTCATTAAACAATAGTTATAATTCGAACCACCACACACGTGTCCACAAGCGCACTCATCGCCTTTAACATATTCTAATACTCCATTACCCAAAATAGCATGCTAGAAATAATAAGATTAAGATAATCAGCTAGTAAAAAGTATGCGCAGCAAGCAATAATCGGTCACACACATAACCATGCGGTTCATAAGGATTGGACACGTGTCATTTTTATAGAGCTTTCCAACTTAGTGCTTCCTTTAAGATTTCGTGTCATTAATGGAAACATGATGAGTACTTAAGCCTAGTTAGAGAATTATGATCTAAGGTATATTTGGTTTTAATATTGCGCGTTTATTACACTTGGAAGGTTAAGATTGATTGCTTTGATAAATATACCTTTGGAATATATAAGATCCCATAGAAAGATTTGGAAACATAAAGGTTGTCGTGTTATTGTGAAAGTAAGATAGCCATCGAAATGTTAAGTGTGAAGATTAAACAAAGAAAACTGTTTTGGTTGCTGGGAGAGTTCGCATGGCGACCAGAGTTGGTCGCACAACGATCTAGAAGTAAACCGTAAATGGCTTTTCTAGAGCAGGAGATCGTGGCGCGATCAATAGTGATCGCTGTGCGAAGTGGAAGATCGCGGTGCGATCTATGTGGTCGTGGCGCGAAGTCTTGGCGGCCAGAGTTTCTTGTTTTCCAAGTTTTGCTTCAGTATAAAGATAACCTATGTATCTGTAACCCTAACACCTCCGGAAATAATAAGATTTCTCTCTAGTTTGGCCATTGATTAAACCAATCGAGTAGATTGGATATAACCACGTTATATTCGCGTGTTCATTTATATTCTCGTATTATCTTAATTTTTTTTGCTTTGTTTAATCCTTTATTGTCGTGGGGGTGTAACTAGGGTTGTACATATTCTTTGGTTGGGTCCTAAAACCTATCAAAGTGGTATCAGAGCTCGTCGTTTGCGAGTTTGGGAACAATGGCGGATAAACGCGAGATTAGAATTAGTAAGTTTCATGGCAACGATTTTGGATTTTGGAAGATGCAAATCGAAGACGTTTTGTACGAGAAGAAGTTACACCAACCGTTGTCGGGTACTAAACCTGAAGATATGAGTGATGCTGATTGGAAGTTGTTAGATCGTCAGGCACTTGGAGTAGTTCGACTTTCTCTGGCCAAAAATGTCGTCTATAACATTGCGGGGGAAACCACGACTACGGGTTTGTTAACGGTGTTGTCTAACATGTACGAGAAACCCTCAGCTCTTAATAAGGTTTTCTTGATTCGGTAGTTGGTGAACGCGAAGATGGTTGAAGGTACATCGCCAGCGGATCATGTGAACGAGTTTAACTCGATCTTGACTAGGTTAAGATCTATAGGGGTTACGTTTGAAGATGATTTGGAGGCACTTTTCTTGTTGTCTTCGTTGCCCAATAGTTGATCCGGTATGGTTACAGCTGTTAGTGGTTCATCTGGAACTACTAAGTTGACTTTTGAGAGGATCTGTGATTTGATACTCGGTGAAAGAATTAGAAGGAAAGATTCCGGGGAGTATTCGGGTTCGTCAGCTTTGACTGTGACTGGAACGGGGCGTAGTAAGAGTAGATCTAGATCGCGGAGAGAGCCATCGAAAAATAGGAACGTCAGTGTTGGAACTGTAAGCAAGTGGGGCACTTTAGGTATCAATGTCCGAATGGTAAACCAAGTGTGAATGTGACGTTTGATATGACTGAAGATGCGTTGTTGTGTTGTGAAGAGAGTCTTGTGGAATCCTGGGTTTTGGATTCGGGTTCATCTTTTCATGCTATCCTGTGCATGGAAGAGATGACGAATTTTAGGTCTCATTCCGGTAGGGTTCGTCTTGCGAACGGAAGGAAGCTTAAAGTTGCGGGTATTGGGGATGTTGTCCTCAAAACTCACCTTGGTACGGATTGGGTCCTCAATAATGTGAGGTTCATTCCCAAGCCCAAGAGGCGTTGATCTCGATTGGGCAGTTGGATACTGAGCGGTACCACGTTAGATTTGGCGACCAACAGTGGAAGGTTATCAAGGGTAGTTTGGTAATTGCTCGCGGGTAAAAACGGGGGTCCTTGTATGTGGTTGAAATTCCGAATGAGGAATTGCTAGGTGGTGAGGTAGGTGTTGAAAGTCCTAGCTTGCTTGAGCTTCACGGTATTGTAGAGAGATCTGGAACGAGTGGGAGTTCGGTAAGAGTTGAAACTAGTAGGAGTCTGATGTTGAGTGGGAGATTTGGGGTTTCCATGGATTCGGTTTGTCATCTCGGTATTACTAGAAGTCTTGGGTTAGATCATCTCCAATGGCGACTAGGTTGCGACTGGCCGAGGGTGGTGAGCAAGATACTTTTTCAAGAGCCGCGTTTGATGTTAATTCCGTACAGTGGAAATTGGCTCGTTGGGAAAAGTTGTGTTTGCCGAAAATCATGCGCATGTTTGTGGTCGGTGATTCAACGGTGAAAGCAAGAGTGATGGAGTGGATGTTCAAGGGTGTGATGGTACTTTCACACAGATGCCTTGATGGTTATATTCACGTGTTTGTTCTACCGGGTGGTCTTCTCTTTGTTGGAAAGAAAGATCGTGTAGACGAAAGGCTATATGGATGGGTTGTGAGTGCAACGAGAGTGTTGAAGTAGTGTCAGGCTTCAACCGGTCTTCTCAAGAACTAATGAGATGGCGATAAACTAGAGAGATTTCTTGGTCACAGGTTAATAGTGAAGTTCTGTTAACTAGTATCGAAAGTCTTCCGATCCGGCAAGGTCGAGCGGCGTGTCCCGATTGTTTCGGCGGTATAGGTTTGAACGAGTTCTATTAAAAGTGGCGTTTAATTTCGGGTTACTGGAGTTAGGTTCGTTTGAATCTTCAAGTGGGAGATTGCTAAGTGTGAAGATTAAACAAAGAAAATTTGTTTTGGTTGCTGGGGAGGGTTTGCATGGCGACGAGAGTTGGTCGCACAATGATCTAGAAGTAATCCTTAAACAGGTTTTTCTGATCAGAAGATCGCGGCGCGATCAATAGTGGTTGCTGCGTGAAATGAAAGATCACGGTGCGATCTATGTTGGTCACGGCGCGAAGTCATGGCGGTAGAGTTTCTTCTTTTCCAAGTATTGCTTCAGTATAAATATAACCTATGTATATGTAACTCTAACACCTTCGAAAATAATAAGATTTCTCCCTAAGGAATATGGAAACATGATGAGTTAAGCCTAGTTAGAGAACTATAATCTAAGGAATATGTGGATTTAATATTGTGTCTTTATAACACTTGGAAGGACAAGATTGGTTGCTTTGATAAATATACTTTTGGAAGATATAAGATCCCATAAAAAGATTTGGAAACATAAAGGTGGTTGTGTTATTGTGAAAGTAAGATAGCCATCGAAAGAGACAGATGGACGATATATTTAAAGGGGTTGCGCAGTTTATGTTTAAGAAGTTGCAAACAATAAAATAAAATAAGTAAACAAGTGATTAATATCGAAAGAAACATTTGCAATGATGGGTTGGAGAATGGGGGAGAAAGAATGGAGGAAGGGATCTTGGAAACCTGCCGAAGATAATTTACTATTCGAGTATGTAAGAATCAATGGAGAAGGAAGATGGAGTTCAGTAACTAGTTGCGCTGGTACTATATATATATATATTGTTAACAACTTTATAAATACTAGAAAATTTTTATAATAGTATTAGTTTGGTATCTGTTTTGATACTTTGTATTAATTAAGTTTGTTATTTTATCTTAAGGCTTGAAAAGAAGTGGCAAGAGTTGCAGATTAAGATGGGTGGATTATCTAAGGCCTAGTCTTAAGAAAGGTCAATTAACACCACAAGAAGAAGGCATCATTATTAAACTTCATGCTGTATGGGGAAACAAGTAATGCATCTTTTTTGTATGCTGCAAATATGAACAATTAATACTAACAGTTTATGGGCGTGTTTTTATAACTTATTTTGTTCTGTCATTGAGCAGATGGTCTACTATAGCGAGATACTTGTTGAGATGTGTGTATCGAACAAAAGAAAAAAAGGAAACGAGTTGGTCATGGTCACGTGCATTTAATTAATTGTTTTGGTCTGTGGATTTCTCACGTGACTTCATCCCGCTAATTAATTATTTTGCAACGCGGAATTGTTCATGCGGCAACAATTAAATAGCCGACTTATTTCTTTATCGTTGTTTAATATATATTAAACCCTGTTATTGTATAAACCCTAAGCCACCAAATAAAGAAAACTCTTTCGGTTTGTCCTTGTGGACTAAACCAATATTTAAGTTAGAGATTGGACATAACCACGTTAAATCCTTGTGTTGTTTACATTCTCGTATCATATTTATTTATCTTGTTTTGCTTGTTTGATTGCTTTGTTAGCAATCTGTTATTCGTTTATTGTTGTGAGTGCAATTGTGTTTAATTGTGTGCGTCGTTTGGGTCCTAAATTCCTAACAACTGGTATAAGAGCTCAAGGGTGACCGATTGGGAACAATAGCGGATGAAAACACGATCAAGATGGATTGTCGATTGTTAGGGTTTTACTGAAGGATGGAGAGCTAGGGTTATTGTGGTCAGATAATCATAGTGGATCTAGATTCGGTTAAAGATCATCATGGGGGGGGGGGGATTGAAAACGATGCAGTTTTAGGATTTGTTTGCAACATGTGATCAAGATCGATAGGCTCATTTTTTTGTGTTAGATTGCGATCAACTCGAAGAGTTGTTTTCCGGATTAAACAAGATTAGGGTTTTATCTGGTGGGTTGTGACGTGACGACGCGGCTAGAGGCCGGTTACGTTATGACAGTGATTGTTTGCGGTGGTAATGGAGTCGGTGATTGGGTTTCGATTGGTAGTTTGTTACAGAGAGAGATTTTGGGATCCGGGTTTTGGATTCGAGTTTATCATTCTTTGCGATCCCGTGCAAAGAATAGATAAACGTTATCAAACTTAGGGTTTGATGTTGCGAGTGTAGGGATGTGATATCTCGGGAACTTCATTGATACGGACTAGGTTATTCAAAGATGTAAGCTTTGTTACGGTGCTCAAAAGGATGGTTTCTCGGTTGGGTAGATGGGTAATAAATGGTACCACATCCGTTTAGGTAATCGACGGGTGTCAGAGGGTGTTTTCTTATTTCTCGCGGGTTAAAATGGGGGATCATGATTTTGGTCGAGTATTCCATGTTCTTGGAATGATTAGGCGGGTTAGAGCTACTACTCTTGAAGATATTGGTTGTAGAAGATGTCAGAAAGAACGCATTCAACTGGGCTCGGGTATTGTTGATGTTGGTTCACCGATAGAGCGATTCTTCTTGAGGAATCAATTGGAAATCTTCAAGTGGGTTAGAGGCGGATAAATGTGTAAGTCCTAATGTTTGAGCTTTCGGATATTGTTGATAGTGTCAGGAACTCTTGGTGGAGTTTGTTAACTGAAGGAAGTATCGAAGCTAGTGGGAGTTTGGTGACTAGTGGGAGCTTGGGAGATTGGTGTGCAACTATTGGATCTCAGTTTCTACCATTTTAGTGAGCGGATTCCGGGTAACACTAGAACGTTCATATCTTCGTTTTTTTACTCTTCAATGGCAATGCAATTTGCGACTGGCCGTGTATAATGAACCAGTCTTCTCAAGAGAGCCGTGATTATTATTTAGATCCGTACAGTGGGAGAAGGCTGAGTGGGAGAAGATGTGTTCATTGAAACCGTAGCTACGTATTGGGTCGGTGTACCAACGGAAAAGCGAATGGTGAAGAAGTAGATTTCAAGGTTGTGATTGTGTTCTCACGGGTGAACCTTGATGATAATCTACGGGTTTGTTCTATCGGCGATTTTCGATTGCTGGAAAGGAAATCGGATGGACGAAATTCTGTACGGATTGGTCGTTGACATGTCGGTGGCAAGATTTGATGTGGCTGTATCGAAGAATTGAAGAAGCGGTTGTCTTCTTGATAGAATCTTGTGGTTGAAGTTGTTGCACACTTCAACGCATCTTCTTGGGCTAGAAGATGGTAGTGCGGGTAACCGGAGAGTGGTCCCAGTTTAGTAGTGGTATTCGGTTAGCTTTGTATATCGAAAGTCTTCCGATTCTGTGAGATCAAGCATGCGTGTCCCGGATGGTTTTCCGGCGGTATTGGTTGAGCTAAGAACAAGGTGTTGCTAAAGGTTCGTTGAAGGTGTGGTTTTGTTCCCAGTTTTCAATATGTATAGTTGAAGAGCCTTTTATCGAAAGTCTATTTAACTCGAGTTTAGTTAGTGTGCGTGTCCCAAATGGTATTAGCGGTATGGAGAGGCGGATTCGACTTAGTTGAAAGGGAATATTTGAGGGTTTAATAATTTTGAGTTTGTCCGTTCTTCAAGTGGGAGATTGTTGAGATGTGTGAATATCGAACAAAAGAAAAAAAGGAAACGAGTTGTTCATGGTCACGTGCATTTAATTAATTGTTTTGGTCTGTGGATTTCTCACATGACTTCATCCCGAGAATTAATTATTTTGCGAAGCGGAATTGTTCATGCGGCAACAATTAGATAGCCGACTTATTTCCTTATCGTTGTTTAATATACATTAAACCCTATTATTGTATACACCCTATTATTGAAGTTGGAGATTGGACATAATCACGTTAAATTCTTGTGTTGTTTACATTCTCGTATCATATTTATTTATCTTGTTTTGCTTGTTTGATTGCTTTGTTAGCAACCGGTTATTCGTTTATTATTGTGGGTGCAATTGTGTTCAATTGTGTGCGTCGTTTGGGTCCTAAATTCCTAACAATACTTGCCAAGGAGGACGGATAATGAGATAAAGAACTATTGGAGAACTAACTTTAAAAGGAAAGGGGCAACACCATTATATAATCAAGAAAAGCAAAAACATGATATTGGGATATGACTTCAACTTCAATGGTTTGTTTTGGTAAATTTGATTTTGGTATTTGAGTTGGTTTAGAATTCGTTAGGATTAGGATTAGTAATTTGAGTTTGTTTAGGATCAGGTTTAATTAGTTTTCTCTATAAATGGAGATCATGGGTTATGGGCGGAAAGGAACTTCTCATCAATATGATAGCCTTGGGTATTCTCATAATAACCATTCTTGTAAACGTATGGATTCAAATTGAAACAGGGGTGATTGTTGCCGCATTTGGCGTATCAATGTTACCCACTCTATTGACATTTTCGGTAGCTTTGACTGTTCCAACAACTAGAAGAATCTTAGAACTACAGTACAAGGAGTTGCATGGATTGTCTTCAAATTATCATGAGGTAAATTTCTCCTACAAGGAACTCGTGCATAATATAAAAAAGTATTGGATGATGGCAGAAACAGGCAACCCCCAATTTGTGATTGCTTGTTCACAAGTTTCTTCTGCTTTTGGAGTTATATGTTTAACCACTGCCGCCTACTCATCGTACAATCTTTTAGTAGACGTGATCATTTATTTAGACTCAGGAGACTCGGTTTATAAGTGGTCAATGAAAGTTATTGTTATCATGCAATCAATTGGTGTTGTAGTAGGTAGTATAGCACCAGTGTTTAGATGCTTCACCGTCGTTAGTTATTTCAACCTCTCTAAGAAATGGAGCCAGAATCATATAAATGTGTTCAGAGTTGAGAAACAATGGTTCCAAAGACTTCAACAGTGGAAGACCCATCATGTCCGCTTACATATCCCAGGCCGCCATTGCAAAATGGTTATCCATAAGGTCAAAAACTTTATTTTGAATATATGTATAGCAGTTCAAATATTGGCTGCAGTTATATGTAAAAGGATATGTCTTGTTCCTAGATGCCTTCTGATCGTATTCTCTTACTGTTGGCATCTCTGTAAATCATTGATGAAAAAGTGCATTCGGAAGCCAAATGCATCGGACGTCAATCTACATTCAGAGGTGGTAGAATATAGTAGTTATGTCTTACTATTTGAAGAAGAGGCACAACTTTCAAAGAGAATATTAACAAATATTCTTAGATCTATAACTAAACATCTTAAAGAATCCGAAAAAAAAGAGCCGAGAAATCTTATGAAGCTACTAGAAAAATCTAAAAGTTTCAAAGGAGTATTAGAATTCAACAATGACCAAGTTCCGCCTCTACATGGGGATAATGCCCACAGTTGTTGGAGCCTAGTATTAGTGTCATTGACAGCCGTTGCTATTGCACTTCCTAACATTGCACACACTCATATCAAGGAGTTACTAGCTGGTATGAGGGAAGGGCTAAAAATTGTAAGACGTATAGAAGAAAGCCTCAACGAAAATGGTGACTTGGTAGAGGCAAGAAAAGCATCTATACGTTTGTGGACGGAAGTTAAGGTATACTCCAAGTGGCTAAAAATTGATCTTCAAAAGAAGGCCCGTAAGGGAAAAACATCAATGGAAATTCTTCGATGGTTGAAAGACGAAGCAGCACAAAATGTGATAATGTTCAATAGTCGTAAAAATGGAAGTCTGAATCACTCACTTCACAAGTTCATCGCCTCTAGTTCCATGTATAGAATTAGCGAAACCATTTTGTGCCATTACAATAAGAAAGAAAATTGGCCAAATGATGAGGAACTTTTTGATTGGATATCAACTATACTTGCAGATCTATTATGCGCTTGCTTTACCAACATACCACGTGTCGTAACTATGATGTGTCATCACGATGCAATCGAAAAAAGGGAACACAATATCCGCACTGCAGCTCAACTTCTTGGTAAGTCCAAAAGCATCCTTACCATACTTGAAAAGCGCCAACTTCCAAACTTAGATGTGGGCTCGATGGCATATATTGATAAGTGGCATGCGTTGCCAAAAAGTGAACTACTCAATGATTATTCATCGTCGACAGCCCAGGTTGTTCAACCAGCTTCTTCAAATGAATCATGTATAGTAACTATCATTTAAGTGTAGATCTATATATTCATCATGACTTCGATCATAATACAGCATAGATATCTAGAATATATAACCCTACTTGTGATTTCTGCTTATCGTTTATATTGTTACATGCCATAGTTGACATCAACGCTCTTCGATGTCAAGTTTCTCGTGCTCTAGCTTTTGCATCGCCTTTTCGTTCTTGTATGTAATGTATTGAATAAGAACTGTGGTTTCTAATTAATCGCCTTTCCGTTCTTATATGTAATGTCTTGAATAAGAACTGTGGTTTCTAATTGTTGCTTCAAGTTTTTCTTGCTATTTTTATACTCGTATTTGTTACTTCTTCTCATGAACTCGATATTTAAAAAAAAAAAAAAAAAAAAAAATCCGCTGCTGACAATCAGGGATATAATTCTTTTCTCCATAAATTTGAGCACAGTACGGATTTGTTGCTGAATATTTGTACTAATCTATAATATAACATATAATATATACTTAAAACAGAATAGTTTGAGGCAATCATAACTTTTAATTGGATTTTTCCATATTGATCCAATGCTTCTGATTAATTTGATGATAGTTACAATTAACCACCTTTATATTATATTTATTTATTTATCATTATCATTTAATAATTTAATAATACTTTATCTCTTAAATTTAGGAGGAATAAATTTAATAAATATTAAATATTAAATTAAATAACTAAATGATACGGAAGTAAATAAAAATAACAAAAACTTGCCGAATTCGATAAACTTCAAACAACAACAAAATCGGTAACCGTATCTATATAAGAAATATATCAAATATTAAATTGATTATAATCATATTAAATAATATTATTTATAATTAATTAAAGTTAAAATAATTGGCAAATAATAATAAAAATCCTCCATATTCTTTGCCAACTGATTCTTAGTTTTATACACGGTACATATTTGAAGTTTTGAACGCTTTTTATATCCTGTACCAAATTGAGAGAAAAAGGTGACGATATCCGCCGAAGTAAACCAAGAAGCATCACCTACGCCGGCAATCTAAATTGTCAGGTCATCATCTTTACCATCATTTAATCAAATTATGTTAATAATTGCGGCCTTAAAAGATAACAATCGTCTCATATGTGATTTCTTCATGATTGTTCTTAATTTGCGATTGGAGTTGTTTTGGTTTTGTATGTTATTCATTTGTGTTACCATGTATTTGGACGGATTGGCATTGAAATATGCAATTGTAAAATAATGTGAAGTTGTTAACTTATATTATTGGAATTGTAGCCTGCCCTATGTATATGCTATCATTTAATGGTAGAATACAGATTACTATTATGTACAGAATTGAACAAAATTGATAATTTAGGTAAGTCGTATGCTTCCTATCGATATGTGGGATATTTTCTAATGATTATCAATCTCAATTTGGAGGTATAAACATGGCATGTGTCCTACTTCTGATTTACTATAGAACAAGTAATAGAGGCTTGGCAAACGTATATGAAAGAATATGGGTTGGCTGCAGAATCAATGCCCTCTCAGCTTAGAAAGGAGGTAAATAATCTAGACCTTTGATCATACTTTACTACTTGATGCACGAAAAAAAACTATTCCTCACATCCCATATAATTAAGCTACACGTCTTTTCTTGAATATGAGTTGAAATTGAAGTCTCTTTTTGGTTGTCAATTCTACATCTTTCTTCTTTTGAATACAGTGGTACAAAGTAAATGCAGCCACGTATGTTGATGTATCATCTATGATGGGATATGCTTGATATGCTTTAGTCGGAGAAGATAGTTTGAGTATTAATTATGTCATCATCGATCAATTATCAATAGAAAATCAGGAAAAAGAAACGATTTATGGTTGAGGAAGATAATGATAATTTCAATTTCGATGCTAATCAGTTGGAAGGACATGTTCCAAAGAAAAACGGTCCGGGTTTGACGAAGATTTTGATGCCGAGGTATAACGAATCCTCAATCATACTTACGATTGCGTAATAGATATCGATTATTCATTTTACCACATGCTTATATCTATGTAGATACTAAAGCGCGTGTTATTATTATTATTTTTGACCGTGTTCGTTGTATGATTTCTCCCGAAATTAATAGTTTTGTATTGTTTCAAGTTTCTGATTCTGATTTTGACTATTATTTCAACTATTTAATTGAGAAGCAGACATGGAAGATTACTATGTAATTAAATGATTGAAAAGGCAAAAGACGGAGATTTGCAAGCAAATGTTAGTAGACATCATGTAAACAAGAACATGTGTGATCTTTAGTTCATTATCTTGATTACCTTTTATATTTGCAGCAAGTTGATACAAGTTTACTATGATTATCTCAAAAAGATGCTAAAGAATCACCGTACATTGCATCAATTGATCTCTACGTTTCAAAAGAGATGATCTGTTAAAGCCATCAAGATGGAGATACCCATATCTGATGATTTTGGAACTGAAAAGCATAATGTGCAAGTAAGGAAAGAATTAAGTGTTTTTTGGCTAACATATTTTTTTTTATGTAACTATGATAATCTTTGTAGGCGTACTTATCCAGAGAATAATGGGAAGATATTGAGACAATTAAGTCTTATTATGATGTGAATTTGACACTGATTGATAACTCTAGCATTCACAACCATATATTTTTTAATTTTCTTTTTAAGTACCAAAGCCAGGGCGTATCGTATCAAAGAGTTGCCAACAACTGTACCATCGGGCCGCTTAAGACATGAAAACACAACATCAGATGATGTGAGATTAAGACGATATATTTCCAATATAATCTCTAAGATAACTTGCCCGGGTTGATATCCACACAAGATAAAAGTATTGAATTGTAGAAGGTAGTTTACTTCTATCTACATAAAGCAAAATTATATATAAGAATAAATAATACTACCATTGACTTCCAGGATTGCAGCTGTTAGTAGCCTCGTGAAAATTTTCATGTTCAATTTCAGGTATTTTGGGTTTTCATTTTTATATTACAGTTTCATATATCATTATATTGTTTTATGTATATGAGGTGTTCTGTGTGTTCATTGGTTGCTGTAGGATCTGCTCAAAGATGGAGACCTTTTCTAATTTCATCACGAGTTTTGTGTTAGTTTTGGGTTGAATCTACGCGTGATTAAGAGTTTAAGACAATGCTATATTCGTGAGAAAACAATCATAATACTTTTTCTGTGTTTTTTCTATCGATGTTACCTGGTTTTGTTTATATATGGTTTCTCAATGTATCGTCTTTTGCATGCTTTTTTCCCAGTCGAGACACTTGGCCCTACTCTTTGGGAGCCAGTGGATATCAACGATAGGTGGTTGATTGGCTTTGAGTTCATGTGAGGACTTTTTAACTTCCTATTTTCTTGCTGTGAGATCCGTGGTCAAAACTTTTTCAATGCATAAACTGTGATTAGAAGTTACAAGAGTTTCATTTGAGTTAAGGTCACTCGTGTTCACGAATGTATTAAGTATTTGCTCATTAGCACTAATATTAGCAATTTAAGAATTACATCAGCAGCCCTTTGTCCCTATCCTCTTTGCTTTTATTTAATCCTTTAACTGTCATATTTTTGAATTCTGATTTCAAGTTGCTGATTATCTCAAATCCTCGACTTCCATTTTTGGTATACCATAAAAGTTATGTTACTGATTGACTCTTTCACAGATCCTACAGTTGGGTTATGTTACTGCATCTTTTTAATTTTCTATTTCCTATGATTCATGTGTTCTCTTTCGTTATATAATTTGAGACGATTGAGAAAAATGCCCAAGCCTGAAAGGTTAGTTTTTAGTGCCTTATGCATAACTATCATATAGTTAGAGGCATGCATCATCTTAATTACTTTTATATAATTGGCCGTCATTACATTTTTCAGGAGAAAGGACATCAATGTTTGTTCTTGAGCTTTTAAGTTGTGATTTGAGGGGCAAGTAGATTTGAATGTAGCTACATGACCGGTATCTCTCTCTCTCTCTCTCTCTCTCTCTCTCTCTCTTTCTCTTCCAGAAAGGCAAACCAGGTATATCTCTTTGATGGAGGAAGTTTTATATTTTCCCCATTTTCAAGTCTTTCTATGCTTCGAATTTATATATATTATGTGGCCAATTGGGTTTTCCCCCCAAAAAAAGATCATAAATAATTTTTAGTGTGTTCCTTTGATCCAATCATAACTTGGACTACCGAAACTATTGTAAATTAAGTTCATAATCAGAACAATCACTTAAAACTGTATGTAGTGATAATTCTTAAGATATGGGCGTGGGTGGGTAAATTTTAATTGGTAGCCGTAAAATCTTTGCATTTGGGAGTTTTGTTGGGACATGTTATTGTGACAACAGATCTAGCTTGTAATAGTACTAGTGATTATTGTAATCAAGTTTGTAAATTGGTTTTGAATTGTAATGAATATATCGGTTGGTAAACATTTTAGAGTTAAATGTTAAATACTGAAAAATGCTGACCAAGGTTGACCAAGAACCTGCGATGTGAACTGAGTTGGGTTCGCAGGGCAGATCTGCGAGGCGAACTAACTGGTTTCGATAGGCCAACTTGGGCTGCGAACCGAGTCTGATCGCAGAGCCCATAAGCTGCGAACCGAGATGTGTTTATAACCAAATTAGGTTTGAAACCTAATTAACTTTTGCCAATTGATAACTACGAGTAAATTGAACTTTCCAGAGCTTTCAACATAATCTAAGGGTTAGGTATTGATTGATTAACATCAGTTATAATCAATACAAAATATATTAGATTATTGATTTCACTAATACTTGTGAAACAAACCATTTACAATCCGTAAACACAGTATTAAGGGATTCCGCACCTTAATACCTAAAGATAACCTCGTTATTGATCCTAATACATACGGATTTACAATTGGTATCAGAGCCTACAACTAGATACGCGTAGGTTCGAGGTTATTCGGATAATAACGGTTGATTTGGATTGTTGGTACGTGATTTGTTGCGTAAAAACGATCAAATCATACTCTGGAAGTTTTTGGGTTTGTTTACGTCCGTAATCTTAGGGTTTAGACGTTCAAAAACCTAAAGTTTTCGTTTTTGGGGTTTTCAGTCGATTCTACGAACTGAGTTGCGAAGCGAACTGAATTGGCGAACTGAGATTCTGCGATTTGAGTTTGTGCTGCTAACTGAGTTACGAAGCGAACTGAGTTCTTCTCTGCGAACTGAGTTCTCCCCTGCGAACTGAGTTCATTCTGCGATCTGAGCATTCTGCTTATTTGATTAATTTCTGGAATTTGCAACAATGTCTGACATAAGTAAGATGATTGAGATGGATCATGAGGTTGGGAAATCTAATGTTCCAGCTAAATTGCTCCGACTTGAAGACTACTATGGATGGAAAGACAGATTTGAATCACACTGTTGGTTCTATGACTTGTTTATTTGGATGTGCATTAAGAATGGATATACTGCACCTTCTGCTAAGGTTGGTAGTAAGACAGTGGCACTTACCTATACTCAAATTAGTGATGAAGAAAAGAAGGATTATCAAATTGAGAATAAAGCTCATTCTTCAATTAAAATGAGTCTTTTAAAAGAAATCAACCATCAGTTGAAGTCTTTTCATACCGCTAAAGAGCTATGGGAAGCTCTAGAGAAAAGGTGTGATGGAAGTCCTCAAGTTAAGGCAGGTAGGTGTAATCTGTTAAAGAAAAAATTCATAGTTTTCAAAGCTATGAAAGGTGAAGATCTTGATGCATATACCACCCGATATTACCATCTGTTAAGTGAGCTAGATGACCACGGCATTACCTATTCTAATACGGAGAAGACTGACAAGTTTATTGAGGGTCTTCCTTCGAAATGGGAAATGTATGGAGTTATGCTTAAAGATAACGATGAGCGTTATGCAGCTATGTCTTTGGAGCAGGCAATTGACAAGCTCCGTGGATATGATTTCACAAAAAGATCTAGAGATACTGATCCTGATCAGGTACAGGATCCTGGGCTTTATCATGGAAAAACAACTATCTCTAACAAATCTTCCAGTTCGGCCACTGCTTTACTAGTTGGTGATACTGGAGTAATTGGTGAAATTTTATCTGAAGACTTATGCTTTATAAGCTCATCCGGTGGTGAAGCAAAAAGCAAGACAACTGGGAAGTCAGCTCAAGAGCATCACAAAATGCCCATGAGTGTGAAATCCGCTGAACAACAACTTTTAGTTCTTGCTTCATTTGTTGCTTCATATGAAAATTACATCCAGGGTAAGATCAATGATCCAGCTACTTTTGATGAGGATTATGATCAGGTAGACCCCGACGACTTAGAAGAAATGGATCTCCAGTGGCAACTTGCTATGGTGTCAAGGAGAGTTAAAAATTTCTTAAAGCATACTGGAAGAAAGATGGTGGGAAATAAAGTTGGATTTGATAAATCCAAAGTAAAATATTTTAACTGTCAAGGTTATGGACATTTTGCTAGGGAATGTCAAAGATCCAAATCTGAGAAATCTGCAAATCCAGAAAAACCAAGTGCTTCTCTGTCTTCTAAAGCCTTGGTCGTTCAACAACTGGATGGTTCTTATGACTGGAGAGCTTTATCTGAAGAAGCTCTAATGGCTGAAATTGAAGATCCAGTTCAGACTGAGGAGACACCATCTTACATGCCTACTGCTGAGGATTATCAAATGAAGATTTCTGATTTGAAGATGCTAGCAGTTGAAGATGATGTGTTGGACTTGGGATCAACTGAAGATCTATGTCTAGAAGACTTTGTTGCACAAATGGCTGAACTCCAAACTGAAAAGAAACGGGTATGTCTTGATGTTCCTACACTTATAGATGTATGTCAATTAGTGACTGGTTTACAAGCACAGGTCAATGTCTTTGCCGAATCACATAAGGCTTTAACATCTGAACTAGAACTTTCCAAGATTGATGTACGTAGATTAAGTGAGGACAAGCTAGACCTTAAGAAACAGATTAAGTCCTACACATCTGATAAGACTGTACTTAGGAATACAATAAATGAACAATCTATGACAATAGATGGTCTTTATTTAAACCTAAAGGACTTAAATCAAGGAATAGCTGACAAGGACAAAGAATTAGCTGAATCTAAGGTCAAGTTAGTTGAGCTAAATCGTAAGTTTGAGAGTTATAGAACTTCTTCTCTAACTATGGTGTGACATCCGTCACTAAAACTCTATTCTTAGGTTCGTTCTCATAATCATTTCTCATTTTCATTTACTTGAGTGGGATTATTTGAGAAATTAATCAAGTACTTCATATTTTAAACTATGTGAGAAATTTAATTCTCGCATAGTGTTCAACAATCCGAACCGATACACGTACGCGGTTAAATTAAAAGTTAGAATAATAATAAAGATTAATAATAATAATGACTAATAAAATAATAAGAATAATAATAGTAATATAATAATAGTAATCATATAACAATAATAATAAACGTAGTATGTTACATTGATAATAAAATAATAATAAAATTATGATAGAGTTAGTTTCCATTTTGGTCTAAAGGTCGACCGACTCAACCTTTTTTTTTTGTGAGGGTTTCGGTAGCCAAGGGGTACCAAACCCAACTTATCCTCAAACCTAAAATCTAAACTTAACCTCCAAGTATTATTGCATCTATAAATATAAGTCTAGATTTAACCTTCAAACCTTTAATCATCATTATATATATATATAATAAAATAAAATAAAAACGTCCCTGGGGTGTTACTTCCGTGATCGTCGACCAAGGCCAAGAAAAGAAAAAAAAAAAAAAGAAAATCGAGTTCAAGCTTTGCCATTGTGTGTTATTCGTTCGTGTACCCGTATAGGTATTTTTTTTTATAAACCTTAATCAATAATTCTTCTTATTATTTTTCTGGATAGGTGTATCTTAGGGATGATTTATGTGGTTGGGGATTGAATATATTGGGTCTAAGTGTCTTTGAAGTCGAAAGTTATAAAACCGCAAGCCGTAAAAAAAAAATATGTCTAGATTTTTCGTAGCTATAATCAGAGACTGTTTTGACCTATCTACGTTCGTTTTCAGGATTCGGCCAAAACACGAAAGTTGTAGATCTCGAAATTTTACTTAATTTATCGAGGTTTCGGTCTCTAAAAAGCAACGTATGATTTTATAAAAATTATTTAGTAAACTGTTTATGTTTACTACGAATTTTCAGAAAAAAAAAAAGTTGATAATGTTAAATCGGTTTGATCAAGTTGTCTCTAGTTATTTTGGGGGTTGTAAAGAATGTTTAAGGATATACTTTTCTGTAAACAAATCACATTTATAAAAGTTTAAGATAGTAATTTATATATTTGATTTAAAAAGAATGAGTAATGTAAAATGGTTATTAACAAGTATTATACTTTAATTATATGAGTATAAAGCTAGAGATTTATTGATGTCAATAGAATCCACTTGAACAAAGTACTCCACATACCAATGTTATGTGTAGCCAGATTTTATGGGACTATTAAATCAACTAGGATATAATAAAAGGTATAGTTTTGATTAGGTTATTAATCTATATGTATTTATTTATAGATTGACGAACTGTTTAGTGGACTTATTTGGGAGCGTAATTTGCTTTGCTAATCAAGGTGAGTTTTCGTGGCCCCGTTTTCATTACATGTTTTTAAATTGGGGGAAAAGTATGCTCATGTTTTATTAATGGTTTTTCATGCTGTGAAACTTGTTTATTTCTTCTTTTTGGACATATGCTTGAAATGTGTAACACTATGTGACTATGTGCTTTGGTTGTTGGATTTATTTTACAAGGCCTTGCTCCCTTAGGAGTGAGTACCTGATGTATACTTTATGTATGCATTAAAGCCACGTTTGTTTACAAGGCCTTGCTCCCTTAGGAGTGAGTACCTGATGTGTATATTATGTATGCATTAAAGCCACTGTTGGAGTAGCTACTGCCATTTGAGTTTGTGTGATGTTTGGTTATATTTTATCACTTGTGTACCTTTTCATATGCATTGTCCTAACAAATGATTATCACAGCAAAAAGGTTTATTTTATGGTGTCTTGTTTCAAACCTACGAAACTCACCAACATTATTGTTGACGTTTTTGAGCATAACTTTTCAGGTAACACTAGTGGACTGAAGATAGAGGACAGGAAAGCTTAGTGGACCTCTAGGTTGCATTTAAGCTAAACTTTGTGACTATTGTTTGAGGTGGAACTTTTACATTTTTAATAATTTGGAAAGGCGTGTTTTGCCTTAATCTTTATTTTGTGGAATTATCATTTGTTATTTTGGGATTCATTGTTGGAATGAATGCATGACATGAATCGTTTTTCATGTTAATGACATCATGACACATTGATTAATTATTTCATTTAGTATTCTTTATGAATAATGTGTTGTGATTCTATCTTCGTTATATCCCGTTGTTTCCGCTTTAGGCGGGGTGTGACAGATTGGTATCAGAGACATTGTTTATAGAGATCTAGGTGGATTGACCTAGACTATAAATAAGGAACCCGCATGTAGAACATGAATTAGGAAACTATGTGTGCATTTTCCGACATAATTCGATTCCTTTCTAACATTTGTTGCACAACATAGTCATGTCAAATTGCAAGGAGGTTATCCACATCTTGTCGTCGTCCGAAGAAAATTCTGAGGGTAAACCTAAGTTAGCTAGTAATCCGACTCATTCTGGACCATCGAAAGTACCAAATAAGAGAAAGAAGCCCATTACGTGGGGTCAGCGGTATGTTAGGTATTGGAGGAATGAAGGGAAGCCTCAAAGAATAAGATTGAAGATTGAACCCTTACCTGAAAAAGAGCTCGAAGAGAAACCGGTAGAGGAAGAAGAAGAACCCGAGGAGGATCCAGAAGAAGAAGAAGAACCTGAGGAGGATCCAAAGGAAGAACAAGAGGAGGATTCGAAAGAAGAACCCTTGGAGGAACATGAGGAAAGAAATCTTGAAGATGCAATTTGGGCAAGGGATCCAAAACCCACGACCTCGGGGGATAGTGCTTGTAGCCGAGTAGGTCCTGAGCCAGAAGTTGCATCCCCTCTTCCCCACCCACAATAGGGGAAACGTATTTAAGCCAACTGCACATGGAGCCCGTGAAATTTTCTTAGAATATACCATTTTCATTATCGTATTAACGTACTCCATCATAGTGATTTGATTTTGTTTGGGATTATGACAATTGTTACATTAAGAACTCCTTATTTAATTATAAATTCATTTATCTTTTAAAAATTGCTATTTGACATGTGTTGTGCATATCTGTTGATTCTATTGTTAATCCTTGCCTTTTGTACGAGTACATTGTGTTACAAGAACTTAGAAGATAGTTATGTGTGCGAACGAATACTTTTACGATTATGGCGGCCGACGTAATTGAAGAAGGTATTCCGATATATGCGTGACTATCTAACTATGTTTGAGTATCCAAGGTGCTATCCTTAGGGTTGTACGAAGGATGAGTTATGTCCAATTACCGTTATGTCTTTTCTTGTTCGTGGGCTTTTGTTCTTATTGGCATGAATTGCTTATCTCCGATATATGAAAATTCATGCGTACATAAACTCTATCTTTATCTTTCAATTGTGCTAAATCGTGATATGTTTTCCATTGTAGTGATCATGCCACCTAGACGCTCTGCGCGTGTTGCAAGTAGGGGTAGTGGTGCTGGTAGAGGTGGAGGCCGAACAGGCGGCCGCAATGGTAGGGGTGGTGGCCGTACTGGAGGCCGTACAGGTGGAGACGAAGCAGGTACCGGGGGCGAGGCGCCCAATGTAGCCGCTATGATTGCGGAACAGCTACAGGCATTATTGCCTAATATCGTTGCACAGGTTACTCAGGGTGTGTTGCAGGGTACAGGTGGAGGAGGTGGCGAAGAAGAAGAAGTTGATCCTAATGGAGGGCCTAATGTGGAAAATGGTAATGATGGTACCGATGAGGCTGGGGATGGAGCGGTTGTTGGAGGGTGCACTTATAAGGAATTTATGGCTTGTAAAACGCGTGAATTCGATGGAAAAGGGGGAGCTGTAGCCTACTGTAGGTGGGTTGAGAAAATCGAGGCTGTTATGGATATCAGTAATTGTGCTGAGGGACAGAAGGTGAAATATGCGACTAATCAGTTATCTGGTAAGGCTTTGACCTGGTGGAACACTCAGATACAGGCGAGAGGTAGGGTTTCTGCGATGGGTATGACATGGGATGAGTTTAAGGCACTACTGGGGGAAGAATATTGTTCATCCAATGAAATGAACAAACTGGAGAAAGAATTTTTGGATCATAAGATGGTAGGGGCCAATCATGCGGCCTATACAGATCGTTTTCATGAACTGGCTAAATTAGTTCCGAGTATGGTAACACCCGAGTCTAGAAGGATCAAGAAATATTTGGATGGTCTGGTACCCGAAATAAAAGGGATGGTTCAAGTAACTGAACCATCTACTATTCAGAGTGCGATATTGAGGGCTGGAGCCCTTACTGAGGAGATGGTGCGGAATGGTACTTTGAAGAGGGGTCATGATAAAAATAAAGAGGTGGCTGAATCTAGTAAGGCTAGGTATAGTGATACGAGTAATAAGAAACCTCGGGTAGTTAAGACATATGTTACTGTTAATGTGGATAGGAGTATGTATGGTGGGCCAAATCCTTTGTGTTCGGGGTGTAATTATCATCATTCGCCGTCTGTGGGTTGCCGTTATTGCAACAAGTGCAACCGGTGGGGTCACACACCTGACTACTGTCGATCTTCTGCACGTACTGTGGCACCAGTTAATGCGGTGAGAAGTTCTAGGGGATGTTTCGAATGTGGGGCTTTGGATCATTTTGCCAGTGCATGCCCTAGGATGGTTAGGGCTGTAGGAGCTGTTGGGAATAATAATAATAATCGGGCTTTGACTATGGGTGGTAATCAGAATAGGGGTCGTGCTACAAACACTGCTCCTGGGAGATCTTTTGTAATGAACGCTAGTGAGGCACGGCAGACACCTAACATTGTGACTGGTACGTTTCTATTAAATGACCATTTTGCTACTGTTTTATTTGACAGTGGTGCTGATTTTAGCTTTATATCTGTGGATTTTGTGCCTATACTTGATATTATACCTAGTAAGCTGGATGTTGTGTATGAAATTGAAATTGCGGATGGGAAACGGGTAGACTTGAATGAGGTTATTAAAAATTGTACACTCGTATTGGAGGATTATGCTTTCAGTATCGACCTAATACCTTTTGGGATTGGTAGTTTCGATGTTATTGTTGGTATGGACTGGATGTCAAGGTATAGGGCCGAGATTGTGTGCTTCGAGAAAGTGGTTCGTATACCTTTGTCCGATGGCAATATATTGGTTGTCTGTGGTGAACAACCGGAGGCTAAAGGTGCTAAACTTATGAGGATGAATTCTGAAGAAACAAAACTTGAGAATATTCTTATTGTACGTGATTTTCCTAATGTTTTTCCGGATGAATTGCCGGGATTACCTCCATCTCGATCTGTTGAATTTCGTATCGACCTTATTCCCGGAGCGACCCCAGTTGCTAAAGCTCCGTATCGTTTAGCTCCTTCTGAATTACAAGAATTTTCCACTCAACTTCAGGAGCTCCAAGACAAGGGATTCATTCGCCCTAGTCATTCTCCTTGGGGAGCACCTGTTCTGTTCGTTAAAAAGAAAGATGGTTCATTTCGTATGTGTATTGATTATCGTGAACTTAATAAACTTACGGTCAAGAATCGTTATCCTCTTCCAAGGATAGATGATTTATTTGATCAACTTCAGGGTGCACAGTGGTTTTCAAAAATCGATCTTCGTTCTGGCTATCATCAGTTAAGAGTACATGAGTCGGATATACCAAAGACTGCATTCAGGACTCGCTATGGGCACTTCGAATTTCTCGTTATGCCTTTTGGTCTTACTAATGCTCCTGCGGTATTCATGGATCTAATGAATCGTGTTTGTAAACCGTATCTTGATAAATTCGTTATCGTCTTCATTGATGACATCTTGATCTATTCGAAATCTAAGGAGGAACATAAGTTACATCTGAAACTTATTCTTGAACTTCTCTTGAAAGAACAGCTTTACGCAAAATTTTCGAAATGCGAGTTCTTGTTACGCGAGGTTCATTTTCTTGGTCATGTGGTAAATGAGGCGGGTATTCATGTGGATCCAAGTAAGATTGAGGCGGTGAAAGCTTGGAAGACTCCGCAAACACCTTCTGAAATTCGTCAGTTCTTGGGTTTGGCTGGATATTATCGGCGTTTTATTGAGAATTTTTCCAGGATTGCTCAACCGCTTACGCAGTTAACGCAAAAGGAAAGAAAATTTGTCTGGGGTGAGAAGCAGGAGGAAGCATTTCAAACTCTGAAGAATGCTTTGTGTGATGCACCGATTTTGGCATTACCTGATGGCTCGGATGATTTTGTGGTCTATTGTGACGCGTCCAACCAAGGGTTAGGATGTGTTTTGATGCAGCGTGGGAAAGTGATAGCTTATGCTTCTAGGCAACTCAAGGTGCACGAGAAGAACTACACTACTCACGATTTGGAACTGGGTGCAGTTGTCTTTGCACTCAAGTGTTGGAGACATTATCTGTATGGGACAAAGAGCGTGATATACACCGATCATAAGAGTCTGCAACACATTTTTGATCAAAAGGAGTTGAATATGAGGCAGAGGAGGTGGTTGGAGTTGTTTAGTGATTATGATTGTGAAATTCGCTACCACCCGGGGAAGGCGAATGTGGTGGCTGATGCCTTGAGTAGAAAGGAAAGAGTTAAACCAAGAAGAGTGAGAGCAATGAGTTTAACCATCCATTCAGGTATCAAAGAGAAGTTAATTAAGGCTCAATTGGAAGCACTACTAGATACTAATGTACAAGGGGAGTTAGTGCGTGGATTGGATGGACAGTTAGTTCGTAAGGAGGATGGGTTATATTACTTCATTGAAAGGCTGTGGATCCCGTTACTAGGTGGTTTGAGGACGCTAGTGATGGATGAAGTTCATAAGTCTAAATATTCGATTCATCCGGGGGCAGATAAGATGTATCATGACTTGAGGGATTTGTACTGGTGGCCGGGCATGAAGAAAGATATTGCACTATATGTTAGCCAATGTATGACTTGTTTGAAGGTTAAGGCTGAACATCAAAGACCCTCAGGATTATTGCAACAACCGGAGATTCCCGAGTGGAAATGGGAGAACATTGCTATGGATTTTATCACTAAGCTGCCTAGAACTAGTAGTGGCCATGATTCAATTTGGGTTATCGTGGATAGGATGACTAAGTCTGCTCATTTCTTAGCTATCCGCGAGGACTATAAGATGGAGAAGTTGGCAAGGTTGTACATAAATGAAGTTGTGGCGAGACATGGAGTGCCTGTGTCGATTATCTCGGATCGTGATGGTCGTTTTACTTCTCGGTTTTGGCAAACACTACAGAAGGCGTTAGGGACGAGGTTAGATATGAGTACGGCTTACCATCCCCAAACTGATGGGCAGAGTGAGCGTACTATTCAGACGTTGGAGGACATGTTGAGGGCGTGTGTTATTGATTTTGGAGGAAACTGGGATACTCATTTGCCGTTGGTGGAATTTTCATATAATAACAGCTACCATTCGAGTATTCAGTGTGCACCGTTTGAGGCGCTTTATGGGCGTAAGTGTCGTTCGCCTGTAATGTGGGCTGAGGTAGGAGAAAGTCAGTTGATTGGACCGGAAATAGTCCAAGAGACTACCGATAAAATTGTGCAAATCAAGGAGAGGTTGAAAGTGGCCCGCGATAGACAAAAGAGTTATGCTGATAAACGTCGTAAGCCGTTGGAGTTTGATGTTGGTGATTTTGTGTTGTTGAAGGTGTCACCTTGGAAGGGAGTCGTTCGTTTTGGTAAGAAAGGAAAACTTGCACCCAGATTTGTAGGGCCATTTGAGATTATCGAGCGTGTTGGTCCGGTTGCTTATAGATTGAAATTACCTCAAGAGCTGAGTGGGGTTCACGATGTATTCCATGTGGCAAATTTGAGGAAGTGTTTAGCTGATCAGATTTTGCAAGTACCTTTGGAAGAGATTCAGATTGATCCTAAACTTCATTTTGTGGAGGAACCGGTTGAAATCATGGATCGGGAGGTTAAGAAGCTGAAACGTAGTAAAATTCCGATTGTTAAGGTTCGATGGGACGCCAAGAGAGGTCCTGAGTTCACTTGGGAGCGTGAAGATCAGATGAAGCAGAAATATCCGCATCTTTTCGATAGTCAAGGTTGCAGTACTAGCTCTGGTTGAATTTCGGGACGAAATTCCTTCAACTGGGGGATACTGTGACATCCGTCACTAAAACTCTATTCTTAGGTTCGTTCTCATAATCATTTCTCATTTTCATTTACTTGAGTGGGATTATTTGAGAAATTAATCAAGTACTTCATATTTTAAACTATGTGAGAAATTTAATTCTCGCATAGTGTTCAACAATCCGAACCGATACACGTACGCGGTTAAATTAATAGTTAGAATAATAATAAAGATTAATAATAATAATGACTAATAAAATAATAAGAATAATAATAGTAATATAATAATAGTAATCATATAACAATAATAATAAACGTAGTATGTTACATTGATAATAAAATAATAATAAAATTATGATAGAGTTAGTTTCCATTTTGGTCTAAAGGTCGACCGACTCAACCTTTTTTTTTTGTGAGGGTTTCGGTAGCCAAGGGGTACCAAACCCAACTTATCCTCAAACCTAAAATCTAAACTTAACCTCCAAGTATTATTGCATCTATAAATATAAGTCTAGATTTAACCTTCAAACCTTTAATCATCATTATATATATATATAATAAAATAAAATAAAAACGTCCCTGGGGTGTTACTTCTGTGATCGTCGACCAAGGCCAAGAAAAGAAAAAAAAAAAAAAAAAAATCGAGTTCAAGCTTTGCCATTGTGTGTTATTCGTTCGTGTACCCGTATAGGTATTTTTTTTTATAAACCTTAATCAATAATTCTTCTTATTATTTTTCTGGATAGGTGTATCTTAGGGATGATTTATGTGGTTGGGGATTGAATATATTGGGTCTAAGTGTCTTTGAAGTCGAAAGTTATAAAACCGCAAGCCGTAAAAAAAAATATGTCTAGATTTTTCGTAGCTATAATCAGAGACTGTTTTGACCTATCTACGTTCGTTTTCAGGCTTCGGCCAAAACACGAAAGTTGTAGATCTCGAAATTTTACTTAACTTCGCGAGGTTTCGGTCTCTAAAAAGCAACGTATGATTTTATAAAAATTATTTAGTAAACTGTTTATGTTTACTACGAATTTTCAGAAGAAAAAAAAAGTTGATAATGTTAAATCGGTTTGATCAAGTTGTCTCTAGTTATTTTGGGGGTTGTAAAGAATGTTTAAGGATATACTTTTCTGTAAACAAATCACATTTATAAAAGTTTAAGATAGTAATTTATATATTTGATTTAAAAAGAATGAGTAATGTAAAATGGTTATTAACAAGTATTATACTTTAATTATATGAGTATAAAGCTAGAGATTTATTGATGTCAATAGAATCCACTTGAACAAAGTACTCCACATACCAATGTTATGTGTAGCCAGATTTTATGGGACTATTAAATCAACTAGGATATAATAAAAGGTATAGTTTTGATTAGGTTATTAATCTATATGTATTTATTTATAGATTGACGAACTGTTTAGTGGACTTATTTGGGAGCGTAATTTGCTTTGCTAATCAAGGTGAGTTTTCGTGGCCCCGTTTTCATTACATGTTTTTAAATTGGGGGAAAAGTATGCTCATGTTTTATTAATGGTTTTTCATGCTGTGAAACTTGTTTATTTCTTCTTTTTGGACATATGCTTGAAATGTGTAACACTATGTGACTATGTGCTTTGGTTGTTGGATTTATTTTACAAGGCCTTGCTCCCTTAGGAGTGAGTACCTGATGTATACTTTATGTATGCATTAAAGCCACGTTTGTTTACAAGGCCTTGCTCCCTTAGGAGTGAGTACCTGATGTGTATATTATGTATGCATTAAAGCCACTGTTGGAGTAGCTACTGCCATTTGAGTTTGTGTGATGTTTGGTTATATTTTATCACTTGTGTACCTTTTCATATGCATTGTCCTAACAAATGATTATCACAGCAAAAAGGTTTATTTTATGGTGTCTTGTTTCAAACCTACGAAACTCACCAACATTATTGTTGACGTTTTTGAGCATAACTTTTCAGGTAACACTAGTGGACTGAAGATAGAGGACAGGAAAGCTTAGTGGACCTCTAGGTTGCATTTAAGCTAAACTTTGTGACTATTGTTTGAGGTGGAACTTTTACATTTTTAATAATTTGGAAAGGCGTGTTTTGCCTTAATCTTTATTTTGTGGAATTATCATTTGTTATTTTGGGATTCATTGTTGGAATGAATGCATGACATGAACCGTTTTTCATGTTAATGACATCATGACACATTGATTAATTATTTCATTTAGTATTCTTTATGAATAATGTGTTGTGATTCTATCTTCGTTATATCCCGTTATTTCCGCTTTAGGCGGGGTGTGACATATGGACAATATAATTGATGCTCAACGTAGTGTAAAGGACAAGACTGGCTTAGGCTATAGTGATGTACCTCCGCCTTTTAATGCTAATTACACTACTACTAATGTTGACCTAGAGATGATTGATGCAACTGCTAATTCTGATTTTATGTACCCGTAGAATCTGATGTCTCTAAGATACAGAAGGATGTTCCTAAAGAACAATCATCTAAAATTGGTAAGATAACAGGTTTCACCAATGTACAATTTGTATCGGGTGGAATGCTGAATGATGCCAAAGTAGATGATAAGCTTATTAAAGAACAGAATGATTCACCTTTAGTATCTAAGACTCAGATTGAAACTAAGACAAAAGATGTTAAGTCACGTAGGCAGATGTCTTGCTTCAAATGCCATCAAAAGGGGCATGTGGCTTCTTGTTGTCCTAATAAAAAGTTGGAAGCAATTCATAAGCCTGTGAATAACGAGAAACCAAAACATGTAGACAGGCCTAGTGCTAAACCTGGTTTGGGAAGCAAACCTGTGAACATGTTGAAGAGAGACAACACTAGTAGTGTCTCTCCACCTAAACCTAAGAGACCTTATTCTCAAAGTAATAATTATGTCAATAAATCTAAAGATAAGACACCCTCAAGGTTTAGAACACCAAGTAGAAACCATAGTCAATATGAAAATGGTTCTACTTCTCATGCACAACAAAACAGTCAAATGCCTAGCAGGTTTTCCACTCACTCTCCTCACAGGCATAAGACTATAAATCAATAACAATCTCAACCTCCAGTAAATGTCACCAAGACTCCCGGATGGGAACAGTTATGGTTATTTTAAGGAAGTTCAGATTGTAGATGATAAGGGACAACCCAAGACCGTAATGGCTTGGGTCCCTCTTGAAAACTAACCGTGTACAACGTGTCATGTGCAGGAGCAAACTGTGAACAAAGACAGCTGGTGGTATATAGACAGTGGATGCTCAAGACACATGACAGGAGAAAGAAGTCTACTGAACGACTTCAAAGGTGGTTTAAAACAGCGAGTAAATTTTGCTGAGGATAAAGGAGGAGTGATTATGGGAAAAGAAAAAGTTTCAAATGGAACTTTGACTCTTGAAGATGTGAATTATGTTGAAGAACTAACTCACAACTTGGTGAGTGTTTCCCAAATCTGCGATAAAGGTCATCCAGTTCATTTTAATTAAAAGGAAGCCTTAGTCCTGAAGCCGGGATTTTTTATTCCCGAAGAATGGATACTAATGAGGGCTCCAAGGAAGAAGGACATCTATGCTATTAACATGGGTGTTCCAAATACTTCAATGGAGTCTACATGTCTATTATCCAAGGCTTCTGAAGCAGATTCTATTCTATGGCATAGGAGAATGACACATTTGAACTTTCGTAAAATGAATTACATAACCAAAAATGGTTTAGTTCTGGGTGTGCCACAGAAACGTTTTGAGTTTGAAGACAGGTGTGTTTCTTGTTTGAAAGGAAAACAACATAAGAAACCACACAAGTCCAAAACAGAAAACTCTATATCCTTGCCATTTGAATTGCTACATATGGATCTCTTTGGCCCAATAAGCAAAAGAAGCATAGGTGGCAAATGGTATTGTCTGGTTGTTACAGATGATTTCTCTAGATTCTCATGGGTGTTCTTTCTGAAATCTAAGGATGAAACTCCAGGAATGCTTATGGAGTTCTTAGATTTAGTAGAGAACGTCTATAACACAAGAGTTAAGAGAATTCGTAGTGATAATGGTACGGAGTTCAAAAATTCTACGTTGAATGTCTATTGCTTAAGTAAAGGAATTCAACATCAATTCAGTGCACCTTATGAACCACAGCAAAATGGTGTTGCTGAAAGGAAGAATAGAACTCTTATTGAGGCAGCAAGAACCATGCTTGCAGATTCAAGGCTTCCGGTCATCTTTTGGGCAGAAGCAGTGAATACAGCATGTCATGTCTTGAATAGGATACTAACTGTTAAGAAGCATAACAAGACTTGTTATGAACTTCTGAACAAAAAAAAACCTAATTTGAAGGGATTTGAGCCCTTTGGTGTCTCATGCACACTTTTGAAGACTAACAATCAACCTAAGTTTGGGGAAAAGGCTGACGAAGGATATTTCCTAGGTTATATTCCTAATTCACCAAACAAGAAGGTTTTCAATAAAGTCACTGGTCGTGTGGAAACTGTCTTCAACATTGAAATTACAAGTTATACTCATGACAAACATAAGGGATTAGATTGGCAATTCGATTATTCAGATCTGTTTAAATCATTTAAAGTCCCTATAAGTGACTATGTGGTTAAGTCAGAAATCCCTGAGCATTTATTGTACGGTGACGGGGACACAGACCTGAGACATACATCGAATGCTTCTTCTTATGGAACGTCTGAAAGTAATCACTCGGCTAGTACTTCAAAAGAGCCATCAGTGGATAAACCTCAAGAACAAGACAAGTTGTCGGAAGTTACTCAAAGGGTATTAGATAATATCTTTACTCCTACAAGGGAATTGAGGGAAAGAATAACTTCTGATGAGATGTACAGTACTGATGAGGATATGCCACCATTGAAAGAGATTGGTACCAATTTGGATGATGAGATACCTGTTGAGCCTGTAACTGTGACTAGAACAAGTAGGAATCATCCTGTGGAAAATATCATTGGTGATCAAAACCTTCCAATGTTAACCAAGAGTCAAGCTAAAGCTAGAACTTCTGAATTCACTAGCTTATACGTTTCAATTAAAGAAACTGGGATTACAAATAAATGTCTTTATGCATGCTTTATCTCACAAGTTGAACCTAAAAATGTTCAACTAGCATTAAAAGAAAACTCGTGGGTAGAAGCTATGCAAGAAGAATTGACTCAGTTTAAAAAGTTGAATGTATGGGAGCTAGTTGACTTACCTTCTGGTGAGTATCCTATTGGAACTAAATGGGTCTTTAAGTGCGAAAGAGACGATCGGGGAATTGTTACTCGCAATAAAGCTCGTTTAGTGGTCCAGGGATTCAACCAAGAAGAAGGTATAGATTACAACGAAGTGTTAGCACCTGTTGCTAGGCTTGAAGCAATAAGGGTATTCTTATCATTTGCAACTTACAAGGAAATTAAAGTGTATCAGTTGGATGTTAAGAGTGCCTTTTTGTATGGCAAAGTATTAGAATTGGTGTATGTCTCTCAACCACCAGGATTTATTGATCCAGATTATCCAGATAGAGTATATCGCTTGAATAAGGCTCTATATGGATTACATCAAGCACCCAGGGCATGGTATGAGACACTATCAAAATACCTTCTTGAGAATGGATTTACAAGAGGTTCAATTAATAGTACACTTTTTGTTAAATGGAAAAAGAATGACTTTCTGCTCGTTCAAGTATATGTTGATGACATCATTTTTGGGTCTTCTGACGAAAAGATGTGTCAAGAATTTGAGAAAGTCATGCGAAAAAGATTTGAAATGTCTGCTACGGGAGAGTTGAATTTCTTCTTAGGATTACAAGTTGATCAAAAGGAAGATGGTATGTTCATTCATCAAACAAAGTATACCTATGAACTGTTAGAACGTTTTAAGATGGATGAAACACGCATATATCATACTTCTATTCCAGAAAATCATGGACTTGGACCGGATACATCGAGTGACAAAGATGTGGATCCTACTCTTTATAGGGTCATGATTGGGTCACTAATGTATCTCACTGCATCCAGGTCGGATATAATGTTTGCAGTATGTATTTTCGCAAGATATCAAGCCTCACCTAAAGAGTCTCATATGCAAGCAGTCAAAAGAATCTTTCGTTACCTAAGAGGAAAACCGAAGTTGGGACTTTGGTATCCAACTGGAGGAAACTTGGATTTTATTGCTTACACTGATTCTGATTATGGAGGATGCAATCAGAATAGAAAGTCCACAACTGGTGGATGTCAGTTCCTTGGAGGAAGATTAGTTTCTTGGCAGTGCAAGAAGCAAACCTCAGTAGCCATTTCTACATGTGAAGCTGAGTATGTTGCTGCAGGCAGCTGTTGTTCTCAAGTGCCGTGGATTCAACAGCAAATGAGAGATTATGGTTTAAATTTAACCAGCACTCCGATGATGATTGACAATGAATCCACCATCTCTATCACTAATAATCATGTAAAGCACAACAAGACAAAGCACATTGATATTCGTCATCATTTCATAAGAAACTGTGCTAAAAAGAAGCTTATACAGTTAATGAAGGTTCCATCATTGGATAACTTGGCAGACTTGTACACAAAAGCTTTTAACAGGAATCGTTTTGAGACATTGGTTCAACTAAACGGAATGAAGAATCCAGATTAACTAGTCTTCCAAAGGAAATGTAATAGTTTAAGTCTTTCTATTCAAAATAAAAAAAAAATAAAGGGGGGGGGGGGGCATATGGCATTCATTTGCTTGTTACCTTAGGGGAATCGCCTCCAATAAAAGAACAACAGGAGTTCTTTTAGAGATTGTTTAAGTTTTTATTTGCAAAAACTTGGGAGATGATAGTACATTAGGAGAATAAGCCTAAGAATAATACCTTAAGTATTAAGTATGATGTGTTAATAGATTCCTATAGGTCACTCTAAGATAACGATCTTAACTAGAAATGTTCTTATATTTATCTTATTATACACCTATATCTACTGATAATAACCCATCTCATACTTCATAAGTGATAAGAATAACTTTAGTTTAGTCAGCTTCATCATACGATATATTGATAGGCAGATTATGCTAGGATTTCTGAGCGTTTAAGAAATTCTAAATGCATGTGTCTTATTATTTGTGAAACTGCTATACCATGTATGACTCAAGTCTTAATTGTTAAATGATAGTACTTCCATGCACTGTTATCTAAAACAAAAACAGAAAGATACAAAGTCTTTAAGACTACAAGGTGAGTTATATGTCTCTAAAGAGCATCATTTAGTAACCTCTACCTTACATATGAAAGATACAAAGTATCAAGTGTCAAGTGTACGTTATATGCTTCTAAAGGACATCATTTAGTAACTCCTACCTTATAAAAATAGGATATAGTGTTATGAGTTGTACTTGAGTTTCTCAATATATTGTATAGTAGAAAACACTAGATATTGTACACATTAACAATAAAAGGTTTGCTCAGAAATCTATATATAATTTGTTTATGTGGATCATAATATCGATAATCGTCTTGATCTGTCAATGACCTTTGAACATTCATCTTAGTGAATAAGTTCTAAAGAAATTCTAAGTTATTTTTCGACAATGTGTTATATCGTGTGGATAAAGGTAAATAAGATATAATTTTATAAATATAAATTTATTACTAGTTAAAGTTGAAATTTTATTGTGCTTATATGAATTTCATGAGGTATGAATATTAACGATCATCTTAGACTTATTAAAAATCAATTAAGTTTTGCTTATTCTTTCTAATATGATCCCTAAGCAGATAATTCTTAATCAGTTAAGCATAGAATTAATTTTTGCTTAGTATTTTTGTTTACATTTTAATTTTGTAAAACTCTATTTTATTATAATTCAATAAAGTTTTGGATTGATTTATTTATTGTATTATCCTTTGGAATTAAGTTAAATAACATTTTATAGTTCCGTGTTTGAATAAATGTGACAAAAACACAATGGGAAGTTAATATGTTTGACTAGTAAAAATAAATAAAAGTTCAATTTATATTTAAAGCTAAAATCGCAATTTTGGTCAAATCTGCGAAGTTGACCGGTCAACGTTGCAAGGTGAGTTTAGAGTATAAAAGGGACAAGTCAAGCGAGTCAAACCCACACTTTCCACATATTTTGTGAAGCGAAACCAATTCCAATGCGACTTGAGATTTGGCGAAGCGAACCGAATTACTTATTTGGTTGATTTCCGATTTTCCAGACAGAGAAGGAAATTTCGCTCCGTGATTCACTTACACATTTCGATTACGCATCTATTGAAGTAAGTTTCACACATTTTCATTGAGTATTTCGTATTTAATTGCTCGTTTTATGTTTTCGAATGTGTCGGGTTACTCATTCACGGATTCTCATCGATTTAGTGAATGATTCAACTTGAAAATTATAGTTATTGTTAGTTGCTATATAAGGAACAGCTGTTAATTGGTTTATTGCGTTAAAACACACTCGATTGTCAATTTCATTTTGAAATTGAGTAGCAGTGTTTCTGCGAAGCGAAGTTGAATTCGGATCGCAGCACGCTCCTGCGAACTGAGTTCAACTCGTTGAAATCAAACCGCAGAACACTCCTGCGATGCAAACTCAATATTTGAGTTCGGATCGCAGACCATTTCTGCGAAGTGACAACTCACATCGCATAGCATTCTTGCGAAGCGAACTCAATATTTGGGTTCGAATCGCATCATATTTTTGCGAAGTCAAAACTCGGATCGTGGGTTATTCTGCGAAATGAATCTCATTTTGCAGCTAATAATGGTGAAGCGAGTTGTAATGGTTGACTTTTGTTGACCATTGCGAACTGAACTTCACTTCGCATAGGATTCCTGCGAAGCGAAGTGACTTTTGTTAATTTTAATTTTTAACATTTTCAAATGTGATTTGTAAACTAAATGTTTGATTTACTCGATATTTAGTTTACATAATATATGGTATAACTTGTTTTCGATTTGAGGACTTTGAGGTTACAAATAATTAACAAGTTAACCTTTAATTACATGCTTAGACTTATGAACTTTCGTTAATAAGTTAAATATATGTAATCACTTAGAATTTTTGGGTTAATTAATATCGAAAGTCTTCCGACTCATAGCGAAGTCGAGCGGCGTTTCCCGATAATTAATCGGCGGTATATTTACTCAAACTTTCTTTTATAACAAACAAATGTAATATAATTTAACAAATATAATTGAAAATTTAACTTTGTTTAATTGTTCAATTAAGGTTTGTAGATTAAATTGTTAGTTAATAGTAAACTTAGATGTTTGATGATCAGTCGATCATAATACGTTAAAGTTTAAATTAATTAATGTTTGTTAGTTAATTCTAATTGCCATTTGTGTTATTTATAATAACAGATATGGCAGATAGAGCTTTTGCACCTGGACACAACATTCTGGTGAGTCTCGACACCAGTGAGTGCGGTGCTGAGTGATTTACTGAGATCTTGACGTTTTTGGCACGATCCAGGATTAGATATGCCATTACAGAGTCACCTTCTATATCTCAGAATATATTGACCCAGTTCTGGGACAATATTGAGTTCGATGATGCGGCTAACCCTCCGGTTGTCCGTACAAGAGTTAATGAACATCCTGTTGTCTTCTCTGCTGATGATCTACGCTAGATTTTGAGATTAGGAAGTTGGTCCATCTGCTTACTCGACGGATTTTATCGAGGGAGCTTTGGGCAGAATGGGATATTCTGGTCCCAGACGTGGACGTCAGTTCATCAAGGCATTCATTTTAGGGCAGTGGAGATTCTTATTCCACATCATTGTTACGATCTTCGGTAACAAGAAGGGAGGATACGATGAGCTCACCCCTCAGTTATTTTCTGGGCTACTGTCACTGGTTTATAACAAACCATACAGTTTTTCTTCTTATTTCTTCGGTTCTTTTATCGGTCAGATCACTGGAGCAGTTAGATCGAAGTTTTTGATCTACCCACGATTTTGTATGCTCATTGTTCGTCACTGCATTCCTGATATGCCAGCAGTTGCTCCGGATCGATTTGTTGATCGAGTCAACTTGCGTACATACAACGCTTGTTTTCTCAACTCCTCAAGACGTCCAGACGTAGTGAAGCCGGAAGCGGTTGATTTATTTGGTTATCTTCTGGATGAGAACTATGTGGCTCCAGCTAATGATGGGTAGTTAGATGTTGAGCCTGCTGCTGCGGTAACTACACCTGTTGCTGATGTGGTTATTCCTGATGATCCACAAGAGCTTCTGGATGATGTTTTAGAACATCCGGGATAACAGGTTGATGCAGAGGTTGCTGCACAGGTTGTGCAGGAGGTGCTAGTACAGCATGATGATGCTATTGATCCTGTTTTACAGGCTATTGACCAGTATGTTGCATCACCTGAGGTAAATTTTATAATTATATAGTAATATAGGTAATTAGGTGTTATATAATAATTATAATATTATTATATGATACAAATGTTATAGATATTTAGTTAATTAGATAATGTTTCTGATTATAAAATATAAATATCATTGTGAACAGGGAGCTGAGACTGCAGACCCAGAGGTCACTCGACCTGAGGGTGAGCAGGGACAGCTTGATGGATCTGAGGGTTTACCTTCTAAGGTATTTATCAGATTAATCATAAAAATATATAGAACTTGTATGATGGAGCTACTAGCTAATCATTAATGTTTGATATGTTTAAAATTTAGGATTCTGATCTTGGTCCATCTGGAGGCCGTGATGGTGAATCGGCTTCAGATGATGATGATAGTACTCCTTCTCCACCTCCAGATGCTGGTTATATTAGATATCGATCTAGGATGTTTCCAGATCCAGCTCTGAAGGAGAAGAGGAAGGCTAAGGTCCTGAGGAAGAGGATACACTTCTTATTTCTCAACGCCGTAAGCTTTCGAGGACTTTGACCATTAGAGATGGTAAATTTTAAATCTATAATTTAAAGTTAGATAATTTTAACTTGTTGTTTATCAGGAGTTAAACTGAGACAGTTCATTCTGTAACAGTTTCTCTAGATACACCACAGGTGGAGTTGATGACACTGGTGGTTTCTGAACCTGTATCTGTACCGACTGAGGTATGAGATAAACGTTTCGTACTACAAGTGTTATATAATTACTTAAGAAATTGAGACAGAATAATCTGTAACAATTATTTTTCTTTATGTAATTGTATCTATCTTAATAGGCTGAGCTAAGGACAGAGTTACCGACACAAGAATCGGTTTCTCAGACTATCAAGGAAGGGGTTGTGGAATTAGTGCGTTCTGCACAGTTTCCTACGACCAAGGCAAGTCGTTTTGCAGCTGGTCTTCTCACAACTGCCTTATCTTAGGCTATTCCACCACTTACTCATGAGTCATTTCTTGCTTCGGTGACACCGCCTGGACCATCGACGATTCCAGTGACTCCTATGACTGATGCTGAAAGGATTACATCCTTAGAGTCTAGAGTAAAGGAGTTAGGGAAATTGACGGGATCGGTTCCACGATTGTTAGCTGAGAATCTTTCTTTAGCACAGCAGTTGGTCACTGTTAGTGAGTCTTATCGCACATTGATGAAGATTCATAACACATTGCTTGATGACTGCACTGCTCAACGCCTAAAGCTTGACAACTTAGAAGAACTTGTTTTGAGTTAGCTCAGGGGGAGATTAGGGTTTATAAGGCAACGTGCAAAGAAGATGAGCTGAAGCTGAAAAGGAGACATGACAGAAATGATGATCCGAGTGCATATAAAGATAGTGAGCCGATTGGTCCTTCAAAGACTAGTGAGCAAGCTACACTTCAGGGGGAGTCTGAGTCTGCTGGTATTGGTGCTAGTGCTGGTGCTAGTGGGAGTGGAACTGGTGAGAAGTAGTTATATGTTGTATTTGAAACTGATATACTTTTGTAATCTTAGATTGATTGTAATATTATTTATAATCTTTTAAAGATTAATGTTTTGTAAGTATATAAGTTACGTTGATATAAGATTTAGACTTGTGATTTTATAAATAACAAGTAAAAATTATATAAGATTAATTATATAAGATTTGAATTTGAGATATGTTTATAACAAATTAAAATTATATAAGATTAATGATTAAATGTGATTATACGATTGAGATAAGTAAAGAAAATTCTTAGATTGATTCAGAGAAATCAATGAAAGAATTTATATTATATTATCTAATTTGTGTTATTTAAAATGATTACAGAAAAGAATGTTGAAAGTGATTCTGATATTGAGATTGTCGATGAAGTTGAAGCGGAAGTTGATTACGATCTAGAGGAAGGCGAGTTTGTACCTCCTGAAGATTAAACTTCTGTTGTCAATATTGGATTAGTTAAAGGTGTGGATCTTGATGCTAATATAGATGAACACATCATAAATCCTTCAAGAACAAATGTGACTATTCAGGATGAAGAAGGAGAAAGAGTTATAGATTTAGATGAATATCTAAATGAATCAACTGATTCTGACTTTGAAGAAGATCTTCCTGATAGTCATAAAGATAATCCGATCTTTAAGCCTTTGGAGAAGAAGAAAAAGGCTAAGACTGTGATATCAGAAATTGATATTACTGGAAGTCGAGTACCTAAGAAAGGTATAATTGGTTGGTATTATGACGCAGATTTAAAGCTTTTTGCAATTAAAAGGTATGACGGGGTTCAATACTTTGAAAGAAAGCTTTCAGTTTTTAGTTCTTTACCGAGATTTGAAATACGAGACTTGGCTAGAATGGAAATGAAGAACCCTAGTAATGATCCTTATGGAAGATATGTCGAAAGGGTAATCAAGACTGAGGGTTGGTCAATGAAGTTTGAAATAATTAAGCCAAGAGTCGGAAAAACTATCAAGTTAGATGAAAGAAGTCAAAGAACGGGAAGACGACTGCGTAAAAAGATTTATCCAGCAGTTAAGTGCGTACAGCAGATACCGTTGAAGCTTATGCCTCAGGATATTTTGGGAAATATGAAGAGATGGCATGTAGAAGCTGGAACTGGTGAAGCTGTGGTTTTTGAAGCTGATGATGAAGTCGAAGATGGAGAAAAAGAAATTTTGAGAATATATGATTATCGACACTTAGTGAATCTTTCCAAGAATGATTTGTTGATGTTATACAAGAACAGGATCACTGCTATTGAAGGTTGGGGAGATTTAGGAAGAGATTATCAGCTGATGGTTAAAACTTGCATTAAACTGAAGATGTATGCTGGGAGTAAAATTTACAAGTAAAGATCAAAGATATTTTTGAAGACATAGATGCTAGAGCTATTGTCAAGGGGGAGTCTGTTGGGACATGTTATTGTGACAACAGATCTAGCTTGTAATAGTACTAGTGATTATTGTAATCAAGTTTGTAAATTGGTTTTGAATTGTAATGAATATATCGGTTGGTAAACATTTTAGAGTTAAATGTTAAATACTGAAAAATGTTGACCAAGGTTGACCAAGAACCTGCGATGCGAACTGAGTTGGGTTCGTAGGGCAGGTATGCGAGGCGAACTAACTGGTTTCACTGGGCCAACTTGGGCTACGAACCGAGTCGGATCGCAGAGCCCATAAGCTGCGAACCGAGACGTGTTTATAACCAAATTAGGTTTGAAATCGAATTAACTTTTGCTAGTTGATAACTACGAACGAATTGAACTTTCCAGAGCTTTCAACATAATCTAAGGGTTAGGTATTGATTGATTAACATCAGTTATAATCAATACAAAACATATTAGATTATTGATTTCACTAATACTTGTGAAACAAATCGTTTACAATCCGTAAACACCGTATTAAGGGATTCCGTACCTTAATACCTAAAGATAACCTCGTTATCGGTCCTAATACATACGGACTTACAGGTTTAAATGTTATCGGGTCAAATGGGAAACATTATTGTATAAAACTTAGCTTAAATGAGTTGATCATGTTGGGTAATGGATCGAATAGGTCGAACATGCTATTCATTGATTAAGGATAATAAGTTTGTGGAGGAACAACGTTTAAGTGATTTAGTAATGGATTACAATGGTTGTGTCATTCAATTAGATGTATTTTTCTTATACTTTTTTTGGTACCTTTTGCTTTAATATCCATTTGTTGTCTCTTTATGTTCTTTTCATGTGATTCAACCCTTATTTCCTTTATTATTTTGGTACATGTTAATGAAAATATACATACCCATTTAACATTTAAGTACCCAATATATAGCCTTCTATTTTATGTACCTTAATTAGTTACTTGCCAACTTTAATATTTTAGCAAGCTTCATTGCTACCTACTATGATAAAGGTATTTGCATATAGTATTGCTCTTCTTGAACCATAGGCATCTTGGTGAGTCAAAATAGCTGTTACAAAATTCAAAGGGAGTTGGAAGAAACAAAAATCATCCCTGCATGCAAAACTGTGAGTGCCCTTTGACGTGGATCTAGATGACAATTGACTACAATTGACAGGCGGAATCAATCAATTGCGTGTATTACCAATAAACCCAAACCGAAACAAATATGATTAACAATGTAAACAAAGAAATCAGCTTGTATATATGAATTGGGAACGATTACAATGTTGCTTAGTCGACAAATGGTGCTAGGGTTTCGTCAACCCTAGCCTGAAACCCGTAGGTTTGTATTTATACTAGAATTCAGCCGACATGCGTCACTTATGGAAGTGACGCATGTGGCCGCCTTCATGCGTCACTTACCTAAGTGACGCTATGCGTCACTAAGGCAAGTGACGCCTAACCTAAACTTAAGTGTCGCATATAACAAAAACAATATATTTCATTATACAACTAACGACACTTATTACAAATCGATAGACCAACTGACAGACACCTAATATGCATCAACAAACTCCTCCGTGTCTTCAGCTTGGTCTTCAAAATCTTCAAACTCTTTGAGTCTTTATTTCCAGCCAGCAGGAAATACACCACCAGCATGTACTCCATTGGCTACGCAGATATCAATAATCTTCTGAAATTTTATCGCTTCGGCTCTATCTCTTTCTTTGAACTGAATCCTGTTCTGATGTAGTCTTTTCATATCTTATTCAGAGAGATTAATCAAACTCAAAGGGTCAAATATACAAAATCTATTTCTCTTCAGACCCCAAGTAGACCTCTTTTTAGGTTGAACAGCATCCCATGCTGTTTTCTCTTCAACCTCCAAATCTACGTCCAAAGACCCCGAATCCGTAGCTGGTTCTGATTTTGGAATAAAAACAATTACAGCTTCACCAGTAATATCGTCATATTCCCAGTATAACAACCTATTCAAAAAAACCAAAGGATTGATCTCTAGAGGTATCTTCTGTAAGCACTTTGCTAGTGGATAAATCATCCTTACAATTGGTTGTCGTGTAACCGGATCCAACTTCTTCTTAAACTTATATTTCATACCCAATGTTGGTTTAATCAGATTATACTTTTTGCTGTTAATCTCCCGACGAATAACCACTTGAAAGAAATCGGCACGTGAATCTCGAGCACGGTTAATCAAGGGTATTTGAGATAATCTCTGAAGCTCACACTTTGGCAAAGTACTTATTTTATAAAACTTTAGGTTGAAGTACTGAATGCCATCACTCCTTTTAATCATAAACAATGAATTATTCTCATCAAACTTCCAGCTTTTTATCAAACCCGTGTAATCAGTTCTGACTTTGTAGAATTTACAAGTGACGGGTACCTCAACTATAGGTTTGAGCACTATGTCAGGCTTTATCATTGAAGATTGAGCTGTAGAAGTTGATTGCTCATTGGTCTCTGTCTCAGAATCATGACCTAATTCATCTTCTGAAGAATCTGATTCAATAATAGGAGCATCGTCGTAACATTCATCACTTTGAAGTTGCTCCCCCTCAACCTCAACTTCGTCATTTCCTTCAAAGAAATAATCCTCTGCCACAGAATCATTCATCACCTCTTCCTCAGGTATCGGTGTATTATCATTCATCAAATTCTGCAGATATGTAAGATCTACATACGAATAATCAACCGCTATAGGTCTTGCCTGACCTTGAACCTCAACGAAGTAATCCAAAGATATGTTTTCATTAATAGTAGAAGGAAGTACATTTTCTGGTTCCGGGGAAGGAGTTACATTTGTTTCTAACTCACTAGGACCTACCTCCCCCGAAACATTTGTAACGGATTCCAGCTCTAACAACCTGGATGACAGATTCGTCACTTGAAGCTGTAGAGTGCCAACCGTAGCAGCTCTAGCTTCCAATTCCTTGATCTGAGAGGCTTGAGCTTCAATTATAGCCTTCTGATCATCAAACCGCTTTGCCAAAAGCTCCATCTAAGCCAAAACCATCTAAAGAGATGGCATGTCAGACGGTGGCGGTGGTTGTTGTCGTTGAGATGTTGGTTCCTCAATGACCACTGTCGTCCGCTGGCGTCTACGAAGAGGTAGATCGGCATAAGAGGGTGAAGACCCAGCAGGACGTTTGCCTGGATTCCTCGGGACATGGACCCTACCAGCAGAGATCCGTCTCAGTATACGCTTGAAGCGTCGAGGATCGGCAAGCTGAATACCATCTAAAGCAGATTGTGGTGGCACGTCACCCTCAGAATCAGGAGGAGTGGGCCCACCATCGTCAGAATCGGCCTCAACCCGATCAACACGATCGATATCCTCTAAGTCTTGAGCGATATCGGCATCAACTAAGTCGTCCTCGTTGACCGGAGGCACGACATCATCCAAAAAGCCATGATCGCGCGGCGCAACATAGTTTTCGTTCACTATGTGCCCGAAGAGTTCACAATCAGCCAAAACCGGTTCGCCCTTTGGCGCGAGCTTGGAGTCGTTGAAGACTCGCAAAAGCATCGGCGTCGGCACCAGAAGGGATCGCTGATCTGGAGCGATATCAAGATTGAAGTCATTCAACAAAAGCTGTACAAACCGAGGATACTGCAGCCATTTATCCTTTCCAGCGCGTATGTTCTCAACCATGTTGCCAAAGATATAACCGCTGAAGTTATACGGTTTGTTGTAGATTAGGGCCAACATGAGAGACAGAGTAAGATGACTTGCAGCATCATATCCCCCCTTTCTCGGAGATAAACAGACGATCACAATATGGCAAAGATACCTCCAAACCCGGCAGAGGTACTGTTTCCTGAAATCAGAGAGCTGGTTTGCCGGATAACCCATCCTCTGAAACCCTCCGTAGATAAAAGTAGTTGGGAAGATAGTGGGCATCGTAGAGTTATCAGTGAACTGTAGAACCCGTCTAATCGAGTTCTTGGTAATCTCGATTTCCTCCCCAAACATAGTGGAATCAATCCTGGGAACATCGCCCTGAACTCTTATCACTGCATGATCATAGAACTCCTCTATTTGGTTCATGTAAACCGGAGTCGTTGCGGTAATCGCATAATGGATCCTCGATCTGCGTAGAATCTCAATCATTGGCCTGAAAGGCGCGGAATTTGCATGCGTAGACTCTAGAAAAGCCGTAATGTTGTGTCGGGTATTTGTGCGGCGGTAATAGTTCTGAAGTTCAGCCATCTGTAAGCTAAAATACAAAGAAAAATAACCGAAATCGTTATAGAGTTAGCCCGAACACAAAAGGGTTAAAAAACGAATTTTGATTTTAGGCGTCACTTATGGTAAGTGACGCATGGCCACTACCGTCACTTAAGGAGTGTCGTATTGTACAGGAATTAAAATTAAAATCAATGTATAGCGTCACTTATTGGAAGTGACGCTATCAAGCGTCACTGATGTAAGTGACGTTTGTATTTGGTGATTTAAATTATACGACACTTACGAAGTGACGGGTGAAGAACATGCGACAGTTATCATAGTGACGGTATCCTAAGGGAGTCACTTAAGAAGTGACGGTATAAGTGACGTGTAGACATAGGCGTCACTTAGACAGTCACTTGGTGAAGTGACGCATGTAGAGGCGTCACTAGGTGAGTGACGGTCTTAACAATTTAAGCAAGTATATGCGTCACTACACGAGTCACTTAAGAAGTGACGCGAAAGCAAGCGTCACTTATTAAGGGACGGTATGGGGTTTCAAAATTACCAAATAGCATCACTTGAGGTAAGTGACGCACGAAGTGACGCAACGATGAAGATCATCGTGTCACTGTTCATGCCCAGATTTCAAAATTAGGGGTTTTTGGAATCGAAGTTACCAGGGTGTGCGCATGGTAAAAACGAGTATTACACACCCTCTATTACACGAAAACATTTACAAATCAAAGGTTTAATTGAACGATTTCAAACGTAAACCCAAACCCGTAACCCTAAATCAAAGTACAGCATGAATAACAAGAATTAACGGTTAAAGTAAGTACCTAATAGTTCGTATGAATGTGAGGAACAAGAATATGGGACTGGAATGCAATAAGAAGCCGCAGAATGCACAATCAAATCGAAGAAAAATGCACAGAGCTAGTGACGCAGAGACAATCGAAGTGACGGTATGTCAGAGCGAGTGTCGGTATAAGTATTTGAAAAGTGGTGAGGTTGAGTGTCATGGGAAGGGGTATTTATACACCGACTCTAGTATGCGTCACTCAACCCGGAACTTATAGCGTATCTTACCCCGGCACTTACTGCGTCACTAAAGAGAGTGACGCAATATCGTATGCGTCACTGGCAGCGTCACTTATGAAAGTGACGCGCAGTGCACTTTTAGTGAAAAATTTACGATTTTATCGATTTTCGCGATGTGATTTCGGTACTCAAATTTGAAAATGTAACTGTAACTTGGATAAAAACTAAAATTATACTAACTTAGAGAAAATAAAAGACATACAAGAATGTAAATTTATAACTAGAAGAATGAACACATTCTTTTTGGTGAGGAGTTGAGATAGTCTGCTTAGGGATCATATCGGAATAACATGCATTTATTAGGAACAGTAAGTGTTATTTCGATCATCAGTATATTTTTCCTCTTTAAATTTACTTGACATACTAAAAGCACTTTTTATAAAAATTATTTCACAACGATTATTAGTATGTTTATCCACTTAAACATGTTATACTCACATCTAGGAGGTATTTTACTATTATTGGTATGTGCATTTCGCTGTAGTTCCCACCATAGATATACATCTTAACTTAAGACATAGACCATGTTTCCATTTACAGATAGAATATAAGAAAATCAATTTTAAGAATCAAGTCAGCGGTGACAGGTCTGTACTTACGTACAACAGAGCGACATAGCTTGATTCAGGTTTAAGCAAAACCAGACTAGGTCAAACCATTTTGGCGACCTTGTAAGGTATCTTATTTTGAAAGACTTTGCAAATACTTTGACTTGTGTTTGCTTAAGTTTAAAGTATATATTAATAGAAGCCAGGTCTATACTTACGTATAACAGAGGAAACTATCAATATATACCCCCAAATGATATCAAATAAACATCTTTCACGAAAGCATGTCTAGTATAAGTAAGAAATTAAGACTTTTGTCATACATCTAATGGTGTTATACCACTTGAAATAGACAATTAATGATTAAGCGTCTTAAGACTTCTCAAAGAGTTTTGCATAATATGCCTACTTATACATCGTATGATGAAGACAATGTTTATATAAACCGTTTTCAATACGTCAGATAAATCTACTGACACGTCCAAGATAAACCTTAAATTTCTATTTTTATGCATGTCACCCGATGTACTATCATATCCCAAGTTGTTTACAGACACAACTTCAACGTCTATTTTTTAAATGTAGCAACTTTCCATTTCTTTAATACTAGAAAGTATAAAGAGTGGCAGTTGCGATTTTTTTTTTTTTTTTTTAACATTACTTTAAAAACAATCCAAGTCACGAATTACTTTTTAGCAAGAAAGAATCTTAAACCAATCATGTTGATTAGTTCGTCAAATCGAGTACGCGTAAAGGCTTTAGTGAAAGGGTCGGCATTCTGCTTTAAGGTGTCTATTTGAACTAGGTCTATCAGGTGTTTTTCATCGCAATCCCGTATAAAGTGGAACCTAAGTTCAATGTGTTTAGTCTTAGAGTGCTGTACGGGATTGCGCGTGATAGATATAGCAGCAGTATTATCAATGTGAATAGGAGTCATAGAAAGAAGTAACCCGTAATCACGCCGTTGATGCTGAATCCATAGAACCTGAGAGCAGCAACTCGCAGCAGCAACGTACTCAGCTTCCGTAGTGGAGAGAGAAACTGTAGTCTGTTTCTTGCACTGCCACGAAACTAGTCGAGATCCTAGGAATTGACATCCACCAGTGGTTGACTTCTTGTCGATGCTGCAGCCGCCATGATCTGAATCCGAATAGGCAGAAAGAGCGAAGGATTTCTCATTTGAATACCATAGACCAAGATTGGGTCTATGTTTGAGATAACCAAAAATTCACTTTACAGCCCTCATATGAGACACCTTTGGTTTGGCTTGAAAGCGAGAGCATACGGATACCACAAAGACAATATCCAGTCGAGAAGCAGTCAAGTACATCAAAGAACCTATCATTGATCGATAATCCTTTTCTTTGCAATCTTCTTCATCCTCAGCAAGTCGGAGATTGTGATTAAGCTCGATGGGAGTCCCATAGGTTTTATAATTGAGCAGATCATATCGAGTCAACATGTCTTTGACATACTTTGACTGATGAATATAAATACCTTTTGGAGACTGCTCAACTTGTACACCTAAAAAGAATTTGAGCTCCCCCATCGCACTCATCTCAAACTCAGATTTCATGATCTCCTCAAAGTGCTTGCACATCGCTTCATTTGTAGAGCCAAAAATAATGTCGTCCACATACACCTTCACGAGTAGTATATCCTCTTGATCGCCAGTCCGTTCTTTACGAATGAACAGAGTACTATCGATATTTCCATGAACAAATCCATGTTTAACTAAATGAGTAGTTAGCCTCTCGTACCATAATCGCGGGGCTTGATGAAGACCATATAACGCCTTGTTTAACTTGCAGACGTATTCTGGATGCTCAGGGTCTTCAAAGCCAGGAGGCTGTTTCACGTAGACATCAGTGTCCACTTTCCCATATAAAAATGCACTCTTAACATCGAGTTGGTGAACGCGAAACTATTTGTAAGACGCAAATGAAAGGAAGATCCGAATGGACTCAAGTCTTGCCACAGGAGCGAAGACTTCATCATAATCCAAGCCCTCAATCTGACTGAATCCTTGAACGACCAATCGGGCTTTATTCCGAATTAAAATGCCCCTATCATCCATCTTATTGCGAAACACCCATCGAGTGCCAGTTAAATGAGCACCTTTGGGTAATGGAACTATATCCCACACGTGCAGCTTGTTGAACTGCTGCAACTCTTCTTGCATAGCCTCGACCCAAGATGGATCTTTTAAGGCCTCATCAACTTTCTTCGGTTCAATTTGGGATAAATGACAGGAATTTATCCGGGCGATCAAATTCAACATTTCCTGATTCGGATTTTGCTGCACTTGGTGCCTTGTTTGAACAGCAGCATCAGGATCACCGATAATATTATCAATGGGGTGATCTCTGTGTACACGTGTGACTGGGATTCGATCGGGTGCAAGTAGTAACTCCAAATTATTCATGTCCCCTTCAGTGACGGGAATAGTGTTAGTTGCAGGAGCAGTAGGACTTTCCGGTTGCACAGGAGGTTCCGTATCATCTTCATTAGAGAAAAGATGAGAATGGACCATGTCTTCTTCCTCGTCTTCCGCTAATGGTGGCATGTTGGGATCATCGGGATATTCTGTTGTATTAGTTGTTCCTGAAGTCGAAGGAATATCCAAAGGTGGAACCGTATTCGATGATGTGGATGTAGTAGGAAGCGGTGAGAATATAGTAGTAGGTGTTGGAGTTGATGGAGTGGGTGTTGGTGTAGGTGGAGATGCTGGTTTTAATGTAGAAGTATCTTGACACAGACTTATACCATGAAGCAAAGTAACTATCTCATCCTCGTCATCATGTCCTTCGGGTATGTCGAACGAATTGAACACGTCCTTGTAATTAAATAACCATTCAGGACCTGTTCCTTGAGGAGGATCTGTGTATCGCAAGCATTTCACCTCAAAATGCTCTTCCACCTGGTGAGTTGATTTGATGTAGACTCGTTTATTAGGAGAGTTGACTGAATATCCAAGGAAGATCCCTTCAACTACTTTAGCTCCAAACTTCGAGACCTTGTCTTTGGAGACCATAATCAAACACGGACACCCGAAAGATTCCAGAAACTGCAAAGTGGGCTTACAGTTGTTGAAGAGTTCATAACATGTCTTATTCTTCTTCTTAACCGTGAGCACGCGGTTCAAAACATAGCAAGCAGTACTGACTGCTTCTGCCCAAAAGATTATAAGAAGCTTAGAGTCGGCCAGCATAGTCCGAGCTGTCTCGATAATAGTCCTATTTTTACGCTCAGCAACTCCGTTCTATTGAGGAGTTCGTGGGGCACTGAACTGATGGTCAATGCCTTTCGTGGCATAGTATAACTCAAGAGTAGAGTTCTTGAATTCAGTCCCATTGTCACTTCGCAGTCTTTTCACCTTTAAGTTGCATAAGTTTGCCAACTTATCTAACAAATACACCAGAATGTCTAGTGTTTCACTCTTTGCACCCAGAAAATACACCCATGAAAATCTCGAGTAGTCATCAGTGACCACTAAGCAATAAGACTTTCCACCTATGCTCTTGGTAGAAATAGGACCAAATAAGTCCATATGCAATAGCTCCAATGGTGCCGCAATGGAATTCACTAATTTTAGCTTGTGTGGTTTCTTATGAAGTTTCCCTTTATGGCAGGCGACGCAGTCATCTTTTAGCGCGAATGACTGTTTAGGGACTCCATTTACTAAATCATTGTTTATCAAAAAGTTCATCTTACGAAAATGGATGTGTCCCATTCGTCGATGCCACAATAGTGATTCCTTTTCTGAAGCCTTCGAAAGGAGACATGTATACTCATCTTTAGTCTCCACGGTTCGCATATTCATAACGTAGGTGTCGTTTCTCCGTGGCGCCCTTAAAAGCACCATTCCTCGGGGATAACGAAACCCGGCTTCAAAATCACACACTCCGTCTTTGTGAACGCTGTTGTGTAATCCTTTTCACATACTTGTGATACGCTTAGCAAGTTGTGGGTCAGTTGAGCCATATAGTTCACATTCTCAAAGCTAACTTTCCCATTAGTTAGAGTTCCTTTACCCGAAATGATTCCTCCAGTATCTCCCGCAAATGCAACATGTCCTCTAGAATGTGGTTTAACATCCGTCAAAAGGGACACATCGCCTGTTATGTGTCGCGAACAGCCACTATCTACAAACCATTCACTGTCTTTAACGCGTTCTGACTGCTGCAACACATAAAGTAGGAGATTAGTGAGAAACGGTGACCCAAGCCTTGACAGACTTAGGTCGACCACAGTCATCAACAATAATCACATCAGATAAGACTTTATTTTTAAGCAAATCAGATTTTGTATCTGATGTGTTATTATTGATGACACTGGAGTCCACAGTAGACTCTTTTCTTTTCCAAACCTTGGATGGTTCGGAATTTGGCTTTGGAGTAATGTCTGGCTTTTGTTTTGGCAAAGGTTTTTGCCCAATATTACTCGGTTTTACAGCAGGTATGGGAGAGACAGAGTAACGCCTAGGAGGAGATCTTGAAAAAGAATTTCTGAAAACAAATGTCCAAGGCATTTCTCTCCCGTAATTCTGATGAGACAATTTGGGACATTCACGAATTAGATGTCCTTGTCTCTTGTAGTAAAAACATGTTCTAGTCTCAACAGCTGGTTGAGGCTGAGGATTTATCATCGGGGATGAAGAAATGTTTCTAGAACATGCACATTTCATGCACGTCTTAGAAATTTCCTGTTTAGGTTGAGAGGTTGAAGTAGAAGGTTTATTTTGCAAAATCATTACAGGTGACTGTAAAGTTTGAGATTTTGATTTTAAAACCTTATTTTTTTTCTTTGTTAGGTTGAACCTTTATTTTAGGTTAACTTTTGAAACCTTTTCAGCTTTTACTTCAACATTCCTTTTAAACTCAGGATATTCCTCATCGGTAATATCCTCAATCTCAACAATCTCCTCATTACTAAAGATTCACATTCCGATTTAACAAATTGAGGTGAGGGGATACTCTGTCCGTTTAGTTTTCTCCTTCACCTGTTTGTTAACTTTATTACCCTTAGATTTGACCCCGTATAACAATGCATAGTCAACCGGAATCTCTTCGATGCCTTCCTTAACAGGCATAGGACAGTATTCAGTAGGAGGCGGGACTACATGATAACCTAGTCCCGTCTTTGTTTTGTGATATGTCCTTTGCTTATTAAGAATTTCATTAAAGGCAACAGTAGACGAGGAGGAACCTAGAATCTTATTTTTATATTTATCATATTCATCTTTAAGATCAGAATGTTCCTTTCTCAAACGGTCTATTTCAACAAGATAACTATCAATAGCATCCTGTTGACTAAAAACTTTAGATTTATACCTAAGCATGTCCTGTTGATAAGCCTCTATTTTCTTATCATACAATTGTTCATTTGCTTTTAGGTATCTGTTTGAGTCACTAAGTTTTTCGACCTTTTTTCTTAAGTCTATGTTGTCTGCTTGAAAGCATCTTAAGGATTCAGTTAACTTAATGCATGACATACAGTTCAAATGTTCCTCAGGTTCATTGCGTACCTCATTTGAAATGTGAGCCATGAGACACTGCTGATAATTCTCAGCATACATACTCTAATCTGTGCTTGTTGGCTCAAAAACAACAAGTGCATCTGCTGTTGCTTGCTTCACTTGATCCTTCTCCGGAGTTCTAGGAGCATCAGGCTTTGTGAAACCAGACGGAGGAACCTTAGGCTTCTCACATTCTCTCGCAAAGTGTCCCAGATTCTGACAATTGTAGCATTTCACTTTGCTTTTATCAAAACCGAAGCTAGTTTTGCCATCTCCCTCCAAACTCTTGCGACCAGTTCGTTGCAAGAATTTCTGAACACGCCTGGATATCATAGCAATGTTCCAGTTCAAATCCATCTGCTCAAGATCATCATCGTCAAGTTGAGCATAATCTTCTTTGGCCAGTTCCAAAGTAGCATTTGGTTGTGAAACCAAATCCTTATAAGAGCTTAGAAAGGCTGTATAGATAGCAGCCTGCTCTTGAATAGCAGGAGAGACAGAAACCTGCTATTGTGACCCCTGTGAGGGTCCAGAAGCGTATACTGGATGAGGAGCACCAGTAGAATACAATGGAGCTTGAAATGGAGAGCTCGTAGAAGAGACAAAAGCCATTCCACCATAAGTCTTGCCGGTGCTGACTTTACCTCCATATAAGGACGGGTCTTGAACAAAACCACCCGACTTACATTCTCTCTTCTTCATCTCCAACGCATGAGCTTGAAGAATACCAATTAGCTCATCTAGTTTCATGGTAGCTAATTCTTGACTTTCCTTAAGAAGTTGTACCTTAACGTCCCACGAACTAGGCAAGACATCCAAAAGCTTCTTATTTACTTCAAGTGGAGGAAAATTATAACCTCCCTCTGTCAACTCACTCACCAACTGTGAGTATCTAGTAAAAACTCCAGAAGCTGTTTCATTTGGTAGAGAATCAAACAGATCATACTGCTTCTTGATCAGTTCTAACTTAGCTTCTTTATATCTTTGATTTCTACCACATCTTGTTTCGATAGCTTTCCAAAGTTCGTATGTGGTTTCATGTGATTTGAACAGTCTTAATACGTCTTTGGTTAGGCACATACAAATAGCTGCATGTGCCTTTTTCTTAGTGTCATAGTCTTTCTTTTCTTCCGGAGTCATAGATTTGTAGACCTTGTTCGGAGCAATACCAGGGAAGATTCCTTCGGCTACGGGAGGTACATATCTTTCCTTGAGTAGTCCCCATAACTCTGGACAATGAAAGTTTATATACTGTTCAAATCGATCACGCCAATATGCATAATCCATGTCAGCCGAAAACAACAGAGGTTTATTATTAGAACCAAATTCGTGATTCTGTTTTAACATATCCCTAATTCCACTGATGTCTTCTTTATCAGCAACACCAGCCATTGAAGATATACCTGAAACTTTACTAAAAACAAAAGCTTGAAAAATATTAGTACTTAAGGCGTCACTAAGTAAGTGATGCACCGAAGTGTCGCAACGAATAGCGGCACTTGGCAAGTGACGCTATCGAGTGACGGATGAAGTGTTTGATGACACTATAAGTAAGTGTCACTTAATCAGACAAGTGACGCACTCAAGTGACGTACTTGAGTGACGTGCTAAAACAAATAGGCGTCACTAGTGAAAGTGACGCAGTAAATCAAAAGGCGTCACTAAGAGAAGTGACGCAAGAAATCAAACAGGCGTCACTAACAGAAGTGACGCTTGAGAGTCAAGTGACGTGCAACAGTGACGCACGTAAGTGACGTTGGATTAAAGAGCGCGGCACTTAAGTTAAGTGTCGTATAAAACTCAAATGACGCTTCAAGTGACGCGTTCAAGTGACGGTATAACCCTAATTTGGGATTAGGTAGTGCCGCAGTAAGTGACGCGTCCAAGTGACGGATCGAGTATCGCAAAACGGCTGCAAAATCCCAAAACCCTAAAAAATTCGAACTTTCGTAAACCAAACGAAAATTCCTTGAACCCTAATGGACGAAACCTGTATATGATGAAGAATATCGACTGTAATTCACCTTAGCACCTCAAAATCCGTATGTGTACTTGATTAATTGATTCAAACAAACCGAAATCAACCCAAAACACCTTCTAAACGTCAATATTATCACCTAAATGCTCTGATACCAGTTGTGAGTGCCCTTTGACGTGGATCTAGATGACAATTGACTACAATTGACAGGCGGAATCAATCAATTGCGTGTATTACCAATAAACCCAAACCGAAACAAATATGATTAACAATGTAAACAAAGAAATCAGCTTGTATATATGAATTGGGAACGATTACAATGTTGTTTAGTCGACAAATGGTGCTAGGGTTTCGTCAACCCTAGCCTGAAACCCGTAGGTTTGTATTTATACTAGAATTCAGCCGACATGCGTCACTTGTGGAAGTGACGCATGTGGCCGCCTTCATGCGTCACTTACCTAAGTGACGCTATGCGTCACTAAGGCAAGTGACGCCTAACCTAAACTTAAGTGTCGCATATAACAAAAACAATATATTTCACTATACAACTAACGACACTTATTACAACTCGATAGACCAACTGACAGACACCTAATATGCATCAACAAGAACATTTCTTATTGTGTTTGTTATGTTATGTATGGTTACTTTAAGTTGAAATTTGATTGTATGTTCTCAAAGGTGGTTAAGTGATTGTATGTCAATTTTAGGTTTTTGTTTGACTTGTATCTTGAAATATTCAGTATCATCACATGAAATATCTTTGATTTACTTGATCTCTATTTATTTCAGATATTTATTTTGGATTAACTTCAGTGGGTTTCATCAAAATAGCTTGAAATTAATAAAAGAAGTTATCAACTCAACTTTAATTGTTTGTGTAAGTTAATTGCAGTGATTGAAATATAATATACGAAGCTCCCTCAAACCGATTGTAAGTATCAAATTCAAGGAATTTAAGATTACATAAAAAATCATATGTACCCATATGTACATATTGTCTGAGAATATGACATGAATTACAAACTCTTATTAATATGATGGTTTTTGAAATACCGGTCTAACGTTGCCTTATATTTACTAACTAACTTAATACTAAACAATAAACATAAACTTACATAAAAGAATAATAATTTGTACACCACTATAGGAAGGGCAATGCGAGAAACACAAATTATAAGCACAATATTTTATTAAGAAATTCTTTAAATTTTAATAAATGTAATTTACCGACTACTTATAGTATTAACGAATAAATAATATTATACACTATTACAAATAGAAGTTCACAATACTTAGCAATATCTGTTGACAAAATCACATAATAATAGACATATAAGTCAGTTCACAACAAATATAATTATTATAATTGGTGTAATTTGGTTAAGTTGAAAAGATCGAATGTAGCAATTAGCCAATTAGGTTCAACAGTTACAGAGTTCAAATTCTTATCACCCAAACATTAAAGGTTCAGCCTTTATTATATAGTTACGAAAGTATAAAATATATAAATAATACTAGCATCGACTCGCACAATATAGCGGGATATTGACAATATCGATAAAAAATGTCAATTATCAATGAGTATAAATATTTTGTAGAAAAAAATATTATAATAAAATCACCTTGAATTTGCTTCTAGGATTAGTAGGAAAGAATAATTATTAAATTTTAATATGTATATATAATATATGTCCATTTATTGCACACTTAAATATTATTTAACTTTGTATGTTATTTCCAAATTTATTTATGGGTAGTTTTGTCTTTTATATTGTAAATAAGGGTAAATTGATCATTTCCAATCTTTAAAAATATAAGTCCCTAAATGAATGTGTTAAACAATTTATAAGGGAGAATGATGATTTACATATTAAAGAATTTAAAAAAAGCATATAGACTTCCTTTTTTACGCTGTAATGAATTGAAAGTTTGTAAGTTGTTTTTAAAACGAACACAAAAAAAAAGGAATAAATAGAAACAAGGACATATAACTTCTTAATTGTTTTATTGTTTTATTACACTAGCTGAAAAGATGATTTTTTTTTTTCTTAACCAACTACGCTCCCACATCGCCCGGCAGTAAAACCTGATGATTGGAGAATGCTTATTAAAGGCCTAAAGGGTACTAGGGTAGGGGGTTTGAGATTAACTTTCTATACTTGGTTGAGGGCAGGCTCAATTTTGGGCTGGGGGCCTGATATTTTTTGGGCCGAGGGCATAACTAAAGCAGATCAAAATTTTCCACTAAAATTCATTAATAGTTGTTGGATCGTTGGGTGCAGTTACCCCCTCTCCCTTGTGAGTGGATCCGCCCGTCACATATGTCGCTTCTTGCAAGTTTTGTTAACGAACTTATTTGCAAAATAAAATTGTAAGAAAATAGCTAAATGTGAACTGGAAGGTGATATACACATGATAAGATAAGAAAAAATTAAAAATTTTGCCATTTTTTTTATGTATCTTTCATTTTGCTATAAAAAAAGTTGATGTTTTGCCCTACCCGGATGCAAGTCGCGAATTGCGACTTAACCCTTACGTCTTGTATCCTGTCTATATGTCCAAGTAAATGACGAGTACGCGATCCAAACCACCGGGATGCAAGTCGCAAATTGCGACTTGCGACCACAATCTTGCGTCTTGATCACTATCTTGCGACAACAAATTGCGACTTGCGACCACAATCTTGGTTATTGGCAGGCGCAAGACGCAAGATGCAAATCGCATTGCGTTGATCATCGGACACTTTGGCGGGCGCAAGACACAAGCTTGTAGTCGGAAGTTGCAATTTGGGACTTGCGGCCAGGTGGTTTGGGTCGCATACTCATATTGTACTCGGACATCGCTCATTTACTCGAATAGATAGACCGGACGCAAGATGCAATGATTAGGTCGCAAGTCGTAATTTGCGTCTTATATCCGGGTAGGGCAAAACACCAATTTTTTTGGGGAGGGAAAAATGAAATATACATATGAAAAAAAAGTGGCAAAATTTTTAATTTCCCACAAGATTATTGCTTTTGGCCTGCTATTAGTATGTATATGTATGTATAACTTCAAGGAGCAATTCATTCCTTTCTTTTACGAAATAAAAAACAGCTAGATCATTTTCGTTCCAAAATGGACCACTCTATTTCCTTAGTATTCTGATTACCTCGTACCAAGCATTACGTAATTAATAGCCACCTTATGTTGAGATTAGAATGTTACCGCGACCCGATGTGATTTTGGTTGTGTAATACAAAAGACATACATCTATCAAGGCCAACATTTAAATCAAGTAGTTTCACCTGTACAAGATTTTCTCTAACTAATCACCGATCAGCAGGCAGCGGCTATCGTAACTTGTATTGCATCTGCTGTAATTAGCTCTGTTATCGGTAAGTTTAAAACTTAAGTCATAACCTTAACAAACATGAAGATCGCGTTAAGAGATAGTAGGGATCGTACTAATTATTACTAGTGGTTTTGTATTTTATTGCCTACGCTAATAGGGCACAACATCGATCGATCATTTTGAATAGTTACCTTGTACTCCTTCCATCCCAAATTGGATGTACAGTATCAAACTATCAATTTGTACATAATTTAAGAAAAATAAAAACGGTCTCATTTGAACCAATAAAATTTGATGTTGACTATTGAAAAATATTTTAAGTGGTTAAAATATTCAAATGTACACTTATTGTATAGACTAGATAATATAGAAAAATGAACAATATAATTTGAGAAGGATAAAGTAATACTTTGTACTTCCGGTCAATAATCATTTAGTGCCAAGGTGGATTTTGTAATCTTAATAGGAGATAATTATTAACACCTCTCTTATTGTGGAAATCTGCATCTTGTATAGTTGCATTATTATTACTATTATATTATCAATTTTCATGATGATGTAACGCATACACATTCATCATTTTAAAATGGGTGACAGATAAATTGACTTTTGATAAATCCATTACTATGCAATCCTGATTTGTACAGTGCAAGCTTTGATTTTGATACCACAGATGTGCTGAATTTATCAAAGTATTGGTGAACTATCTATCACCGTGTTAAAACACATGTCGTAAGGGACCCAATGTGAGAATAAGTCGTGGGCAAACCCCCAATCGGATCCTAGCCCTACATAAATGGTGGGCCCCAGCAACAACTTTGTAATGGGCTGATTTTAATCATTCTCCAGATTGAAACTCTTTTTTAAGCATCTACCCATCTGTATATGACCATATATATGTGAAAATATTTATAATTGATGATTTTTAGTATTATTTATTTTATATTGAAAGTTGAAACCCTTTGTTGCATTATATGTGCGCGAATATCTAATGGTATTTTGACCTAAAATCTGAGTATTTAAAATTTTAAATGCACGTAATGATATTACCTTAGGTCACTTATAAATAGTTTTATGCTCAGGTGTTGCCCAGTTAACTTGGTTGCTATATAAATTAATAGATATTTTAAGCCTCTGTTTTTCGATATAAGAAATAGCACTCCCAACCAAAATGGGTTAAAAACTTAGACTATAAAAATGATGGTGTACCACTAACTTTGGGCTCCCAACATTAGTAAGCCCATGAGCTCCAATGTTGGGGCCCAACCCCTTTCCCCCTTATAAGGGGTCATACCCTAAACACATTTCATACAACGTCATCGTTATCATTAGATAACACACAATAACAAGAGAGAAGGGTTGCAGCCCCCTGCTCCCCTCTCTCTTCACCATCTTCATGGTGAGTAAAGCTCACCCCCAAACTCATCTCTTTAGATGGTAAACACCCCGATTCTTACCACCTTATAGATCGCCCCACCCGGGTCTTTGGGTTAGTCACATCATCCGGAGTGTAATAAATCGGTGTAACCCAACCCAATGCACTCAAGCTATAACACCCCTCTTACAATAAGTAAATATTACTCATTATTTTAATCGGAAGCGTATATTATAAAATATATTTCTTTATATACACTGTACATAAACCGTCTACATATTATAAACACATAATATGTTTTAACGTAATTAAACATATATTACATTTCATACACAAAACGGGGTATTATAGAATTCCAAAGTTATTTTATCAAAATCATATAAGAGTTTAACGGCTTCAAACATTCCTTGCTACCATAGCATCTACTTCCTGATACCCACAACCCAAAACATAACATGCAGGAAGTAAAATGAGGAATTAGCACGAAGCTAAGTGAGTGAAAGTGTCACACAATTCAACTTAGCATAATCATCTGTTTACAGCAAATAATCGTAAACGCACATTAATCAATGAGGATCAGTGGTTCTTGAGATACCATAATACCCGAGTGGTTCTCCAAGAACACTTACCGTCAATCTGTAAGGCCAATACAGAATAGACCGATAACTATTGGTTATTATACTCAAACACAGGATCTATACACACAACAAATGAAGCAAGACCCTGTGTAATTCACATAATAACCAACTAGCCCAACTAACATGTTGACCTCAATAACATTGATGCTCGTAGGCCAATTAGCACGTAGATTCTTAGTCACACTTCAAACTAACAAGTATAATAATCACATATACGTTTACTTGTTGAAATCAAACAATCACGACTAAATCAAACAGTGAGTTTCAGATCCACTCACCTATCAATCTCAGTTCACTTACTCAGTTAACTTGTCTCACTTAGTCTTCGGATGATCTGAGAATAAAATTAATAGATAATTAGTAACTAAATTCATAATTGAAACATAACTATACTTTAAATTTATCATCAAGTAATTCAAGTAGTATTAATAACAATACTATACAAATAGGGTAATTACATAAGTTCACAAGTTATCATAATCATCAAAATTATACTGGCAAACGCAATCCTAACTAGGGGAGCTGGATCGCGTTCCCCTTTGAAAAACATTCTATTACCAAAATACACTAAGCAACGCGATCCGGAAACAAGGTTGGGATCACGTTCTTCTTTAAGAAACTTTCTGTCACCATTTTACACTTAGCAACGCGATCCAGAAACAAATCCAGGATCGCGTTCTTTTTAAGAAAACTTTCTGTTAAAAAATTTCACTGATGAACGCGATCCGGATGATGTATTGGGATCGCGTTCCCAAGAACAAAACACACGTGGCTCCTTTTATGACTAATGAACGCGATCCAGACCAATTACGTGTAACACCCGACTTTTCCAACAACATATTTTATAATATATTATCCTTAGGAAGCGAAGTCCCAAACTTTTTACAAAATATTTCAACAACAATTACAAACTTAAATCTTATACTTGCAAATATTTAATTACATATTAACAAAACGAGTGTTATGGAAACCCTTTTCAAACATAATTATCAAAAAGTCAGAGTTAGCGCATCAAGTCAAACATCCAGCTAGTCATCATCAACCCGATCTACATCAACTAACCACAATCTGCAAAACATTTAACAAAGAGGGGTTAGCTTATTGCTAAGTGAATGGAACCGTAACCGACGGTTCAATCCAATCATAACAAGTCTTACAACTAAATAAACCACAACAAACTAAACACATAAGCACATAAATACATGAGGACCGGCGGTTCCTGTATGCTATTCTCAGAAACCACGACCACTGTATGCTATTCTCAGTGATCTACCGATAGTCTGATTACTACCTTCACTGAATAGGTTATTCTTCAACTATGTGTATCCAAGAAACCTAAGCAGCTACACAGTAGTAACCGAACCCAACCATCGTTGACCTCACTCCGAATCATCTCAACAACTAGTCATATAAAGCATATCATATGCAATTATGGCAGTTCAACTGAACAACTTTTACAACTGGATCAATCAAACTCAATCAATATAATCAACAACTGAATAATTGAAATCAACATAGCAATAACTACAACTTAAACTATCCTGGTTTACCCGTTGTAACCAAACCCGTTACAACTGAGTTGTACCGAGGCTTACGATAACCACTCACTGATATTATCTGATCTTTAACTCAGTAGTCTAATCTTACTGAGTTGCCGTCCGCTTATCTGAAATCACAATAATACCAAGTCAGTAACTCATCCAACTAATTAACTGTTGCTATAATTATAAACATCTTTCACTAAATAATATCAACTACTATAATATAGCATCCAACTTATAAGTAAGATGTATTAATAATACCACAATTCATAACAAATTCATAAGTTCACAAGTTATCATATTTGTCAAATTAAAACATGCAAACGCGATCCGGGTTAGAAAGGTGGGATCGCGTTCCCTTCTTAAAATCTTTCTGTTTCAAAATTACTCTAGGCAACGCGATCCGGACAAGGTTTAGGATCGCGTTCCACAGTACAAATTCAGATTATAACCAATTAACACAGAGCAACGCGATCCGGACCATGGAGCTGGATCGCGTTCACACGTTTTACAACAGATTTTCAGACCTGCAACAACTTCAGGTCGAACCAACTATTAATTTCACCCATATGCAGATGTAATACTCGATTTAAACATGTAAATGACCTTTACTAACATGTATAAACATACAACAACGACAAAATATAACATCTAACACCAAAACTCATACATGCATCATCATTAAATTCACAAATTTATCAAACCCTAACTTGAAAACTCAAACTTGAAGAACACTTACAACTTTAAAACAAACTCAGAAAGATGATGATGATGATGAACTATAAGAAATCTAAACACAAACTCTTTTCTTTGATTTCTTGCTAATAGTTTAAAAGAGTTGAGAGTTAAACAAGAGAATGAAGGTTGGTAAAAAAGAGTCGGTTTAATCCACCGCCCCATCTTTTATCTGTATTAATATTATTCCCCTTTCTAATTTATTGTCTGGAACCTGAAAATACTCGCAGAATATAATATTTTATTTTACTGTCAACTTTATTAATTTAAAACAATTAACTTTTTACTAATCACAATAAAACCTGAGGCTCTTTTACTTGTTTATTTTCAAATAAACCATTTTAAATATATTAAAATACTATTTAATTCCAAACCCGAAAACTGGGTGTTACATTATGGGGATCGCATTGAGCTGTTTTTCAGCTCAAGAACATACCTGCACACATATAGTTCGAACCAAACTAAAATTTCACTCAAACTCGGGTAATATAACGAATTGGTGCACAAATTTATCAACAAGTCATAAATGTTCTATAACCTTAAGTAACATCAATTAACCACAAGTAATTCCATTTTCATGTCAATTTAATAAAACCCTCTTGGTTCACTCACTTGAACTCAAAATCACAATTTAAAAAAAAAAAACTGAATTCACAACTAGAATTACACTAATTTAGTTTATGAACATCAATATCATTATTCAATCATCACATATGTTCAAACAACTAATCAATTCATCCATTTCCTATTTGACCTACTTAACAATTTAGGGTCAACATGAGGCAAGAACACTTACCTTTAATGGAGAAGATGATGGTAATAAATCTGATGTAATTCTCCAAATTTACAGCCTTCTTGCTTCACTAATCTTGGTGGTGATTTCAATTTTTTTTTTATTTCTAGGGCTCTTAGGTAGTAAGGAAAAGGAGTTCAAGCATTTGGGGAAATTGATACAATAAGGAGGTCGGTCCTTATTAAACCGATCCTAATATTTGGGTATTTTATTCCCGTCTTAAATCTATTGTCTGGAACATAAATACCAATTGCGAGAAACTTATTTTATTTTACCGTCAATTATATGAATTTAAAACAAAGAATATTTTACTACTCACAATAAATCCTGGTACCTATTTATCTAAGTTTCATAATAAAACAAATATTATAATTAAATATCTAAAACAATTAAATAGTCAATTTAAATAAAAGAATTACCAGACCAATAAGGAGGATGTTACACAAGCCAACAAACACTTGATCAAAAAATAAATGATATACCACACGTCCGACAATAAACAAATTATTTCAACTGAATATTTGATTATAAGTCATTATTCATGACTCATTTTACATCATGTAGTGTTTTGAGGTTAAAGAACAGTTGGCCTTTCAATGGCAATGCCACAATGTAAGAGAATTATTATTGGCCCAAAATAGCCTAACCACAATGTAAGCAACTTATATATAATCAGAGCATCAAGAGACCCATGAAATGGCAGTTACTTTATTGTTTCCAGTATCGGGTATCTAAACTAATATAAACAAAGACAAATGACTCGGTCACCATCCAACACTTTGAATACCATATATAAGAAATTCCAAACCCATTTGAAACTATATTCATGCTATAATAGATGTCTACTGGGAAAGACGATTGTGACACCCGCCAAATTAAAATTTGTAATTAGTACCTAATCAAGTGTAATACATGTAATTAGTTCTGTGTTAGGCTAATTAATGTATCAATATATATATTGTTGAATATATACAAGTATGCGATTTGATTAAATCGTACAACTTTCAAATCGAATGCAATTCGATTCAATTAATACGGACGTTGGTGAACAATTTTATTAAATAATATAACATTATTTAATAACTCTATTTTATTAAAAATATTATTTAGATAATATTTCAACTCAAATTTGTATCGTGCAAACTACAATTATGCGATTTAAATAATAAACGCGCGAACAACCGAAACAAGAATAAGTTATATTTTATAACTCAAGTAAAGTATTTGATGAAATACTTCAACAAAAACCTTAGTAAATATTCGTATTTTAAAATAAATATTTAAACGTTTAAACGATCGGGGAAACGAACACCGCACGGAGCACAAACGCGGGGGATTAAAATTTGGGAGATTTCCTCCCCTCCCTCCCCAAAAATCTGCCCAAAACTTCCCCCTCCCCTCCTCATTTCTCACTTCCTTTCTCTCTTTCCTTCTTCTTTTTCTCTCTAATTTCTCACCACTACCACCTCTTATCACCACCAAAAATCATCACCAAACTCACTCGAATCACTTCACTTGTTTGGGAGAAAACGTTCGCCTCAACACGATCTACATTTCCATCTTTCCGGATTTCTCCGGCGTTAATTTTGTAAGTTTCCGACAAAACCCGAAACACTCCGATTTCCATTATTTTTACTTGTTTATGGGTTATTTAAGCTTATAGTTTCCAAATATGGGTTGGGTAAAAGTTTTAAGTCAAACGGAAACCGGAAAACACCTTTTCGGCTCATTTTCCGGCAAACAGCTCGTTGTGTCGCAGAGGCTCCAGGCCACCTGCGACACAAGGCCTTATGTCGCCAAATCATGGCCTATGTCGCATATAGCGACACAATCCTCTATGTCGCAATACCTTCAGATGTCGCAGTTAACGACACAAAACACTATGTCGCAAAACTTATTCCCGTCGCACATAGCGACACAACACCTTATGTCGTATTAAATTGCGGATGTCGCACTTAGCGACACAAACCCTTATGTCGCAGTCATGATCTGCGACACAACAGACTATGTCTCACTTAGCGACAAAAAGCTGTATGTCGCACACTGTGTCGCATAAAACAGAACCGTGAAAACACAGATTTTACTAAGTGTCGAGACCTAAAATTTTATCACTTGATTTCACCCAAATTCAAGTCCATATGCGTTTTTCACCAAAGCAATGTAGTAGAAATAAAAAAATTTCGAGCTGACTTGGCATCTCGACCCCAACCAGGGCCCAGCCCCTTGGACTGTAACACCCCACAAATTTAAACGTGATTACGAGCACTAAACATTTGCATTTTAGGCTAATTCCCTACATTGAGTGAATTCACAACTACTTTAGAGATAAGTATAGCAAAGCCCAACTAGTTAAGACGTGTAACATTTAGTACAAAAACAATTGAAACAAACGCGACAAAAATATACGACTGTTGGTGAATAAAATTATTTAACAATATGAAAATTATTAAATAACATTAACGTTTATTAAATATTATGTCGATAATATTTACAAGTATTTCGTAACGAATAACATTTATTACGTAAAACTGAAACAAAATAAAGTTTAAGATTTTATAAACTCAACTAGATTAGTTTTATAAATATCTCAATTAAAAATATAATAGAATGTGTATTTAAAAATTTATTATTTAAAATATTTTAACATGTAACGATCGGGTAAACAAATACGGATAAAATTACCACAAAAATGGGGACACAAAAACTACACCAAAACCCCTCCCCATCTCCTCCTTTCCTTCATTTCCACCATCTCACTTCTCTCTTTTTACTCTCTTTTCTCTCATCTTTCTCTCTCTAACATACTTCCACCACCACACCACCACCACCTTTGACCACCGAAAGCCACCACGAAACAACCTGAAATCACATAACTCCTTTAAAGAAAAACGATCACGGAGTTGAGCTCTACTTTCCTATCTTCTCGGATTTCTCATACGATAACTTTGTAAGATCCCGACAATCTCGCAAACTCTTAAATCTTGCTATTTTCCTTGATATCTAATGTTTATAATACTTAATATACCATGTTTTAGTGTTTTTAACAACTGATTATTTCCAAATCGAAGCTTAAATTTCGTTTCTACAAACTGATCTACGAACAGTCTAAGTGACGCATTAGGCCCAAAAACAGTACCGCGTCACTTAAGTGACGCACTAAGTGTCGCATAAAGCCCTCTTTTTGCGTCACTTCGATAAGTGACGCTACAAACCCTCTTTTTCCGACACTTACATCGACACTTCTACCCGTCACTACCATGCGTCACTAGCTTAAGTGACGCCTATACTCGAATACTGATTTTGACCCGACACTTGTACCCGTCACTTATATAAGTGACGCCCCATATGCGTCACTTCCTCGAGTGACGCTAATAATGCAGAACTTACCATTTTATGCGACACTTCCTAAGTGTCGCTACCCTAAGGCAAGTGACGCCTCAAGTGACGCTAAAAACAGAAGGTTTATAACATATTTTTCACTAAGTGTTGGACTTAACCGAGAACGAATACTTGCATACGATACGATACACAAACTTTACAAACATTATAAACACACTTATATTATTGAAATGTTGATTTCAAACCAACACCAACGAGTCGTATACATTTTCACAACTACGAAATACAAACGTAAGCGTTAAACAAATACTTTGGACATAACTTAGTTGTACGAACACTAGCATGGATGGTCGACTTAGACATCCACGTACTTATTAAAATCTCATATATTTAGGGCGTTAGGAGATTTCGACTAGACTTTTTGGACTTTAGGCTTTGCTAGCACTCGAACATACTCAACTCAACAGGTGAGTTCACAGCCCCTACTTTTACTGCTTTACTACTTTTGAACAGGGGTGGAAAACATAGTCAACTGTTTTATTGATTGCCATAACTACTTTTGCTTACATGATTGTTATCATACTTTTTTACTCGCACTATTTGAGTACTTTGAACTGTTTGAACTGCTGAACCCTTACAACAAAACTAGTATTTATGAAACAACATTTTCATACTAGAAACGTGATAAAACTTGTTTGGTAAACCGGAAAACGAAGGTACTTTTATGTAAACGTTGGAGAACGACCAACAACGTATTTTAGTGCCAGAGTACGACTGGCCAATTGGACAGGAGAACGACCTGTACGTTTTTTGACCGGAGAACGACCGGTACTGTGTTTCGCTGGAGAACGACCAGCAGTATTTATTGCCAGAGAACGACTGGCTGAGTTCGGACGGGAGAACGACTCGTGCGTATTTAGATCGGAGAACGACCGGTACTGTTTTGGAAACGCTGGAGAACGACCAGCAACCTGTATTTTGGGTAACATCCCACGTAAAAGATATTTTGGGTAACATCTCATGTAAACCTGTATTTTGGGTAACATCCCACGTAAACGGTAGTTTGGGTAACATCCCACGCAAACGGTATTTTGGGTAACATCCCACGTAAACGGTATTTGGGTAACATCCCACGCAAACTGAAATTTGGGTGACATCCCAACCGAACTATACTTGGATAACATTCCACAAAACGTTTACTTAACCATTATGGCAATAACTATTTGTGAACGTATTGGTTTTAACAACTGTGCTTACGAACTTGATTCAACTATTGCAAAACATAAAACCTGTGAATTCACTCAACCTCGTTGTTGACTTTTACTATTTTTTTCAGGGAATTAGCTGCATGTAAGACATCCTACACAGATGGAACATAGGCGACCCCCGAAGGAATAGGATGCCAACTTTTGACAACTGGATTTCTTTTATATAACTAAGCCGTTTAGTCATATTTACGAAATCTACTTTTGTAACTTAATTACTTTTCAACTTATACGATTCGATGAATCGTAAACTTTGTAACTATTACATTTGACATCTTAATATATATTATGTTCTGTTGTAATAATAAGCTCTGATACGTATGCATGTACTGTGTATTGTGGCACTCCCCATACTTAACTAAATGCTTCCGCTAAACAAAATCAACGAATTTGGGGGTATTACATGGACCCCGCCAGGGGTTGCCACCCCTGGAACCCCGCTTACCAGGGGCGCTGCCCCCGGACCCCCGTCACTTAGAGTTTGTAAATACATTTCATACCAAGTGTCAAACTTGTATAACATCAAACACGAATACGATATGACTTCTAAAACACATTGAAACATACCTTTTAAGTATAACACTTCGAAATCATAATAATAATAGTTGAGATTATTATTACAAACAATCACCAACGGGTCGTACACATTTTCAAAACTCAAGTTAATCAACCAAATCGTAGTCATTTGGACATTCTAGTTGGACGAACAACTACAAAGTTAGTCTTTTAAGACACCTAATCAATTAATAACCATCGCGTGTCGTGGACACCCTCAGGTTACAAGTCTTCGGACATCACTACTCGGCTAATCAACTCAAGTTTATTTAGATAAACACTTCAAGACTCAGGTGAGTCTCATAGCCCCTATTTTACAGTTTTTATCTGGGGTGTGATTACATTGCTCATTTTATTTTAACTATATGAATGCAAGTACGAAAAAAAACAAATTACTACATGAGTTATCTCACTAATCTTTCAAAGCCCTCCTCAGCATAGTTTGGTAATACGTTGTAGCGTGAATATTAGTATATGGTACCATATAGGATTGACCCTCCTCATCCGGGTTAGTATGCACTAACTGGGTAAACGGATGTACTAATAGTTGTTCAGACGAGTGTAGATTAGGCACTCGTGGGAGGCACCTCGATCAGGATTCCTTAAATGTGGACCTGACACCTCGAGTTAAGCTCAGACTATGTGCTCATGGTTGTAAAACTTTTATTTTGCTTAATTGCAATTTAAATTCAATTAAATCTTGCGGTTCATACAATATGTGTTGACATACAAACCTGTGAGCTCACTAGCGTTTCGTTGACCCATTTTAGCATATATCACAGGTACTCAGCAGTAGGTTGGACTGCATTCAGGAATCATTAGTCCGTGTCAGCATGCAAACATTCAGAGATTTAGCTGCATTACTATATTTTGTATAAATTAATTATGTATGTAAATCTCTCAATTCCAAACTGAGCTAATGTAAACTATATTTTGATGTAAACTTTGATTTTATCAATACAAGTTGTAAAACGACGCATATAGAGTCGTTCATTATATCTTTGTTCTGTGATTATTGATTAGTCGCGCCCCGACCCGATTCGCTTCCGCAACCCGAATTTGGGGGTGCGACAACGATACAACAAGTTTATGAGGCAAATGAATGTACATGCTATTTATAACACTGCATGCATGTATTGTGTTGTCTGACATGAACCCATAAACCCACACAGATGTTGAATATATGTAACGAAAAATTTAGAATACATAGAAGACCTTGAGAATTCATATGCTAAGAAACCTAAAACATGTCATTTACAATTGATAGAGGAAATAGATAGATTAAATATAAAATTTAATGTTACAATGCAGAAGATAAATATTTTGATGATGAATTTGCTAAATGAAATGTGAAAGATGAAAATAACGTTTGTGCACCGACTAATGTCTACACATATTTTAAATTTTATAATTTATATTTACTCAAAAAAATTAAAGAATAAAAAATTTGCACACGTGGTTCTTTTTAAAAGAATGTTAACAATCCTTAATTTAAAGGATTATTGACGTAACAAATTTCGAAAGAAATGATGATCGTGTAATTAAATTAATTAAACAATTGCGAGTGAAATTTAGGCTAAAGCGTAAGGACGGTTTATGTAATTGAATTTCTTTTTAAAAATATATAGTTCAGTGCTATAAAGCTATAAAGGTGGTAAGGAAACACATGTCATACGACTGATCACTGGTCCCTAACGCTTTCATCATCAGTTGGCAACTGAAGAAGGGAGAAAAAAGTGACACCGATAGCACCGATTCTTCGATTATTTTTTCGGTTGTCACTCTTTGATTTGGCGAATGGTGACGGTGGGGCCCACTTCCTTTTTTTTTCAAATCTAGCATTTAAGTAAAAAAATTAAAAATATAAAACAGTATTATGTCCTATAATTTGAAAAAAAATATATATTTTTTAAACTTTTTCAAACCTTTTATCCAACTCTAAACACACTATAAATATACAGACAACTAAACATCATTTTACACACAACTCTCATCATTTTTACACACAACAACTACAATTGTTCAAACAATTCACACATTATATTAACAAACAAAAATGTCGCAACATCCCAAAAAAAAATTTCAAAATCATTTTCAAACAACCCAAACACCATCATCCGTGCCATGTACCAATAATGAGGTCAACTCTTGATCAAAGAATGGGAAAATGCTTCTTAAAATGACAGAAATTTCGAACGCAAAATGTTTTTGGCAAATCATACAACAAAACTATAACTATTGAGTTGAGGTGAAACGTACTATAAATTAACTAATCACCAAATTAAATAATATATATATATATATATATATATATATATATATATATATATATATATATATAATTTATCTACTTTTCGTGTTCGCAATCGTAATGTATTTTTTTTATTATCGTAATGTTTTTGTTTTAATTATTGTATTGTTTTTAATTATCTCGTGTAATGTTTTACTATTTATTAACGTAATGATTTATAATTTTTATCGAAAGAGTTTTAATCTAATTTGTGTTTAAATTATTAAATTAATACAAGTTGATGTAACGCTAAACTGACACAACTAAAGAAGCACTACAACAAAGATATCATTTATCCACACTTATTTTTTCACACTTTTTAAAAATGTGTAGGATTATGTTAAATGATACACATTTATAATTGTGGAGAAAATTATTACATCAATAATTGCGGAAATTACCACAATCTTCACATATATAAGTATGAGAAAAAAAAGTTTACACTTATAAGTACGTGTAAAGAAATTACAACACTAAAAAGTGTGTAAAAATGTTGTAACATCCAATTTATCAACACTTAGAGGGAAAAACATGTGTTACAAAAAAAAAATTCACACTTTTAAGTTTTGAAAAGTTGTAATTTGTAACACCCTCAAATTTTGGGTTGCGGAAGCGGTCGGGTCGGGTGTTACCAAATCAAATATCACAAGCACAAAGGTAAATAATGAACGACTCTAAATGAGATGTTTGAAAATAGTTATACATTCCCAAAATAAAAGTGTATACAAGTTGCGAGTTCGTAAAATAATTTCAATACATAAATTGTAATCCAAAAGTTATGCAGAGAAATCCAGTTGTTTGAAAACATGCGACTCGAGCTAACAAAGCTTGTAGCAATCCTAATCCTGCTGGGCACCTGAGAACACATGCTAAAACGAGTCAGCTATAAAGCTGGTGAGTTCATAGGATTTTCAGTTGAAACATAAAGTATAAAACCTTATACGTTTTGAAAAGTAGTTCAAAATCTACTATTTTGATATGTATTGTATTGAAGTTGTAACACCAATGTGTATACATCCTACAAGGTATCTCATACCTATGTGACCGTGATGTATACGTAAGTACATAAACATCGAGACATTCCGTGCCTGGATACCTATCAGGTATTAAGTAATCTATCAATGTGAGGCAATACATGCCTAAGGACTATCGGGTAATTGTATGACGACGTCATATGATGTTGTGTAATAATTGGTGTGCCACCTGGCATAGCATGTTGCATCCAGCAACATAATTGTAGTCCTACGGGCTATGATTGAGTATTTAGTTAAATACTGAGTTAACAGCCTCACGCGAAAGTTCGCTGATCCGTTAATAGTGTGGATCATGAGCATAAGCTCGCCCATCCGTGAATGAGTGCGGATCACGAGCATAAGCTCACCCATCCGTATGTGTATGTGGATCACGAGCATAAGCTCTCCCATCCATCGAGTGTATCGCTTCACCGCCATATCGTACTTGTGCCCATTGCAATACCGTGGCATCGTTTTATGCCCACTTTATCGTGGCATCGTTTTGTGCCCATCTGGCATCGACTGGATTGCTCGTAAGCAATGTATGTAATTGAGCCGGTAGTACTACAACATGCCCGACTTGAGTAATGAGCCAACAGTACAATGACATGTCCGACTTGAGTAATTGAGTGCCGACAGTAATACGACATGTCTGACTAGCATAATTGAGTGCCGACAGTACTACGATATGTCTGACTAGTGTAAATGAGAGCCGGCAGTACTACGACATGCCCGACTAATGTAAATGAGAGCCGACAGTACTACGATATGCCCAACTAATGTAAATGAGAGCCACCAGTACTACGACATGCCCGACTAATTTGATTGTGGTTGTATGAGTGTATGTATACCTATATACATAACTAAATTGTAGGTAGCACCAAGTACTCGAGATGAAGTACAAGTATGTGTGTGTGTGTATATATATATATATACATATACATAAGTCGAACCAACAAATACCTCATATAGGGTATCATGTAGCACATGAAATTAATTTATTGTAGCTAAGTATGTATATACAGTACTTAACTATTTGTTGTGTCGCAATAAGCCTAGGTATGACTAATCATCACCTAGTTGTTTTGGTATTAGTATAAGAAATCCATACTAACTCATATTTCTAATGTATACTCCTAGCCTCAGCCTAGCAAGTATATTGAGATCCTTGGTTGTTGTTCACTTGAGTTTAATTCCAATTTAAAAGTCATGGAATGTATATGGACAGTTTTAGTTCCCAAGAGGAAGACTAATCTTGTAAAAGTCTAGTTATTGTCTTGAGTAGGTAGAACTAAACAGTCATAGTGTGTTTGATAGCATTGTCCCGTGATAGTATGGTCCGGGTATAATTGATAACTTAGTCAAGTTATGTAGTGGTAATTGTTTGCCAACAATCTAACAGTGTACGGTTATAACCTATCTAGGTTAAGTATTGATATTGTTCCAAGTCAATATGATGAGTGTAATTCCTAAGTATTACACATTTTGTATTACATGGCAGTAATATAGATAAGTGTGAATTATAAAAGTTTATTATTATAATTCGAAAACAGTAGTTGAGTATGCGTCTCACCCCGAAAATAGTAAAACAGTTGAAATAGTGGGGCTATGAAACTCACCTGTGAGTTGTCAGCGACCCTAAGATACGCGTGTCTTCTGAATGGTAACCTCCTAGTGTCCTAAACACGTGAGGTTATATAAGTAAGAGACAAGTTTGTTTTTCTAAGCGAGTTGTGTAAATATTCATTTGTCATTCAGGTTTAGAAACCGTGTACGGGGGTTCGGGGGCAGCGCCCCTGATAGCGAGGTCCAAGGGGTGGCAACCCCTGGCGGGGTCCAGGGGCAGAGCCCCTGGCTGGGGTCGAGCTGTCAGGTCAGCTTGAAAATTTTTTATTCCTACTACATTGCTTTGGTGAAAATGGAAACAAGAATGCGAGCTGAAACTGCGGTGCGAACTAAGTTTGCGGTGCGAGTTGAGATTGGGCTCGCAAGGCAAGGTAGGCTGCGAACCGAGTTCGGTTCGCGGCTTAAGGTTCGGTTCGCAAGTCAAGAGTCAACTCGCAAGAATCTCGACTCGCAAGTCAAAGTCGACTCGCAATTCAGGTTGGTTCGCAGGCCTGTTCGGTTCACAGACTGACTTCACAAGTCCGTTCGGCTCGCAGGTTTCGGTTCACTTCGCAAGATAAACTGGGATCTTGGATCTCAGTTCGCAGGACGAACTGATGAGAGCTTTGGAGTGGGTTTCGATTTTTAAAACATTTTTGATGGTTTTCTTGGACATAATCAGTTGATAGAACACTTATACGTGATGTTTTAAGCATTTCTAACACGAAAAATTAAAGAAAGGTGGGGGTTTCTCACCGAGCTTAAAAATGACGGATCGAGATGATGAAGATGAATCGTGATGAAGATGGTGATTCCTAGTTGCTGTTGTTGTTGATTTGTTGTTGTTGATTTTCAGTTGCGAGATCAAACCGAGAGGGAGAGAGAGATAAAGGGGTGTATTTGGTGTGAAATGGAAACAAGAATGAGGGGTAGGGTGTGTTTGGGGGCCGGCTTATACAAGGAGGGGGAAGGACACTGTCTCCCAAATTGCAGTGTTAAAAGCCCGTGTTTGTTTACCCGATCATATAAAAATGTAGTATTTTCGAGTCTAGGAGTTTATTAATATTCCTTCGAAATGTTTTCGAGTTGAAACATTTTACAAAAATAAAATGTTTGTGTTAAAATTTTATAACTTGTTTTCACGCTGTTTCCGTTTAGTAAAACACATTTTTAAATAAAACGAAATATGTTTAAATGTTTTTCGAGTAAATAAATATCGTTCACATTATATATATCTAGATATATAATTTTGAATATTTTGGTTTTAGATGCGTACAGAGTACGAATGTTTAAAATTTAAATTGAGCGCAAAAATTGACCTTTTTGACCGGGTGTTACATAATTTCCTCACACTTACAAATATGAGCTTTTGTTTCTTACATATATAAGTATAGAAAATCTTATCATTTTCAAATAAATTCTCATAATTTTTAAAATCATGAAGAAAAAGGTTTGATAAAATGATATTATGTTTGTAGTGAATCAAGTGATGAAAGGAAGGTTAGGAATGGTGTAAGCCGTAAGGAACCCAATATAAAAATAAGTCTTGGGCAAACCCCCAATCGGATCTTAGCCCTACTTAAAAGGTGGGCCCCGAACAACAACTTTGTAATGGGCCGATTTTAATCATTATTATACTGATTGAAAACTCTTTTTAAGCATCTATCCATCTATCTATGACATGCACACTAGCAAGATGCTGGATTGTGTTACAATGAAACACATTTTACGTGGGTGTTTTAGACGTTTTATGTGAAAATATATTTATAATTGATTTTAAGTATGATTTATTTTATATCGAAAGCAGAAACCCTTTGTTACATTATACACGGGTGAATTTGTTAAAATTTGAGCATTTAAATGGAACTAAATCATATTACCATAGCCATGGTTTTGGGCTTTTGGCCCGATTGGATATTGTTAGTTGTTAAATCATATTACCTTATGTCACTTATTATTTATTTCTCGGTATCTATTCAATTAAAAAAATTCACATGAACTAATACATTTGTTTGGTCAATCTCGAAACCAACTAGGTATTATCACATCAAAGTTAATATTCTATTTTCCAACAAAAATCTTTACAATATATTTATTATATATACACCCGAAACTATCTACTAGTCACATGTTAAATAATCTTCTACTACATAGTACTTATCATTACGTGACACTTTATACAGCTTATATTTAACAACGTTTTAAAGTAACGATTGTAGCTATAAAACGACAACATTCTCGCTCGCATTATTTAACTTTGTTACTAAATTGTTGATTGATTGTAACTTTTCAATCCCAACCTTAAATTAAAGGATGAATGGACCCAATGAGAAATTAGTGCAAACCTAGAAACATGCGCCCCAAATGCAGACAACAATGGCGTACATGTAAAGAACCAATCACATATCGACAACACAATATCCCTCCAAAACCACCCTGGTTTTAAGATTATGTTCAAACCTTTTATCAAGAGAGTATTTTCCACCACACACTCTCTCTCTTTCTTTCTCTTGAACTAAACTAGCTATACTCTTCAGCCCAAACACATATAACAGATTTCTTCATCAAATCATGGGTTTACACCAAAATAGAAACTAAAACATTCTTCTGTTTCTTCTACTATAATTCTTGTAAACATAAATCCACATATATCAAAGTTTCCATCTTTTTTTAGGGTTTCTGTAAAATCCCAAGAAAAATAATACAAGTACTTACCAGATCAAGGTCAAAAGATTTCATTTTTCTTTTTTTTTTTTGTAAAACCTAAAAGAAGGTAACTTGAAACAAGAAACTAAATCTTGATCATTTATTCTTCTTGGGTTTTCAAAAAGATTAAAACTTTATATTAAAATAAGTTGTACTTAATTGTTGATTTTTTAGGGTTTGCGTGATAAGAAAATGGGAAGAGGTAGGGTGCAGTTGAAGAGAATTGAAAACAAGATTAGCAGACAAGTAACATTTTCTAAAAGAAGAACAGGCTTATTGAAGAAAGCTCATGAGATCTCTGTCTTGTGTGATGCTGATGTTGCTCTTATTGTTTTCTCTACTAAAGGAAAGCTTTTTGAGTACTCCACTCATTCCAGGTGTAGATCTGCTACCCTTCTTCTTTAACTTATTAAATTTTAATAATTGTTTATCAACTTCTTAATTAAAAACAATCTTAAATATGTACCTTAAATTTACTACTTTAAGGGTGTGTGTGTGTGTGTATTTTTGTTTGTTTTAAGGTACCAACACAAAGATTTTGACTTTCTTTCTTCTTTCTTTTGCAATATATGCATGCTATATATGTATGATCAGTCCACAAAATATATAGTAAGATCTTCTTTGCATAAATATAAAAAATATATATAGTTAAAATCTTATGGTAAATGTAATTTTTGTGCAACTTTCTGGTTCATTAAACTTTCAAAATGTACTTGATTTGTAGTTATGATGTGCGCATCAGTATTGACATAAAAGCATATATATATTACAGGAAGTACCATAATTAGTAGTTTTGTACTACCAACGCCTTTATCTTTGTTAAAAGAGGGGTACGGGTGGGTGATTTTGATGGTTAAATTTTAGACATAAACATATGTTATCAATATTTCCATAAAAATAAACATGCTAATCATATTGTTTTCGTTATAACCTGCTCTAGCCCATTTATTTTATTAATTTTTTTTTATTTTTTTTTACTTCTGTGATTGAAGACTCAACAGTCAACATATGGTTATGGACCATATCTGGCCGGGTTAGTTCTTTGCCACGTACCCAGAGAAACAAAAAAAAAAAAAAAAAAAAACTACCACACATCATGTGATTTCTAAACATGTTTCAGCTGTTAAATAAGCATGAAATTACAAGGGTTTACTTAAAAGCTAGTGTTATTTTTCCAAGAAGTGTGGGGTTTAAGTTGAAACTTTAGTGTTTAAATTTGTGTGTAAATTGGAGAAATGTAATTAACATTAATATTGGTACAAAATTACTGAACGAGTCCGTACGTATGCATCAATTAACCTAGTACTCACAAAGCCTTTAGTTACTGGCTAGTCAAACACTACTTCCCACAACAATACGTACACAAATTAAAGGGAAATATATATAATCAATACAATTCTATATTTAATTATTATAGTTAAAATTGAGCTACTTTTTTCTAGTTGCTTAACATTCGTTTTATATAATTAAAAGATTTCCCAACTCTTACCGAGGGGAGTGGAGCTGAGGTGGCCAATGTAGCAGCCCTTTTAACGCCGGCTCATATGAGGTTAATAACTCTCCGATCGGTGTTAAGCTCGGCGTTAAGGTTATGGTTGAGCCCTCAACACCGATTTATCAATTTTAAAACCTTTTTTTTTGGTGATCTTGTTCTTTTGATTTTATCGGCTCCAAAACACTTTATGGGCTCTTTTTCACTCCAATCAAAAAGTTATATACGGTGCTACATAAGGTGTTGAAAGTTAACTCTGAACTTAATATCACACCACTATTTGTGTTGCGGCCAGTTTGCCTGCATGATAGAATAAGTATTTTTAAATAATAGGAATACAAATTTGATTACTACTAGCCCATATGGTACTAACTATAATTCCATTTCAATTCTCGATCAATAGATTTAATCCAAAGCTAGCTAGCATTATTCTTTCTAATTATTTGAGCTGAAATACATCAATGCCCAAAACCCATTTGGCATTTAGCAAAATAACCCAAACAAAACCAAAATAAAAGACCATTTCTCTAAAAGAATACGTCGAATTGAATACCTTCCTTGCGGAAGTTTGTTATAATATGGAATTGACAGACTATTGTTAGATGAGGTTTTTGGGGTATTGCAGGAAGTGATGATGTTGCGAATAATACTTTAGGGGTTAGTACATGATAACACTACAATAATAAATATCTCATTTTTAGTGCAATTCAATAAAAGAACCAAAAAAAAAAAATCTGTTCGAAGTTACGAACAAGTACAAGGTGTACATATTTATCAGTGAGTGGATCGTAACCATTTTGTCCATATTTATTGGTATGAACATGCAGATAGTGTTTTATGCATTTTGGAAAAGCATGAATTAAAATTTCTGACTGTATTCACTTTAGGCATTTTTTTTAATGTTGATATAAGTTTAATAAATCTGGATAGGATCAGTGTTGGATATCGACATGGGAATTATGTGCTAATGCACATGGTCACCTACTTTTGAGGACCTTCAATTGCTTATGAATACTTATTACTACTAAGTTTTGATGTTGAGAAAACTATCCTTATTGAAAGTATTCAGAAAGTAGAATTCAATTTTTGTTATCCTAGAGAGCATTAATTGATTATAAAGCTTTGATGAATGAACTATTCAGAGAACGCTCAAGAATGACTCATTTAAGTTGATCAGCTTTTCTACGAATGAACCCATATCGTCTCTAACCTTAAACTTTTGAGGATTAACATCAGACTTGTCTTCATCGATATCTGATAAAAGGCTCAAGTGTTTTATCAGATATCGATGAAGACATGTCTGATGTTAATCCCCAAAAGCTTAAGGTTAGAGACGATATGGGTCCATCCGTAGGAAAGATGATCAACTTGAAGAAAAAGGAAAATGAAATGGATAGTGTTAGTCGTTTCATCCAGAGCTTGGTTGCTAGTGACAACCCCTCTAGATGCAATTCAATATGTTTACGAGTAAGAATCGTTTTCACGTGGTTTTCTTCATGTCACAAGTTTCTAGTAGCAATTGTCAAGGTGCTTTTAGTGGTAGATAAATTATTCATGGAAGTGAGAAGGTCAAGTCCATTTGTTTAGTTTTTGTTATTCATTTTTGTTTCATTTCTCCTTCTTAAGTTAGGGGTCCTAATTTTGTTTGGGAGGTCTATGTTGCCTTTTGCCCCATTTTGCCCCATTTCTTGCTCTGGTCAACTTTTGTTGATTTAGAGTTATTTATATTATTTATGTTTTTCGTCAAAAAAAAGAAAAGAATGACTCATTTAAGTGTAGAGTGTAAATAGTCATTTATTTTGATACGTATATAACTTAACTTTAATATCTAAGACATGTTTGAAATTTTTTTTACCAAATTATTACTGTTTATCATGGGGCCTCGTGTATACTATCGCACGAGGCTTCTAAATTCACTTGGCGGTCCCGGATAGGATAAGTATAATTATCCTAGAAAACTCAATTTTCACGTATTTTTTATAGAAACATCTTTTTAATTTCCAGAAAATAATAAAATCTTGTTATCATATATTCGGTAGCAATCATAGGAAAAAACCAAATAATAGGAGTACCAATAAGCGCTGTACGACCTTCATTTGTATTATTTTTCATACTTTAATTCCAAGATACAACTTTATGGCTTTTAATAGTTTTTCATCTTATGATCAGTATAATCAGTAAATAATTAAACTGGATACATCAATGCAAACGGTATATATGTATACTTTTTGCAGGATATAAATTCCTTAAGGTATTATCCTTTGGACTATAACCGTGACAGTTGTTTATTGTAACAGTATGGATGCAATTCTTGAAAGGTATGAACGATACTCATATGCAGAAAAGCTGCTTACTGCCCCTGAAGCAGAAACACGGGTACAGATATGTATACTGCTTCACGTATTCTAATCTTTTTATACGATTGGCTATTTTATGAAGCTGCACATATCATTTATGGTTTTTATGCAAGTAATTAATTAGACAGTATTTTTGTTACCAACGTGTTGCAAGAAGTTACTTAGTTGGCTATTTTATGAAGTTGCATATATCGTTTTGTTTTGAACGGAAAATACTGATCACACCTCTATATATGTTAAGGATACGTATGTGTAAATGTGTTTAACTTTACTCAAATACATCTATTTTACGTATCTAACTTCCAAATATCTTTATCGGTATTTTTAATGATGTGTAAACTTATATGGATGACACGTGACACAATTTATTATGACATGTCATTGAAAATACCGTCAATACATACAATAGAGATATTTGAAAGTTGAATACGTACAATAGAAGTGTTATAGGTTGAATACATACTATAGGTATTTGAGTAAAGTTATATACGCTTACAAATATCCCTATTTATATGTAAGATTGCATAGGCTACTCTGATTTGTTAAAGTTATATATGTGCTTAATTAATTGACTCGTGGTTGAGGATTTGTCACAAATAAACTACTTTGTAAAACACAAGAAAACCGTTCGATATAGATATCTTACATTATGGTTCTTATTAATATTGATCATTGGGTTTTATCTGCAGGGAAGTTGGACTCTTGAGTCCTCCAAGCTCAGGTCAAAGATCGAGGTTCTGGAAAAGAACATCAGGTATGTATACATGGAAAATTGAACTCGATTACGGATTAAAGTAAACAATATGTTTTAAGCTCGAGTCTCGATATTGGATAGAATAGGAATGTTCATCATGAATTAAATCCGGATTATGGGTATGTTTGGCAAAGGAGGTTGTGGTAGCTTATGGAAGTTTAAGATTATTTTTTTAAGCTTCAACTTCTAGCAAACTTCAAGCTTTGTTTGATAGACAAAATTCTAAGAGATTTTTAAAAAAAGAAGCTCTTAAAAAAAGAAGCTAGTAGAATTAGCATTTAAAAATAAGCTAGGAGCTTATAAAATGAGAATTTACATAAGTACTCTAGCTTTATATAATTATTTCTCATATGTTTATTTGTCCTTTTAAATATGTCACTTTACATATTTTTAGTTTCAGCTCTAGCTAGTTTTATCTAAACACTTATAAAAATGATAAGTTCTAGCTTCTTGTTTTAAATATAAGCTCCAGCTATAAATTTTCAGCTCTAGTTACGAGCTAATTTTATCAAACACACCTTATGAATTTATGAGCCAAATAATGTGCAGTATGTGGTGGAAACTGATTAATACTTTCCCTGTCCCAATTTTATTGTCCCCGGATAAAAAATACGCAGTTTAAGAAAATATAATCATCTCTTACTTTTTGGTAAAATGACGATTTTACCATCTACTATTTATCAGTATTTTTATCTTACATGTATACATTAAGGGTATAAAAGGACTTTGTCACATTATTCTTATCTATTTATGAAAATGGACAATAAAACTGGAACACCATTAAAGAAAAACCAAACAATAAAAATTGGGATGAAGGAAGTATAATTTTTAGTTCTTGAGAAAAGATTCTATGATTTAGTACTATATTTTAATAAATTTTATTAGGATGTAGGGTTTTTAGAACATACATACACAATAAACAAAATACCAATTCAACATAAAGTGTGAAGATTACATGACCAAACCTCCCATATAAGCTTAATCATAGCATATCAATTGATAATTCATATAAAAAGTACAATTGGTTCAACATCTCTGGAAGTAGATTGTTAGGGGCTCGATCGTGATCTTTGTTATTTGTTGCATTCTTAACTCAGTGAAGATTCCAATTACTCCTCCATATCATCATTTGATCTCCACAAAAATATATCTACTTACATTTGAATGACTGATTTACTGTTTTGATCTGACAACCACCAATGACTAAATTTATAATGTAGTCATTTTGATTAATAATGATTTAATCATCAAATTTTTAATTTTGTATACGTTTTAACCTTTTAACTTTTTTTTCATCATATTTTAACCATTCCACTTTGAATGACTTGGTTAAAATAACCATTATGACCTGTTATCATGTTAATCATTTTAAAATTTACAAAGGGTTAAGTATCTGAAAATGCATCCAACTTGTCCCGAATATCTATTGTATGTATCGTACTTACGGGATGTGTATTTAATGCATCCAACTTTCAAAAACGGTTATTGTATGTATTTTGTTGACGTGTCGATGACGTGTCATCGTCTAAGGATGTCACGTGACATCTTAATATAACGACACATAAGCAAAATACATACAATAACCGTTATTGAAAGTTGGATGCATTAAATACACCTCTCGTAAGTATGATACATATAATAGACATTCGGGATAAGTTGGATGCATTCCTAGGTACTTATCCCATTTACAAAAAATAATTTAATCTCAATTATATCATGTAAGTAATGGTTTTACCCTCAAACTCTTATATTTATTTTAAACCAGTTAAATATAAATAATTACAATATTACATACTGGAAAAATAAATATTATATCACATCCAATAATGATCTATAAGTAATTTTATATTAAATAACATGACAATATTATATGAATGCACTTTTCTCTGAATAGAACGCTCTAAAGTTATTTGCGATGATATTGTACATTTGTACTTGATGTAAGAGAATTATATTATATAAACTTGTATATTTTAAAAAAAGTTATAGGGTTAAATAAAAAAAAGTTGAAAGTTTGATGATTAAACCATTAATGAACTTATGTTTAATTTTTTAATGAAACTTGATCAACTGGTTACCGGTTATTAAAAGGGTAATTTCAAACGGTTAAACAAACTAAAGAGATTAAATTTGGGTTAAGTGTTTGGAAATGCATATAACTATATGTGAATCTTCATTGTGTGTACATAACTAAATTGATCTTCATTCTATGTACGAAACTATTTATTAATCTCCATTGTATGTATATTTGTGAGTTGTCAATGTGTGAAGATGCCACGTGTCGCCGTATTAATAAGAACACATCACAAATATACACACAATGGTAATCAATAAAAGTTTTCGTACATACAATGGAGATCAATTTAGTTACGTGCACACAATGAAGATCCACGTATAGTTATATGCATTTCCAGACACTTAACTCATTAAAGTTTGATCAACCTATAAGAGTTAAGGTGTTTGGACCCTAGAAATTTACAATAAGCTCAGTAGGTAGGATGTACTTTCAAGTTTTGAAACTTTAAAGCAACATGAGCATGTAAGAATTTGACGTGAATCATTTCCCTCTACATTCAAATTGCATTTAGTGTGATATATACTTATGATTTTATGATTGTCTTACCTCTATTATTTTGTGGATTTTGTAGGCATTATGTTGGGGAAGACCTTGAGCCCTTGAACCTTAGAGAGCTTCAAAGTGTCGAGCAACAACTTGAGACTGCTCTCAAACGAATACGAACAAAAAAGGTATTCGTGTACACCTCCAATACATTATTAATGCTGTTTCATTCCCAGTTTAGCTCGTTAAATCCTATTTTTGTATGCAGAACCAAGTCATGCATGAGTCAATCTCAGAACTTCATAAAAAGGTAACCACGCGCGTACTATTATACATACTGTCTTTTTAGGGGCACTGTATTTTGAAGAATAAATTAAACGACTATGTTGAAACCTAATTATGTCTTTGAGGAGTGATAGTGATCAGGACAAGGGTGAGATTGCTATTTCATGGAAGAAAAATCTTCAATTATTGATCTGACCACAGATCGATTTTTCCGAAAGAAAATAAACTTAAATGTTGCCAAATATGTGCTGTCTTGAAAGCAAGTCAGCTGGTTGTAATTTTTTTAGTCATATTTTTTTATATTTATATATGAAACAAATAGAAATCAATTGCTTGGTTGATGAGTCTATTCTTTCTTTTCTACTTTGTTGTGGCAGGAGAGAGCACTCCAAGAGCAAAACAATGCACTCTCTAAGAAGGTACCCCTCAATAGTAGTAATAGACTAATTGTGTAGTTTTTTCTGCTAAAAAAGATTCCTTATATCTCTGGAGTAATTAAGTTAAATTTATCATTAACAACTGACAAGGCTTATACTAATTGTTTAAGTTTTTACTGCTTAAATATATTCAATTCCATCTCAAAACTATGCACTTTCTAAGAAGGTACCTCTATGCAATTGTTTAGTCTAACCAGCTGTCTACTTCATGATAATAACAACAAATAAGAAACTTTCTTGGATCGAAACAAGGAAAGCAGCACGCCTATTGATTAAGTTATAACTTGATGTAGTACTTGCTTACAAATATCACATGAAAAAGGATATTAACAACCATCAAGCAATTCATAAATCATTAATGTTGGGTATACTTAATCTTGAAAACAGTTAAAGGAGAACGAGAAAGGCAACGACGAGCAACTGAATGCAGGGTTTGTCTTACCTCAGCCTCAGGCACCACCACCACCGCCAACACAACCGCCGTGTTTAGCTCCTATTGCAATGGGAAGGTACATACAATTTCTAACTTCTTGATATTTCAATCACTCATGGCAATTAAACATGAGAATCAAACTAACTAATTAAGGACTCTATCAACTGATATTGAATTGAAGTAGTGGACCATTTCATGGAGGATCAGTACTTATAGGGGAGGATGAATCGGCTCAAGCTCATACCATGTCTGCTGGGATGATGCCCTCATGGCTACTTCGTCATATTAACGAATAATTATATGATCTATGCAACCTTTATTAAATTATGTCTATAAAATGGTATGCAAAAATGAGTAATCATATGCAGCCAATGACTACTTCTTCATGTCTGGATTTCTACATTATATACTACCATAAAGTATATGCGAATTTCGATCACTGTTATATAGATCTATTACATATATATATAATGGTAGTTAATATGGATCTCTACAACTACATATTATTTGCTAGATTTTTAAATATTGGGATAAGTATCTGGAATGCACTCAATTTGTCTCAAATGTCTATCGTGTGTACCTAACTTATGGGTGCCCTATTTAATGCACCCAACTTTCAAATACGGTTATTGTGTGTACTTTGATTTGATTATGTGTCGTCAGTTTAAGATGTCACGTGTCATCCCTAGAAGATGACACGTCATCGACATGTCAGCAAAGTACACACAATAACTGTATTTGAAAGTTGAGTGCATTAAATAGGGCACCAGTAAGCTGGGTACACACAATAGACATTTGGAACAAGTTGAGTGCATTCCCAGATACTTATCCCCTGAATATTCTGCAAACATTTTCTGCATATTTGTATATATGTTGTTTCTGTAGTAGAAAGAAGTTAGTGTGTGCGGGTAATAGTCACATGTTTGACAAAGTAGGCTAATTTTAAGGATGAAATCTGAACATGGGATCAGAGTCATGACTAGCTGCAGGTAGGGACTACACTTGATCAGCCATTATATATGTGGCTTTACCCCCACCACATGCATAATAAACAGCATCTTTAATCAACTGTCATATACTGTATACTACAAGCATGCATGTACCATATATGTATACTATGATTTTATTATGCTAGATCATTCAATTCACTGAAACCTCGTTAAGCCACAACTGTACTTGTTAAAAGGTAATTGGATTACACCAATTTTTAGACTTAAATATCATATCGTTACACTTTATCATATTCATTCATCTCTAATCTCTATATATACACATGCATTATTATTATACATATAAATAAGAAATAATAAAATTATATTCCTAAAATTTGATGGGTTTTGGCGACCAGATTTATCATGTGATAGGGAAATAAGCAACCCAGATTCACTGTCAACTGAAGTTGCCAGAATTCTATCATTTCCAAAATGCATATGGTATGGTACCAATTTTTAAAGAGCGGATATTTATTAACAACTAGAAAGAACTTAGATAAACATAAATGACAATAGGAGAGATGGAGATGATCTTGCATCGCAAGTCCACTCAATCCAATTCCAATTTACAGTTACATTCAGGTGTCAATTAGAAATCCAAAGATATGAGTAGCGATTAATCTAGCTAGCTGCTTTCCGGTAACATATATATATATATATATATATATATATATATATATATATATATATAAAAGATGTTTCTAAAAGAGAGCTGAGATTAATCAATAATACTTCGTATGCTATATGGATTATATATTATTTTACTTTCACAAACTATTTCATCATTTTCACCAATTTAATCTTTATAATATAATTGGCGAAAAACAATTTTCAAAAGCATACTCGTATCTAATTTCCTATGATAATAACCTTGTTGGTCAACATAGTTTATTGAAAAAATTATGTTGTTTTATTGGTTATTTTTTTCATAAGCTTAAGTTACAAGCTTTGTTTGGTAAACAAAAAGTTAAGAGCTTATAGAAAAAAAGCTCTTAAAAATTAAGCTACTCCAACTTGCTTTTAAAATAAGCTACAAGCTTATAGAATGTAAAATTACATAACTACCCCCTACATGTTTTTGTGTTTTACTTTTTGTCCTTTCATGTTTTTTCACATATGAAGCTTCAGCGTTAGCTACTTTATCAAACACTTATAAAAAATATATAAGCTTCAGCTTCCAGCTCAAAAAATAAGCTCCAGCTATAAGCTTCCAGCTCCACCTATCAGCGAGTTACGCCAAACACACTTAAAGGGGCACGCCCGCATGACCTTTCATAACATAATGTCTTTAATAATGTGAGAATTACTAATATGCGACAACGTTTTATGACACATGATCTTATTAACATGTGATAGAAAAAAACAAAAAATATGAAAAAACATTTAGCAAACACATACGTATGATAAAAAATTTGAGAAAAGAAATGAAGTATTTTTCATAAATATGGTATGTACTATCTCGGTCTCATAATTATTGTCCAGTTTTGACTTTTCGAAGTTTATATTTTTCAACTTTGATCTTAAATATCTTTGTTTGTATTATATAATACATGATACAAAATATATGAATGAATTAAGTTTTAAATGTATTTTCATTGGTACAATTTTTATCAAGTATTATATAACACAAACAATAATATTTAAGGTCAAAGTTAGAAAAGAAAGACTTTAAAAAGTCAAAACTGGATAATAATTTTGAGACGAGGGTAGTATATTTTATAATGACTTTTATGTAGTCAAGATAATACTGGAACATGTAGTTATATTACCACTTTATAAATTACATCATATTAGAATAATTTGAATAATGTTCAATTATTCACTATTTACCGAATAAATAAGGGAGTGGAATACCAATAATATTATTCATCATATAGTACATTATAAAAAAAAATTAGAAAGACAAATACTCACACGCGTTACTACTACAAATATTTATATCAAATCATAAATATATATTATATAATTGTCCTATAGCGAGGACTCGACCCTAACATCATGGTTGGAAGTAGAGGTGGCAAAATGAATGGGTCGGGACGGGTCTCGGGTCTAGATGGGTTTCGGTCTAGGTTGAAGAACCTGTTGAACTTCTAGACCCTAACATCATAGTTGAAAAACCCGTTGAACTTCTAGACCGAAATGTTACCAAACTTAGGAAGAAACAGATACCTATGGTATTAGTGAAATGGAAACATAGTCTAGATTCAAATCTTACCTGGGAGACCGAGGAGAGTATGAGATCCAGATATCCTGGATTATTTGATCATGGTGAGATTTCGGGGACGAAATCTCCTTAAGGAGGGGAGATTTGTAACATCCTCCTTACTGGTCTGGTAATTTCCTAATTTTAAGTTAATATTCAAATGTTTTAGAAATAATTTTATATTATTTGTTTGATTGTGAAACTACGATAAATAGGTCAATTGACTTATTGTGAATACTGAAATATTACTTGTTTTAAATTGTTATAGGTGATGGTAAAATATAGTAATAGTTCTCGTAAATGATTTCTAGGTTCCAGACCATAAATTTAAGACGGATATAAAATACTCTAAGTTAGAGTCGGTTTATTGGGGGGAGCTGACCTAATATTTTGTTACTTTACTTAATTCTTACCACTTTCACACAAACCACATATGAACTCAAGAAATCAAGGAAATTGTGATTGAGATTTAATACTTGTGTTATCATTATCCTCATAATCATCTTAATTATCATCCTCATCTTAAAGCCTTACTTCTCCTTCAAGTGTAAGTGGTTAATCATTTTGATTATTTTGAACTTGTAAAGTTTGTACTTTGATATGAAATTGAATAGTTAAAATAAAATGATTATTGATGAGATTTGATATTACAAGATGTTAATAACTGATTTGGTGTACATGATATGTGATTTCTTAGATTGCTTGCTCTTAAGTTAGGGTTTTAGAGCTTAATCATATGAATTATTAAGTTAGTATAAACTGAACATGAAATTTGTATTGATTTATTGTTATAGAATCATATTTGAAGTCCCCTTAGTGTTAGAACGCTTGTAATATCAATTTGGTATCAGAGAATTGGATGTGTTAAGGTTTTGGATCGTGCAGAGCAATTGCAGGTCTGAACATGAGCTGAAAAACAGCTAAACGCGATCTTCACCTATTGCCCGGATCGCGTTCCATAGTTATATTTTGTCACATTCGATTTTGTTCTAAGGAACGCGAGCCCGCCCTTGTTTCCGGATCGCATTTCCAAGTGTAAAATGGTTACATAATATTTTCTAAAGGAGAACGCGATCCCACCCTTGTTTCCGGATCGCATTGCTCAGTGTAAATTGGTGACATAAACTTTTTTTTAAGGGGAACGCGATCCCACACACTAGATCCGGATCGCGTTTGCTAGTATAATTATGATGATTATGATAACTAGTGAACTTATGTAATTACCCTATTTGTATAGTATTGTTATTAATACTACTTGAATTGTTTGATGATTAGCTTAAAGTATAGTTGTGTTCCAGCTATGAATTTAGTTACTAACTTCTATTGATTTTATTCTCAGATCATCCGAAGACTCGGTGAGACAAGTTAACTGAGTAAGTGAACCGAGATTGACAGGTGAGTGGATCTGGAACTCACTATTTGATTTAGTTGTGATTGTTTGATTGCAACAAGTAAACGTAGATGTGTTTATTATACTTGTTAGTTTGAATTGTGACTAAGAATCTACGTGCTAATTGGCCTATGAGCATCAATGTTATTGAGGTCAACGTGTTAGTTGGCTAGTTGGTTATTATTTGAGTTACACAGGGTCTTGCTTCATTTGTTGTGTGTATAGAACTTGTGTTTGAGTATAATAACCATTAGCTATCGGTCTATTCTGTATTGGCCTTACAGATTGATGGTAAGTATTCTTGGAGAACCACCCGGGTATTATGGTATCTCAAGAACCACCGATCCTCATTGATTAATGTATGTTTACGATTATTTTGTGTAAACAGATGATTATGCTAAGTTGAATTGTGTGTGACACTTTCACTCACTTAGCTTCGTGCTAATTTCTCATTTTATTTCCTGCAGGTTATGTTTTTGGGTTTGTGGGTAGCAAGAAGTGGATGCTATGATAGCAAGGAATGTTTGAAGCTGTAAAACTCTGATATGATTTCGATAAAATAACTGTGGATTTTTATAATACCCCGTTTTGTGTATGAAATGTAATATATGTCTAATTACGTTAAAACAAATATGTGTTTATAATATGTAAACAGTTTATGTACACTTTATATAAAGAAATATGTTTTTTATAATATACGTTTTCGATTAAAATAATGAGTAATATTGACTTATTGTAATAGGGGTGTTATAATATGCATAATAAAAAAATAAAAATATTATATTACACGTGTAACTATTAATTTAACACCCCAAATTCTACAAATATGATAAAATGTTGTAACTATTATGTTGAACCAAATTTCGAGAACGAAATGTTTATAAGTGTGATAGAGTTGTAACACCCCAAATTTAATAAATTAAATTAGTTACGTATTTTAAATTATACACGAAAATTAATGGGTTGAAATATAAATACATCGACTATAATAGGGTACTTTAAATATAATATTAAAATAAATAGATACGTGCATGTGAATCAATATATGACCAAAATTGTTGGGTTATAGGTAGTTATTGAGTTGTGATTGGAATATAAATGCTAGCTTATGTTATATACATTCATATTAAATATTAGTGTACTTACGGATAAAAATATTAACAAAATAAAAAACGGTTTACATGTATTTATATGTGTGAGTTGAGGGAGTAAAAGAGAAAAATAATGACGGCATTAAAGAAATTGGTTTGTAGTCGGTCTTTTTGGAGGAAATTAACAAGGAAATCAAACTCGATTGTTTAATATTATATGGAGAGTGTTTACGTGACTTTTAAATTGTGTTGCAATTATTTTATAAATGATATGCTTATAAAAAATTTTAAGTGCTTTATGACTATTTTGATAATGTGAGCTTTGTGAAAACCAAAATGTTACTAAAAGAGTATTGATTATCCAATATATATAAATAATAATGAAATCGCATAAAAAGTGAACTAAACAGTGTACGAATAACAAATAGTGACAAGTGTAAAACTTAAGTTTGCCATCAAAAAGTGGAAAAGTCTGAGATGTCTAAAACTACAATTTGCAATCAAATAGTGGACAAAAGGTATATGTGTAAATTGAAATTGAAAAGAGATTGTTGTATTTAATCCTTATTGATTATGTGACAAATTGGGATATAAAAATGGTGGTTATTTGTTTGTGCGAAAATGTGATCCTCACAAGGCTTTATAGTTGATCAAAACTATTCTTAAAACTATAGAGAATGGTGGATAAAAGTGTAGACTAGCTATTGTCAATGAAATTGGAGAAGGTTATAGTGTAGACATTTCCGCATATTGGTGTAACACTCTAAATGAGTTGTTTCAATTAATTCAATTCAAATTTGAATACAATACTAAATATAATAGTTATTACATTTATACTTAGGTATATAGGTTACATAATCATAATTAAAGTGGATAAAAAATATTCATACAACATATTTAGACTTTAATAATTAAGACATATATATTTTTATTAGTATGTACCTACAATTTTACTGCTTCAGTCTTAATTGCACGACAGAAATACAAAAAATATGAGAATTAACGTCGTATGATAGTTTAAATATACAGAAAAATATTTATGAGGGCACATTGATTTAACATAAATCATTTGTATTGGATTTGTCTTTATAAGTTAATAAAATAAATGTATTCAATTGATTGAAAGTAAAAAAGAGAATATATGTGAATATCAATTTTTCATTATCCTGATATGATTTCATAATATAGATATGTCTATTAATGCATGACTATTGTATATTGTATATGTTGACTATTTTCTATTTTCTTAAATTATATCTGTGTTTTGATGTTAGTTATAGTAAGTGTTTTAGGTGATAATTGATAATGATAGACCTAAAGACGGTTTATAACGAAGAAATTGTATATTTGTTGAAGTTAAAGCTTCTTTATGTAATTAAAATTATAATTAATACACTGAAAGTTTGCATTTAATTTACTGGAACATTCATTTTATATCTGATGTATTAATTATGATTTTTGATATTAAAGGAAACTTTAAGTTTAATAATTGTCATTAGATAGTTCTTATTGACAACCCTAAGGGCTGTCAGTATTATTTCCCATGTTTTTATTCGGAATAGATAGAAAATCTCCCACTTTGTTATGATCATATTATTTTGGAAGATTACGAAAATAATATGGTTGATTTTCCATTTTGACGATATCACATAATTACATAATTAGTATTAATTGATTTTACTTTCAAAATTAGAAATCGACTTACAAAATGATCTAATGTTCACTGTTTATAAAACAAATATCATGAAATACCTCGCGAATTCGCAGGTTATAAACTGGTATTTAATTTAAAATGATTAAGTAATTATTATAAAAAAGAAAAATTATTTGTAATTGTAGTATTATACATAATAATATTGATTCTCATATTTAATACGAGTTACCTTATTTTTGATAAAAAAAAAATCACAATTAGTTAAGTGAGTTAATCATAATATTTAAACCAAAAATCACTTAATAAGAATTAAAGATCATACTCTCTCCGTCTGAAAATAAGTGTCATGATTTGACTTTTTGAGTCTTTCTTTTATTAACTTTGACCTTAAATATTTTTTGTTTGTGTTACATAATATTTGATGCAAAATATATGAATAGATTGAGTTTAAAATGTACTTCTATTAATATAATTTTCATAAAGTATTACATAACATCTTGTTGTACCTCCAAATTTAATGTCAGCGGAAGTCGGGGCATGACTAATCAAATATAATAACACAAAGATTACAACGAACGACTTTACATGAGTCGTTTTGAAAATAAATACATTTTCATAAATAAACTTGTGTGAGAATTATATGGTTTACAAACCCAAAATGATGTTCCTAGGATCCACGTCCATGACGGGAGATTATATTACATAACAGTATACAAAAAGTAATTTAACAAAATCTCCTTTAATGTGAAATCATGAGACCCTAGTTTGCTGATTCCTGTAGGGATCCTTACTGCGCCTGATGACCTGAGAATACACGCTAAAATGTCAACTATAAAGTTGGTGAGCTCACAAGTTTAATGATTAAAACATATATATGTATGAACCACAAGATTTAAATGTGTTGCAACCAAGCAAAATGTGTGTATACTATTGCCATGAGCTCATAGTTCGATCTTAACAAATGTGTCGTGTCTCTTTCGAGTGCCACTATAACACCCCTCTTCGTAAACAACAATATTATATTATTACCACGGAAGCGTATACTTTTAAAATACATATCTCGTTATTATACATTAAAACTGTGGATAACTTTTAACAACATTTGTACAACCTGTTTAACAACTAATCCAAATACGGTTCACTTGGTACAAAACGGGGTATTATATAATACAAAACATAGTTTATAACAAACTTTATCAGAGTCGCCAACATCAAACATTCCCTGCTCCAAGAGCACCACATTCCTGCTACCTACATCCCAAAAATATAACCTGCAGGAAGTAAAATGAGGGATTAGCACAAAGCTAAGTGAATGAATTCATCACACACCAATTAATTTAGCTTAACTACTTGTTTACACCAGACATCCGTAAACATCCAATTCAACTAATCAACAAATCAAGGAATGAGGATCGGTGGCTCTGAGGAATACCATAATACCCGGGTGGTTCCCCAGAACACTTATCCAACCATATCCGTATGGCCATAACGGACGAGACCGATAGATGGTGATTATTATATTCAAACACAGGTTCCATACACACAACAAATGAAGCAAGACCCTGTATAATTTACATAATAACAAACTAGCTCAACCAACCAACTCAACTCGTTGACCTCATTATCAACTGATGCCCAAAGGTCAAATCGCACGTAGAGTCACAGTCAACAATATTAATTAAATAATATTACAACATATCTACATTCACCTGTTGCAACCAAACAGTTACAACTAAATCAAAAGGTGAGTTTTAAATCCACTCACCAATACCTCTGTAGTCCCCACACTCAGCAGTCTTATATCACCGAGTCTTTGGATTATCCGAGAACACAAATCAATTATAAGTTAGTAATTCGTACAATAAATAACTACTTATATCCATTCATAATTTAAGAATCAAATATTATTTACATTACGATAATATTTTACTAATTATCTATCATTATTCATAATTACTTATATTATTATCAATACATTAACCTTGGAATATTATTTGAACTAATAATAGTATCTATTAACAACTTTATTCTAATATCAAAAACTCACAACCCAATTTGCCATTCAGTATATCACTTCAATTAATATCAATAACCACAATTAAATAATTAATTTAAAATAGGAATTACCAGACCACGGAAGAGGATGTTACAAATCTCCCCCCCTTAGGAAGATTTCGTCCCCGAAATCTCAACACGGTCAAACAATCCAGGATATCTGGATCTCATACTCTTCTCAGTCTCCCAAGTTAGGTTTGAACCTAAACTATGTCTCCATTTTACTAACACCATAGGAATCTGTTTCTTCCTAAGTTTAGTAACTTTTCTGTCAAGAAGTTCAACAGGTTCTTCAACTAACTTCTGGGTCCGATCAACCTTCAAATCTTTCAAAGGAAGAATCTGAGATTGGTCCTCCACGTTACATTTCCTCAAATAACATATATTAAACATGTCATGAATACCAGCAAGTTCTGAAGGAAGATCAAGTGTCACTGACTGATCATTAACGACTTTACTGATTCTGAATGGACCGATATACCGAGGAGCCAATTTACCATGTTTTCCAAATCGAATAACCCCCTTCCAAGGTGAAACTTTAAGATAAACAAGCTCACCTTTAGAAAATGGCACTGGTCGTCTACATGGATCTGCATATTGCTTCTGTCTGTCACGTGCAGCTTTCAACTTCTCACGTGCAATTGCTACTTTGTCAGCTATCATCTGCACAATGTCTGGGCCGACAAACTATTTTTCTCCAGCTTCTAACCAACACGTGGGCGTTCTACAACGACGTCCATACAGCATCTCATAAGGAGGCATACCAATACTGGAGTGATAGGAATTATTATAAGCAAACTCAACCAACGGTAGGTGCGAATCCTAAGAACCGCTATACTCCAAAACACAAGCTCTCAACATATCTTCGAGTGTCTGAATCGTCCTCTCAGATTGGCCATCAGTTTGGGGATGATAAGCTGTACTGAGGTTTACACGTGTACCTAACTCATGTTGTAAGCTTTTCCAAAAATGAGAAACAAACCGAGAATCCCTATCTGATACAATAGACAACGGAATACCATGTCGGGAAACAATCTCATTAACATACAACTGTGCAAGCTTACTCAAAGAAGCCGTCTCACTGGTAGCTAGAAAATGAGCACTTTTGGTCAACCGATCAACAATAACCCAAATCATGTCATTTCCTCGAGACGTACGTGAAAGTTTAGTCACAAAGTCCATAGTCAAGTGTTCCCACTTCCATTCTGGGATTTCTAACTGTTTCAACGACCCATACGGTTTCTGATGTTCAGCTTTGACCTGAGCACACACATGACATGTTCCAACAAACTGTGTTATATCGGTTTTCATCGTCGGCCACCAATACAAATGTTTTAAGTCATTATACATTCGGGTACTGCCGGGATGAACAGATAAACGTGACTTATGGGCTTCATTCAAAATCATATCCCGAATACCACCAATCAGAGGAATCCATACACGAGACTGAAAAGTCTTCAATCCTCTAGAATCATCAACTAGTAACTCTTTTCTTTTCAACATGATTTCTGACTTTAGATTAGGCTCTAATAAAGCTTCAATTTGTGCATCTTTAATTTTATCCACTAAGTCAGAAGAAACATCAACTTTTAAATAATAAATGCGGTCAGAAGTACCTTTTCGGCTTAACGCATCTGCAACCACGTTTGCCTTTCCAGGATGATAACGAATTTCACAATCACAATCCTTAATTAACTCTAACCATCGTCTCTGACGCATATTCAATTCTTTCTGCGAAAATACATACTGAAGACTTTTATGGTCAGTACAGATAACACACCTTGTACCATAAAGATAATGTCTCCAGATTTTCAATGCAAATACAACAGCTGCCAGTTCTAAATCATGAGTAGGGTAATTTCTTTCATGCTGTTTCAATTGCCGAAAAGCATAAGCAATAACTCTATCTCTTTGCATAAGAACACCACCCAAACCAGAATAAGAAGCATCACAATAAACAATAAAGTCATCTGAGCCATCTGGTAAAGCTAACACAAGTGCTTGACACAATAATTGCTTTAAAGTCTGAAAAGCTATCTCCTGTGACTCATCCCATTGAAATTTAAAATCTTTACGTGTCAATTTGGTTAACGGACCAACGATCTTTGAAAAGTTTTTAATGAATTTTCTATAATATCCAGCTAGTCCAAGAAAACTTTTGATTTCAGAAGGATTCTTTGGAACATTCCACTTCATAACAGCTTCAATTTTAGCAGGATCAACTTTGACACCATCAATACAGATAATATGACCCGGAAACTGTACTTTCCGAATCCAGAATTCACATTTAGAAAATTTTGCATATAAGTGTTCTCTTTTCAACGTTTCCAACACTAATCTCAAATGCATTTCATGTTCTGATTCGGATTGAGAATATACCAGAATATCATCAATAAAGACTGTGAGTCCCTAATCACTATTATGTTAGTGATTGTGAATCGTTTACAGTGAGTTAATTGTAGAAGGGGAGGTTGAATACAATTAAAAACTTTTCTGTTATAATGTTAGCTTGTTTAGCAAGTTTTTAAACTTATTAAAGTGACAGCAATATGAACACAAATATATATAAGATAAGCAGTTCAGTTGTTGGTGCAATTCTAGCTGAAAGATAAATTCTTTTATTAATAAAATTTATCTCTTGTTGATTGCGGAATAGATTAGCCAAAGCTAATCCAAATCAAACAATACAGCTATTACAAAGGAGATGAGCAGTAGTGGACAAACACGCTAACTTGCTCACTCGCTGAGATAAACTAGTAGTGGACAAACACGCTACTAGTTCACTCGCTGGTGTTACTTGTATCTTAGACAAACTAGTCACTGACAAACAAGTGACAATACAAGTAATCGACACCAAATGAAGTACAACATGCTACGCTATTTATAGACGCTGAAATCCTTAATTTCCGGATCTGAAGGACACGTGTCGCTGCTTGATTGGAGAGGTAGTTGAGATGTGATACATCATGGCACGATATTCTGTCTTGGGAAATATCACCTTGTACCATAAACCAATCAAATGCTTCCACGTTACTCTTTTCAAGTTTCGAGGAACACGTGTTGCGCCGTAATAACGCCGAATGTCAACTTCTTATTTAATGCGGCATTTAATGCTGCAGTCACTGATAGAAACATCAATTCTCCTCATTCTCGATGCGAGCTAACATGCTCTAAAGAATGACTTGAACAGCTAATCTTCAGTGACTTCTTTTATTCAGCAGAAGAGAGAACTCAAGAAGACTTGGAGACTCTCGCTGATAGATGAGTATCAGCGACACACATAGTTGAGTCTTTTATCTTGATAAGATCTTCATCTACTGGTTTAACATATGATCAGCGACTTAGAGACCTTCAGCAACAGGAGCTTGACTTGAATCATTTTCTTCATGGAACATTATTGAGAAGATCAGAGACTGTGTACATATAGCATGATCAGTGACTTCACTTATCAGCGAATAATGACTTCAACAATCTCCTATATAATCTCCCCCTTAATCCTTGTGATCAGTGACCACTTGAGTTCAGCGATCAGTGACTCAACAAAGACAATTACAAATTTATCGAGAAAAGGTCGACATACCCGATTCATCAAATCCATAAAAACTGCTGGAGCATTTGTTAAACCAAACGGCATAACCAGAAATTCGAAATGACCATACCTGGTACAAAAAGCAGTCTTTGGAATATTCAGTTCACGAACTTGATGATAACCTGATCTTAAATCAATTTTAGAATATACAGATGATCCCTGCAACTGATCAAACAAGTCATCTATTCGAGGCAGAGGATATTTATTCTTTACAGTCCTTTTGTTCAATTCCCTATAATCAATACACATACGAAAAGACCCATCCTTCTTTTTCACAAACAAAACTGGGGCACCCCACGGTGAAGAACTAGGTTTAATGAACCCTTTATCCAACAACTCTTGTATCTGATTCATCATTTCACGTATTTCAAAAGGAGCTAATCTATAAGGAGCTTTGGCTACAGGCGACGAGCCAGGAACAAGGTCAATCCGGTATTCAACTTCCCTAATAGGTGGTAAACTAGGTAATTCATTGGGAAACACCTCCGGATAATCAGAAACAACCGGGACATCAGAAATAGATTTCTTTTCAAGTTTGGCATCAACAACATAAGCTAGCTAAGACTCACAACCTTTGGACAATGACTTTCTAACTTTCATCATAGAGATCAGGGGAATAGACATACTATCCCGTTCTCCTCGAGCCACAACATATGACCCTTCAGAGATTGGGATTCGAATCAACTTCTGGTGGCAATCTATACTGGCTTTATTTTGACTCAACCAATCCATACCAATAATCACATCAAAGCTAGGAATTGGCATCAACAAGAAGGAAATGGGAAAAGCCTGCTCATCTATAATAATACTAGCTCCAGTCACCGAGGTGGTAACGGGAACTAACTTGCCACTAACAATCTCTACTTCTATGGGCTTAGTAATCAAGGTAGGGCTCAATTTCAACTTATCACAAAAACATACAGATATAAAGGAACAATTAACTCCAGAATCAAACAACACACGCGCTCGTACAGAGTTTATAAGAAAAGTACCAGTGATGACATCCTCTGTGTGCACTGCTTCGTCAACAGTCATCTGAAAGGCCCTACTAGTAGCCGGCGGAGGATTCTTCCGCTTTTGCCCGGAAGATGACGAACTCCCGACCGAACCAGAACCCTGTCTCCCTGCCTCAGGACACTGACCAACACGATGTCCTTCTTTCTTACAATTCCAGCACACAAAATTAGGATACCTACAATTCTTGATGTCGTGCCCAAGCTCACCACATTTAAGGCATTTATTTGTCTGGGGAGTACACTGACCAGAATGCCTCGACTTACAAGAATTACACCAGTTAGAACCTCCAGAAGAACCACTTTTGCTACCAGATCTTTAGCCCTGTCGATTACTCTGCCATCTCTGTTTTCCCTTTCCCGAGGATTCACTTCTGGATTTGTGAGAAGAAGTATCCTGAGCTTGATAACCCTGAGCTCTCATATCACTGTCAACAGAACGTGCCAAAGTGAAAGCCTGAGATAAAGAACCAGCTAACCTCACTGTAGTACGATAACTCGGATGTAAAGTACCAACAAACTGTTCAACTCTGGTTTTCTCATCAGGAACCCACTGCTGAACAAACCTTAACTTTTCAGAAAACTGTGAAATCAATTCATCAATTGTCATTTTATCAGTTGACTGCAAATTTGTTAAACTCTCGTCTAATTTGAGCCATGTCAAAATCTGAACAATATTGATTACAAACTGCTTGATGAAATTCGGGCCATCGGATAGCTTCCTTTTGCTGTTGAGTTAAATGTCCAGTAATAGAATCCCACCAAACCATAGCTTCATCCTTAAGGCATTGAACCGCGTATGGGACTTTAAACCTTTCCTCACAACAAGTCACATCAAATTTTCTTTCCATATTTCTCAACCAGTTTAAAGTAACCGTCGAATTAGTGCTACCAGAATACTCAGGAGGTCTGCTTGCCATAAAGGTTTTAAAAGAACATGTCTTACTGGATTGAGGTGATAAAGTAGTACCAAACAGTGAAGCTTGTTGAAGACGTTGCTGAGCTGAAGCTTCTTCGGCTTGTCTTTTGAATTCTCTGAGAGTAATCACTTCGTCTTCAAGATCATGCATATAATCCTCTCTGTTTGATTCTTCACCAACAGGAATAAAAGTACCATCCGGATCATGTTGTTCATTATGAGTATCCATGTGAGAAGCATCGATCCTTGAGGCATTGTTAGGGTTGGTAGTCGGTGGTTCATTATCTGCCATATGTGTAATCAACACAACAACTTGAAACTCGTTAATCGTTAGTACCTATCTACTAATCGATTCACAACAAATGCTAAATCCCATACCCAGGAATGTTTGACATAACACAGCTCAGAATTGGGGTTGAACACTTTACAATGCTCAATTAGCCCAAAACTATGCTCTGATACCAACTTATAACACCCCTCTTCGTAAACAACAATATTATATTATTACCACGGAAGCGTATACTTTTAAAATACATATCTCGTTATTATACATTAAAACTGTGGATAACTTTTAACAATATTTGTACAACCTGTTTAACAACTAATCCAAATACGGTTCACTTGGTACAAAACGGGGTATTATAAAATACAAAACATAGTTTATAACAAACTTTATCAAAGTCGCCAACATCAAACATTCCCTGCTCCAAGAGCACCACATTCCTGCTACCCACATCCCAAAAATATAACCTGCAGGAAGTAAAATGAGGGATTAGCACAAAGCTAAGTGAATGAATTCATCACACACCAATTAATTTAGCTTAACTACTTGTTTACACCAGACATCCGTAAACATCCAATTCAACTAATCAACAAATCAAGGAATGAGGATCGGTGGCTCTGAGGAATACCATAATACCCGGGTGGTTCCCCAGAACACTTATCCAACCATATCCGTATGGCCATAACGGACGAGACCGATAGCTAGTGATTATTATATTCAAACACAGGTTCCATACACACAACAAATGAAGCAAGACCCTGTGTAATTTACATAATAACAAACTAGCTCAACCAACCAACTCAACTCGTTGACCTCATTATCAACTGATGCCCAAAGGTCAAATCGCACGTAGAGTCACAGTCAACAATATTAATTAAATAATATTACAACATATCTACATTCACCTGTTGCAACCAAACAGTTACAACTAAATCAAAAGGTAAGTTCTAAATCCACTCACCAATACCTCTATAGTCCCCACACTCAGCAGTCTTATATCACCGAGTCTTTGGATTATCTGAGAACACAAATCAATTATAAGTTAGTAATTCGTACAATAAATAACTACTTATATCCATTCATAATTTAAGAATCAAATATTATTTACATTACGATAATATTTTACTAATTATCTATCATTATTCATAATTACTTATATTATTATCAATACATTAACCTTGGAATACTATTTCAACTAATAATAGTATCTATTAACAACTTTATTCTAATATCAAAACCTCACAACCCAGTTTGCCATTCAGTATATCACTTCAATTAATATCAATAACCACAATTAAATAATCAATTTAAAATAGGAATTACCAGACCACGGAAGAGGATGTTACAGCCACGATCGAGGGTGCCTCCTGCGAGTGCCAAATCACACACTCTTATGAACAAATGCTAATGCGTCCGTTTGACCAGCAGTCATGATAGCGCGACTACCCCGGACGGGGATTGTCAATCCCAAATAGTACTATTCACTAATATTCATGCTTAAGTAACGATAACTAACGAACTATAATATGGAGGGCTGTAATGATTAGTCTGAAACTCATAATCCGCATATTGAGTTTTATGTACTTGTGTTCACATGTAAAACAATGCGTAGTATCCTCATCCCAGTAGTAAAAACAGTAAAAATGGGGCTATGAGACTCACATGTATCTTGTAAGCATTTTCAAATATCAAATTAATATGTTGTTATCGAAATTTGTAACCTGCCGGCGTCTTAAACGCGCATAATTATATGTGAGTAGATGTCTCAAAGGACAACCTATGCTAGTTGTCCACTCAACTAGTTAGGTCCAAGTGTTTAATACATGTTTTGAAATCGTATGCGGGCTGTTGGTGAAGTTTTGTAATAATAATTTCCGAAGATAATATTTTATGTTTCGTATCATTGTATACTTATAAATGTGTGTATATCACGTGTACGCATAGTATTGTATGTTGTTTAGTAATTATTGTACGAATCCGATACTTGGTGAAATTAAATGTTTCCAAACGGACTGTTTAGCGACACAAGATGCGACCTTAAGATGTGTTACTGTTGATGCATATTAGGTGTCTGTCAGTTGGTCTATTGAGTTGTAATAAGTGTCGTTAGTTATGTAATAGAAATATAGCTTTTGTATAGTAAGACACTCGTGTTTTAGTTTAGCGACACTTGGTTAAGTGACGCATAGCGACACTTAGGTAAGTGACGCATGAAGGCGGCCACATGCGACACTTCCACAAGTGACGCATGTCGGCTGACTTTCTAGTATAAATACAAACCTACGGGTTTTCGGCTAGGGTTGACGAAACCCTAGCACCATTTGTCGACTAAACCAACTTGTAATCGTTCCCAAACAGTTATACAAGCTAATATACACGTTTACATTATTGAATTCCTTGTGTTCGGTTTGTGTTTTGTTAGCCATACAAGCAATTGTTTGATTCCGCCTTACGATTGCTGTCAATTGACATCTAGGTCCACGACAAGGGGCACTCTCAACTGGTATCAGAGCAACTAGGTGAATACATTGACGTTTAGATTCGATTTTGGGTTGATTTCGGCTTTGTTCGAATAATTAATTGAGATTACATACGGTTTTGGAGTTGCTAAGGTGTTATACAGTCAAGATTCTTCATTATCTACAGGTTTCGTCCATTAGAGTTGAAGGAATTTTCGTTTGGTTTACGAAAATTCGACATTTTTAGGGTTTTGGGATTTTTCAGCCGTTTTGCGACACTCGACCCGTCACTTGGACGCGTCACTTATAGCGGCACTATCTAATCCCAAATTAAGGTTTTACCGTCACTTAGACGCGTCACTTGAAGCGTCACTTGAGGTTTATACGACACTTAACTTAAGTGTCGTCTACCCTAATATACCGTCACTCAAGTGCGTCACTGTAGCACGTCATTTGAGTGTTAAGCGTCACTTACATTAGTGACGCCTGCTCAATTTTTTCCGCTTCACTTTCTTTAGTGACGCCTTTTGAACTATAGCGTCACTTTTTCTAGTGACGCCTATTTGATTTAGCACGTCACTCAAGTACGACACTTGAGTGCGTCACTTGCTCAACTGACCGACACTTACTAATAGTGTCATCCGTCACTTTGTACGTCACTCGATAGCGTCACTTTCCAAGTGCCGCTATTCGCTGCGACACTTGAGTGCGTCACTTACTAAGTGACGCCTTTGGTACTAATTATTTTGGAAGTTCTCGTTTTTGCGTACAATTTCAGGTATATCTTCAATGGCTTCTATTGCTGATAAAGACGATATTAGAGGACTCAGAGATATGTTAAAACAGAATCACGATGTTGGTTCTAATAATAAACCTCCTCTATTTACAGCTGACATGGATTACGTATATTGGCGTGCTCGATTTGAACAATACATAAACTTTCACTGTCCGGAGCTCTGGGGTCCACTCACGGAAAAATATGTAGCTCCTCTAGCTGAAGGAGTTTTTCCTACTATGAATATGCCTCCGAAAAAGGTCTACAGGTCCATGACTCCAGAGGAGAAGAAAGATTATGATATGGAGAAAAAGGCACATGCGGCTATTTGTATGTGCCTATCCAAAGATGTATTACGAATGTTCAAATCACATGAAACCACATATGAGCTGTGGAAGGCAATAGAAACTAGATGTGGTGGAAATCAACGGTACAAAGCAGCCAAGATGGAACTCATCAAGAAACAGTACGATCTGTTTGATTCTTTGCCAAATGAGACGACTGCAGGAGTCTTTACTAGATACTCACAACTTGTGAGTGAGTTGACGGAGGGAGGTTACGATTTTCCTCCACTTGAAGTAAACAAGAAACTACTGGATGTCTTGCCTAGCTCTTGGGATGTTAAAGTACAGCTTCTCAAGGAAAGTCAAGAATTAGCTACCATGAAATTGGATGAGCTAATTGGCATTCTTCAAGCTCATGCAATGGAGATGAAGAAGAAAGAATGCAAGACAGGCGGTTTTGTTCAAGACCCGTCCCTGTATGGAGGACAAGTCAACACGGGTAAAGCATATGGTGGAATGGCGTTTGTTTCTTCTACAAGCTCTCCACTTCAAACTCCTTTGTATTCTACTGGTGCTTCTCATCCAGTATATGCTTCTGGACCCTCCCAGGGGTCACAACAGCATGTCCCCGTCTCTCCTGCAATTCAAGAGCAGGCTGCTATTTATACAGCCTTTCTAAGTTCTTACAAGGATTTGGTTTCACAACCAAATGCCACTTTGAATTTGATCGCCCGGATAAATTCCTATCATTTATCCCAAATTGAACCGAAGAAAGTTAATGAAGCCTTAAAAGATCCATCTTGGGTCGAGGCTATGCAAGAAGAGTTGCAGCAGTTCAACAAACTACACGTATGGGATATAGTTCCATTACCCAAAGGTGCTCATTTAACTGGCACTCGATGGGTGTTTCGCAATAAGATGGATGATAGGGGTATTGTCATTCGGAATAAAGCCCGATTGGTCGTTCAAGGATTTAGTCAAATTGAGGGCTTGGATTATGATGAAGTCTTCGCTCCTGTGGCAAGACTTGAGTCCATTCGGATCTTTCTCTCATTTGCGTCTTACAAAGAGTTTCGCGTTCACCAACTCGATGTCAAGAGTGCATTTTTATATGGGAAAGTGGACACTGATGTCTACGTGAAACAGCCTCCTGGCTTTGAAGACCCTGAGCATCCAGAATACGTCTGCAAGTTGAACAAGGCGTTATATGGTCTTCATCAAGCCCCGCGATTATGGTACGAGAGGTTATCTAATCATTTAGTCAAGCATGGATTTGTTCGTGGAAATATCGACAGTACTTTGTTCATTCGCAAAGAACGGACTGGCGATCGAGAGGATATGCTACTTGTGCAGGTGTATGTGGACGACATTATTTTTGGCTCTACAAATGAAGCGATGTGCAAGCACTTTGAGGAAATCATGAAAGCTGAGTTTGAGATGAGTGCGATGGGGGAGCTCAAATTCTTTTTAGGTGTGCAAGTTGAGCAGTCTTCAAAAGGTATTTATATTCATCAGTCAAAGTATGTCAAAGACATGTTGACTCGATACGATCTGCTCAATTGTAAAACCTATGGGACTCCCATCGAGCTTAATCACAATCTCCGACTTGCTGAGGATGAAGAAGATTGCAAAGAAAAGGACTATCGATCAATGATAGGTTCTTTGATGTACTTGACTGCTTCTCGACCGGATATTGTCTTTGCGGTATCCGAATGCTCTCGCTTTCAAGCCAAACCAAAGGTGTCTCATATGAGGGCAGTAAAGCGAATCTTCGGTTATCTCAAACATAGACCCAATCTTGGTCTATGGTATTCAAATGAGAAATCCTTCGCTCTCTCTGCCTACTCGGATTCAGATCATGGCGGCTGCAGCATAGACAAGAAGTCAACCACTGGTGGATGTCAATTCCTAGGAACTCGCCTAGTGTCATGGCAGTGCAAGAAACAGACTACAGTTTCTCTTTCAACTGCGGAAGCTGAGTACGTTGCTGCTGCAAGTTGCTGCTCTCAGGTTCTATGGATACAACATCAACTGCGTGATTACGGGTTACTTCTTTCTATGACTCCTATTCATATTGATAATACTGCTGCTATATCTATCACGCGCAATCCCGTACAGCACTCTAAGACTAAACACATTGAACTTAGGTTCCACTTTATACGGGATTGCAATGAAAAACACCTAATTGACCTTGTCCAGATAGACACCTTAAAGCAGAATGCCGACCTTTTCACTAAAGCCTTTACGCGTACTCGATTTGACGAACTAATCAACATGATTGGTTTAAGATTCTTTCTTGCTAAAAAGTAATTAGTGACTTGGATTGTTTTTACAGTAATATTTAAAAAAAAAAAAAATGCAACCTACGCAACTGCCACTCATTATACTTTCTAGTATTAATGAAATGCAAGGTTGCTACATTTTAAAATAGACGTTGAAGTTGTGTCTGTAAACAACTTGGGATATGATAGTACATGCTTAAAAATGGAAATTTAAGGTTTATCTTGGATATGTCAGTAGATTTATCTGACGTATTGAAAACAGTTTTTATAAGCATTGTCTTCATCATACGATATATTAGTAGGCATGGTATGCAAACCTCTTTGAGAAGACTTAAGAAGCTTAATCATTAATTGTTTATTTCAAGTGGTATAACACCATTAGATGTATGATAAAAGTCTTAATTTCTTACTTATTCTAGACATGCTTTCGTGAAATATGTTTATTTGATATCATTTGGGGGTATATATTGATAGTTTCCTCTGTTATACGTAAGTATAGACCTGGCTTCTATTGATATATACTTTAAACTTAAGCAAACACAAGTCAAAGTACTTGCAAAGTCTTTAAAAATAAGATACCTTACAAGGTCGCCAAAATGGTTTGACCAAGTCTGGTTTTGCTTAAACCTGAATCAAGCTATGTCGCTCTGTTGTACGTAAGTACAGACCTGTCACCGCTGACTTGATTCTTAAAATTGATTTTCTTATATTCTATCTGTAAATGGAAACATGGTCTATGTCTTAAGTTAAGATGTATATCTATGGTGGGAACTACAGCGAAATGCACATACCAATAATAATAAAATACTTCCTAGATGTGCGTATAACATGTTTAAGTGGATAAACATACTAATAATCGTTTTGAAATAATTTTTATAAAAAGTGCTTTTAGTATGTCAAGTAAATTTAAAGAGGACAAATATACTGATGATCGAAATAACACTTATTGTTCCTAATACATGCATGTTATTCCGATATGATCCCTAACCAGACTTTATCAACTCCGTCACCAAAAAGAATGTGTTAATTTTTCTAGTTATAAATTTACATTCTTATTTTCTCTAAGTTAGTGTAATTTTCGTTATTATCCAAGTTACTGTTACATTTTTCAAATTTGAGTACCGAAATCACAACGCGAAAAATCGATGAAATCGCAATTTTTTCACTAAAAGTGAACTGAGCGTCACTTACATCAGTGACGCTACCAGTGACGCATACGATATTGCGTCACTCACTTTAGTGATGCAGTAAGTGCCGGGGTAAGCTTCGCTATAAGTGCCGGGTTGAGTGACGCACACTAGGGTCGGTGTATAAATACCCCTTCCCCACGACACTCAACCTCACCACTTTTCAAATTATTATAGCGTCACTTGCTCTGACACACCGACACTCAAACTGTCTTTGCGTCACTTACTTCTGTGCGTTTTTCGTCGATCGATTTGTGCATTGTGTGGCTTCTCATCGCATTCCACTCCAATATTCTTGCTCCTCTCATTCACACGAACCATTTGGTACTTACTTTAACCCTTCTACTTTATATACATGTTGTACTTTGATTTAGGGTTACGGGTTTGGGTTTAATATTGAAATCGCTTGATTAAACACTTGATTTGTTAATGTTTTATGGTTTTAAAACATCCATAGCATTCGTTTTTACCATACGCACAAACCCCTTACTTCGATTTTGAAAACCCCCAAATTTGAAATCTGGGCATGAACAGTGACACGATGATCTTCATCGTTGCGTCACTTCATCCGTCACTTACCTCAAGTGATGCTATTTGGTAATTTTGAAACCCATACCGTCACTTAATAAGTGACGCTTGATTTTGCGTCACTTCTTAAGTGACTCGTGTAGTGACGCATATAACCACTTTACTTGTTAAGACCGTCACTCTTCCTAGTGACGCCTTTACATGCGTCACTACCCCAAGTGACTGTCTAAGTGACGCTTATTTCTAAACGTCACTTATACCGTCACTTCGTAAGTGACTCCCTTAGGATACCGTCACTATGATAAATGTCGCATGTTCTTCACCCGTCACTTTGCAAGTGTCGTATAAATTAAATCACCAAATACAAACGTCACTTACATCAGTGACGCTTGATAGCGTCACTTCCAATAAGTGACGCTACAATTTGATTTTAATTTTCATTACTGTACAATACGACACTCACTAAGTGACGGTAGTGGCCATGCGTCACTTACCATAAGTGACGCCTAAAATCAAAATTCGTTTTCTAACCCTTCTGTGTTCGGGCTAACTCTATAACGCTGTCGGTTATTTTTCTTTGTATTTTAGCTTACAGATGGCTGAGTTACAGAATTATTACCGCCGCACGAACACACGTCACAATATAACGGCGTTCTTGGAGTCAACACACGCCAACTCGGCTCCATTCCGGCCTATGATCGAGTTTCTCCGCCGTTCCAGAATTTACTACGCTATTACCGCATCGACTCCGGTTTATATGAACCAAATTGAGGAGTTTTATGATCATGCGGTGATCAGAGTTCAGGGTGATGTTCCCCGTATTGTATCGACAATGTTCGGTGAGGAAATCGAGATCACCGAGAATTCGATTAGACGGGTTCTCCAGTTCACCGACAACTCCACGATGCCCACTATCTTCCCAACTACTTTCATATATGGGGGACTTCAGAGAATGGGTTATCCAGCTAATCAGCTGTCGGATTTTCGCAAGCAGTTTCTGTGCCGCGTTTGGAGGTATCTCTGCCACATTGTCATTGTATGTTTATCGCCGAGGAAAGGGGGGTATGATGCGGCAAGTCATTTGACTTTGTCACTTATGTTAGCCCTAGTGTATAATAAGCCCTATAACTTTAGCGGCTATATTTTTGGGAATATGGTGGAAAACATCAGGGCTGGGAAGGACAAATGGTTGCAGTAACCTCGTTTTGTCCAGTTATTGTTAAATGATCTGAACTTGGATATAGCACCTGACCAACGTTCTCTTTTGGTGCCAACACCGATGCTTTTACGAGTCTTTAATGACTGTAAGCTGGCACCAAAAGGTGAACAAATTTTGGCTGACCGAGAGTTATTCGGGCACATAGTCAACGAGAACTATGTTGCGCCGATTGATGATGGTTTTGTAGATGATGTCATCCCTCCGGTCAATGAGGATGACTTGGTCAACACTGACATTGCTCAGGACCTCGATGATATTGATCGTGTCGACCGGGTCGATGACGATTCCGATGATGGTGGGCCCACTCCTCCTGATTCTGAGGGTGACGTGCCACCACAATCTGCTTTTGACGGTATTCAGCTTGCCGATCCTTGACGCTTCAAGCGTATCTTGAGACGGATCTCTGCAGGCAGGGTCCACGTCCCGAGGAATACCGGGAAACGTCCGGCTGGGTCTTCTCCCTCCTATGCGACTCTACCTTTAAGGAGACGCCAGCGGACTTCGATTGTTCTTGAGGAGCCGACTCAACAAACTTCTTCTCCGCCTTCAACTGCTTCTATTCAGCAGGTTTTAGCTCAACTGGAGCTTTTATCAAAGCGTTTTGATGATCAACAGGCGATCATTGCAGCTCAAGCTTCACAGATCAAAGAGTTAGAGGTTAAAGCTGCTACAGTGGACTCTCTCCAGCAACAGATAACGACTATGTCTTCTAGGTTGTTAGAATTGGAGTCAGTCACACTTGTTTTGGGGGAGGATAATCCCAGGGAAATAGAAACAAATGTAACTCCTCCCCCTGAACCTGAAAATGTTCAACCTTCTTCAACTATGAATGAAAATATCTGTTTAGATTATTTTGTTGAGGTTCAAGGTCAGGCAAGACCTATTGCGGTTGATTATTCATTTGTAGATCTCACATATTTGCAAAACTTGATGAATGATAATAACACGATGCCTGAGGAAGAGGTGATGGATGATCCTGTAGCAGAGGATTATTTTTTTGAGGAAAATGAGGATATTGAAGTTGAGGGGGAGCAATTGCACAGCGATGAATGTTATGATGATGCTTCCATTATAGAATCGGACTCGTCTGAAGATGAATCGGAAAAAGAGACGAACGAGCCATCAACTTCTACAACAAAACCGGATATAGTGCTCAAACCGATTATCGAGGTACCGGTTACGTGTAAATGCTACAAAGTTAGATCTGATTACACGGGATTGATTAAGAGTTGGAAATTCAATGAGAACAACTCGGTGTTTATGATAAAGAGAAGTGACGGCATTCAGTACTTTAATATGAAGTTTTACAAAATAAGTACTTTGCCGAAGTGTGAGCTTCAAAGGTTAGCTCAAATACCCTTGATCAACCGGTCGCGAGATTCAAGAGCAGACTTCTTTCAGGTGATCATACGTCGTGAGATTAATAGTAAAAAGTACAACTTGATAAAGCCGACGTTGGGTATGAGGTACAAGTTTAAGAAGAAGCTGGATCCGATCACCCGACAACCTATTGTGAAGATGATTTATCCACCAGCAAAGTGTCTACAGAAGATACCTTTGGAGATCATCCCGTTAGACTTTTTGAATAGGTTGGTGTATTGGGAGTATGATGATGTTACGGGTGAAGCTGTGATAGTATTTATTCCAAATTCAGAACCAGCTACAGACCCGGAGTCTTCAAATGCAGATGTAGAAAACAACGAGAAAACAGCTTGGGATGCTGTTCAGCCTAAGAAGAGGTCGTTATGGGGTCTGAAAAGAAAAATATTTTGTGTTTTTGATCCATTAAGTTTGATTAATCTTTCTGCTCAAGATATGAAAAGATTACATGAAAACAGAATTGAGTTCAAGATGAAAGATAGAGCTGAAGCGTTAAAATTTCAGAAGATCGTGGATATCTGCGTCGCCAATGGAGTACACGCTGGTGGTGTATTTCCAGCTGGCTGGAAGTGAAGACTTGAAGATTTTTGAAGACCAAGCTGAAGACACGGGGGAGTTTGTTGATGCATATTAGGTGTCTGTCAGTTGGTCTATTGAGTTGTAATAAGTGTCGTTAGTTATGTAATAGAAATATAGCTTTTGTATAGTACGACACTCGTGTTTTAGTTTAGCGACACTTGGTTAAGTGACGCATAGCGACACTTAGGTAAGTGACGCATGAAGGCGGCCACATGCGACACTTCCACAAGTGACGCATGTCGGCTGACTTTTTAGTATAAATACAAACCTACGGGTTTTCGGCTAGGGTTGACGAAACCCTAGCACCATTTGTCGACTAAACCAACTTGTAATCGTTCCCAAACAGTTATACAAGCTAATATACACGTTTACATTATTGAATTCCTTGTGTTCGGTTTGTGTTTTGTTAGCCATACAAGCAATTGTTTGATTCCGCCTTACGATTGCTGTCAATTGACATCTAGGTCCACGACAAGGGGCACTCTCAGTTACGACACAAAGTTCTGTGTCACAGGATATGAGATTCGAGTATAAGTGCGATATAGTGATTGTGTCGCTAAGTATGAAAATCGGATTGTGTGCGACATAAGAGTTTGTGCCGCGGGTTAGGGTTTCCAAGAGGTACGCGACATAAGAGTTTGTGTCGCAAGTTTGCAACAAATCGAGTAATGCGACACAATGGCTTGTGTCGCAGTTGCACAGTGGGTGCGACACAAGTGGCTGATCATAAACTTCATTTTTGTGAACTTGGTCTAACGTGCTCGGTTTGACTCGAAACTTTTACATATTACTTAAGATGTCATAATACTTATGGAAAATAAGTTTCATGTTATGTGGATGTCTGAAAGTGTCGTTTTCATTTACGTACGCTAAACAGCCCTTAAGCTTATTTATTAGATATTTTAGCCAGTTTCGAGGCTCGTTTTAACTAAGTAGACGTGCGAGATAAAATCCGAGAAAATTCTACGACATTCTCCGATGTCTTAACTACTTAAAATAAATTTTTCAACATTTTTAGTGAGAGTTAATTTGGTTAAAAAATTAAAGTTCACACACGTGTCCAACAACTATACTTTCCTATATACGTATGTTGTTTAATTCATAACTCGAGTTTTATAAAACTTCAAAAAACGTGCGAGTACAACTTTAAAATCTAACAAAAATTTTCATTTTTTCCCACCGGTTTAAGTTTTAAAAGTTCGTAGATCTCAAGATATGCCATTCTAGATTTGGCTAAATTTTCTGCTCAGAAAATCAGACTGTATATGTCCTTTTATATCTTTATTTTAAAATAGAAAACATACTCAGGAAAAATATAAGGTTTAGTGATTCTGAAAGTAGACTTCTTGAACTTGATTTTAGGCTCAAGAATCACTTGATTTGGTTGAGTATTGAGTTAAATATCACAGATCCAAGTTCAGTTATGTTTTTGTCGAGTGGGTAAAGGTATTACCCAACGTTTTTTCGCATTATCCAATGGTTTTTCGAGTGGATCTTGGACATAATCAGTGAAAATGAAATACTAGCATGTTTATAAGCTTTATCCAAGAAAATCTAATGATAAAGAAAAGGTTCATATCAATAAAAGTGCAGATTTAAGACTGAAATTGGAGGTGATGTGCTGCTGCTGCTGCTTCTCTTTTGCTAAAAAACGATAATGGTGGTGATAAGGGTGGTGGTGGTTGCCTGGTGGCCCTTGAAAGAGGTGGTGGAGGGTGGTGGTTGTCGTGGTTCAACTGATTTCTAGAAAGAGAGTTGGATTTTTTTAAGAGAAGGAGGAAAGTTTAGGGGATAAGGTGTTGGTGATGAAATGGGAAAAGAGGAGAAAATGAGATTTAAATGGGGAGGTGTGTGTAGCCGGTTTGGGCCTGGGCTCGTGGGCTGGGGCTGACCAAAGTGGGCCTCTGTCACACCCCTAAATTCGTTGATTTTGATTAGCGGAAACATTTAGTTAAGTATGAGGGTGATGACGCCGACAATCTACATGCATACGTATCAGAGCATATGATTACAACAGAACATATATATATTAAGTTGCCAAAAGTAATAGTTACAAAGTTTATAATTCATCGAATCATATAAGTTGAAAAGTAATTAAGTTACAAAAGTAGATTTTGTGAATGTGACTAAACAGCTTAGTTATATAAAAGAAATCCAGTTGTCAAAAGTTGGCATCCTATTCCTTCGTGGGTCTCCTATGTTCCATGTGTGCAGGATGTCTTACATGCAGCTAATTCCCTAAAAAACACAGTATAAGTCAACAACGGGGTTGAGTGAATTCACAGGTTTTATGTTCACAATAATAGTTGGTTGTTTCAAAGCGTTCACAAATAGTTATCGTCATCACGATCAAATAAAGTTTCGTGGAATGTTATCCAAAGTGTACGTTTAGTGGGATGTAGCCCAAAGATGTAGTTACGTGGGATGTTACCCAAAATATAGTTCAAGATTCGTAGGAAAGCGGTATTCTATTAGTATTTGTAGGAATGTAAGTATCCTAATGGTTGTTCGTAGGAATGTCAATATCCTAATAGTTATTCGTAGGAATGTCAGTATACTAGTAGTTGTTAACGGATCCATGTCAGTAGGATCGAGTACCCATGTCAGTAGGGTTCACCTAGTGGGGAGTGTCAGTGTCTCCTGTTCTACAAGTATAACGGATCCATGTCAGAAGGATCTAGTACCCATGTCAGTAGGGTTCAAATGGTAGGGAGTGTCAGTGTCCCTTGATCCATGTCAGTAGGATCTGGTCCATGTCAGAAGGACCCATCAGTTACCCAATCAGTTTTGTAGAAGCGTTGCTGGTCGTTCAACAGCATTTCCGAAACAAGTTTAATACGTTTACAGTGCTTGTAGTATGAAAACTTTAATTCATAAACATCAGTTTGTGTAACAGTTTAACAGTTCAATGTACTCTAATCGCTCGAGTAAAATCAGTATACAATCATGTATTTAAAACATTTGACTATGTTTTCCACCCATAGTTGAAAGCAGTAAAACAGTTAAAATGTAGGGGCTGTGAACTCACCTGTTGAGCTAAGTAAAGTTGCGAGCGCTAGCAAAGCCTAATCCCAGTAGGTCCTAACGTCCTAAACATAGGAATAATCATATAAGCGGTTGGCTAATAGTCTAACCATGTTACTCGTTCATTCATGAAAGATCGTTGTTTATTTTGTAAATTCGACACGAGACGTTGGTGACATTTTGTGAAACGTTTCAAAGTGTAATTTATTGATTCATGGTGTTTCATAAGGTATGAAATTGTGTACGGGGGTCCGGGGGCAGCGCCCCTGGTAGCGGGGTCCAAGGGGCAGAGCCCCTGGTTGGGGTCGAGCTGCCAGGTCAGCTTGGAAAATTTTTATTTCCACTATGTTGCTTTAGTGAAAATGCATTTGAGATTCGAATTCGGGTAAAAATCATGTGGTAAAATACTTAGTGAAATCATGTGTTTTTAAGGATCTGTTTTCTGCGACGTTAGGTGCGACGTAAGGCTTGATGTCGCAGGTCATTACTGCGACATTGATCATGGCGTCGCTAAATGCGACAACCACAATTTAATGCGACTTTAGGTGTCATGTCGCTATATGCGACGTTGTTGGTTCTTGCGACGTTGTGGCTGATGTCGCACCATGCGACATCGTGATAGGTTTTTGCGACATTGAGGCTGATGTCGCAATTGGCCCAAGCCAAAAGCGACATCAAGGTCTGTTCGACGAAAAATTTGGGGAAAATGAGTTTTGGGTCGATTTTGGACATTTTCGGTTGTTAAGAACACTAAATCATGTTGTATTAAGTATCATAAACAAGAAATATCAAAGAAAATAGCAAAATCTAAGAGTTTCCGGGATTGTCAGGTTCTTACAAAGTTGTCACCGTGAAAATCCGAGAAGATGGAAGTGTAGATCTCGTTGTCGTGGTCGTGTTTCTCTAAAGGAGCGAGGTGATTTATTGCATTTTTGTGGTAGTATTTGTGTGATTTGTGGTGATGGTTTTGATGGTGGTGGAGGTGGTTTTTGAGAGAGAAAGAAAAGAGGAGATAAGATGATGATGAAATAAAAATGAGAGAGGATGGGGTGTTTGGGGCTGATTTTTGTTCAATAAGGGAGGGGATTTTAGTCCCAAATTGTGGTATTTTAACCCGTGTTCGTCTACCCGATCGTTTAATATTAGTTTATTTTAAATTGGTAAATTTTAAATACATTTTTAGAATATATTTTAGTTGAGATATCTTTATAAAAGTAATTTAACTAAGTTGTAATATTATAACTTTGTTTTGTTACAGAAATGTCTCGAATTTGTTTCAGTTTACGAAATACTTGTTAAATATTATCAAAATAATATTTAATAGACGTTAATGTTAACTAATAATTTCGTATTATTAATTAATTTTATTTACCAACAGTCGTATATTTTTTTCGCGTTGTTTAAATCGCTCTGTACATAATTACAACCAATTATGAATAAGTAATACTACGCGTATTAAATAGTTGGGCTTTGCTAGACTTATCTCTAAAATGTGTTGTGAATTCACTCTAAGTTAGGGAATTAGCCTAAAAGTCGTGCAATTAACGTTTATAATTATGTCAAAATTGCGGGGTGTTACAGCATTAGGCTCGCGTGTTTTGTTTCTCAAGTCTCGCTTTACGACTCATGATCGGTTATACGTTAATCGTGCGTGTTTGAATTTAATTGTTAACGTTTTATTTTCGTGATTCATTTCCGATATGTAATTGTTATTTCATATTGACTAAGTATATTAACATACTTTATTTCGTGTTTTCAAAATATTTGTTGGATTTCGTTTGTGTGTCGGATTCGATTCGCACATTATCTCGCGTGTGTTACGTTTTATATAAAACAAAATAGTTTTTCGTGTATATTATTTCATAATAATAATACCAAGTGAATAACGACTATTTTAACATAAAAATAGATTTAGGTTACTTATGAAAATGTTTCACCAACGCCCCCATATGTCGGAAATCCATCCAAGCCTTTCGCGTATTTATAATTAATTACATACGTGTATATATATAATATACGAAATGTTACAAGTAATTAGTCCTATTTCATACCAAATACAAGTAATGATGCTATAAATGATGACCTAAATTGCCGGGTGTCACACATCTATATTTATAAAACAAAATTTTTTCTTAGCTAATTAGTCATGCTACATCATCAAATTTCTTTTTTAAAAGGCTACCTAATTATGTCATATCATTAACTTAGTTTTTTCTTAATTTCTTAGTTATGCCACATCATCAAATTTCCTTCTATAAAAAACCTACATAATTATATCACACTATAAAATTAATTTTCCCTTAAAAATCTTTAAAATTTTTAACACTCTCATCTTATAAGTTTCAAGATTTTTTTAAATTCTCAACAAAGCACATTCAATTTTGTGAGGAGTTGTATATCAAATTTATTATACTTTTTAATAATAGCGTTTTAAATTCTTACATTACATTACATTTAATATATTTTTTTTCAACATAAAAAATGAATTCATTTTCTTATTAATATCTTACACCTTGCAATTATCTACTATTATCATCAACTATCATGATAGTATACTGTTTATTATTCGTGGCGTCAAACTTTAAAATTAACTATTTCATTGTGTCATTAGTTTACAAACTCTAGAATTAATCTTAATTTTTAAAGCATGACACATGACTTTTCATATATCAACTTATTTAATGTGATGATGATGATGTATTCAAAAGTATTGACTCGTAACATTAATAATCACCATCAGTTAAACCATTTATTTCATATTAATACTAATCGATGATATAGTTTATAAATAGTTTTGTAACATTTGTGACTTTAACATTTTCGGTGTTATATTTGTATGTATAAAACTTTGAAATTCATCGTTTGCTACTCCCTACATCACACCAACATCGTTTGCAAAGAAGTTTAGTTTATGTTTTCAATTCTTTTTAGTTTCAATGATAATTTCATCTTTAAGTTAATAATATTAATATGTTAGGCTACTTAAAAATTAGTTATATAAGCATTTTTCAAACGATCGTGTATTGTACAGGCTCAATGTTTAGTGAACAAATATATATAAGGTTAAAGTTGATTGAAAAAACACTTCAAAAACTAAGACATGACACTTATTTTGAGATGAAGTGATTATTCTTTTTAGATGGGTTTTTTTTTTTATAATAATAATCTAAAGAAACGCTTTTTATTCACTTGGAAACAATGTTTTAAAAAAACCGGTTTAACTTGGCCGGTCGGACCGGTTAAACCGGAATCGGGAGGAAAACCGGTTTAATGTATATAGTGTTAAGTTTTCGGTTCAATTGGACAGCACCCCGGCTCGACCGGATTAAACCGGGATCGGTTGGATTTCCGGTTCAATAAAAAAATCAGTTTTTAAAACAATGCTTGGAAATCATATTCCTTTTTCTTTTATGGTTATTTTTGGTATAATAAAAAGAAACGCTTTTTATCCAAGATTTGTAATTGAAAATTGCCGGCCAAAGCAACTCACCAAAATTCTGCAGATCTATTCTATACTAAATGTCTTCCCCACTTTGAAACCAAAATTTGATAAGCTAGGGTTTATACTCTCACTCCACCAAACTCATACTTATATACATTTGAATTACACCCAATTTCTTCGATTCACCTTCACTATACCCTAATTCACCATCTCAAAAACCCTAATCTGCTTTCAATTTCAGTTAAAGATGCAGAGCTCATCAACAACGAGCTCTGTGGCACAACCAGAAGCCATACTAGATTGGCTTCAAAAGGAAATGGGGTATAGACCATTAGGACCTTATATTGCTTCAAGTAAAGCATCAATGCCATCATCTGATGCAATTCGTAGAGTTTGTAGAGGTAACATGATTCCTGTTTGGAGTTTTTTATTGAATAGGGTTAAATCGGAGAAAACTGTCGATAGTATTCGTCGGAATATACTCGTGCACGGAGAAAAGTACAATGCTGGTGGTGGTGGTGGTGGTGGGGAGGTGGTGAAGGGCGGTGATGCGGGGCGGCGGATCAGGGGAGGGAAAAGGAAGGAGAAAGTTGTTGGGAATTCGAATGCGGGGGAGAGTAATAGTAGAGAGATAGCTTTGCAGGAAAGGGAAATGGCTGAGAAGGAAGTTGAGAGATTGAGGCATATGGTGAGACGACAGCGGAAGGAGTTGAAAGCTCGAATGATGGAAGTGTCGCGTGAGGAAGCTGAGCGAAAACGGATGCTTGATGAACGGTCGAATTACAGGTTTTGTGATTTACTGATTGAGTTCTGTTTAAATTTCTGTATCATCTCTTCCAAGTTATAGTAATTTGATCTTATTGAAGTAATCATACTCGAGTAACTGATGATTAATGTACTATACAACTTGTAAATGTTAATATGAGGGGATGTTTGGCCATTTGGGTATGAAGTAAATATTGCGGAAATAAGAATGAGAGTAAAGGGGGGGTGTTTGGCATTGTTTTTTGCAAATGATTATCTGATTATTGTGTTTTGCTAATGTGTGGATGCAGTGAGAATGATTTTGGGTATGACCGTATGAGGGTATCTGATCAATTAGGTGTCATTTTACATGTAATTCCGTGAATGATCGAAATTGTCCAAAAACTAACTGATTATCAGTTTCTAAATGCCAGATACCCCCTACGTAATCAGTTTCTAAATGCCAGATACCCCCTAGATAAGCATATCGTTAGTTGGTTTAATCTAGACTCTAGAGATACTTAGGTAATTTTACAATTAGCTCGATAATTATTTCTCTTAAGACGACTCCTTACATGCGTCTCCTAAATGATCAAGATCAGTCTATTTCAAAATACTCAAAATCGATTCTTCAGATGCAAGTCCAAAACAACCTTGAAGATAAAAGCATTGTTTAAGGCTTAAAACGTATCTTATTGTGGAATCTCGTTAGGTATTGTCTGCAGAGAACCAAGGTTGCTTGGTTTGACTTTGACACAAACCCATTACCCAACATGCCCATTTTTCCATGTCTAAACTCTAAAGTATGACCATATAGTGCAGGCACAAGCAGGTTATGTTGGATGCGTATGAACAACAATGTGACGAGGCTGCTAGGATTTTTTCTGAATATCATAAACGTCTTCGTTCCTATGTTAATCAAGTTAAAGATGCTCAGAGGCTGGACAGTGATTCTTCCAAGGAAGTAGTCACCAGTTTTCAAATGGACAATGAAAAAGGAGATGTTTATTCTACTCTTAAAGGCTCAAAACCTGCAGAGGATGTAATTCTGATTGAAACAAGCAGGGAACGGAATATCCGCAAGGCATGTGAATCTCTTGCGCTACAAATGATTGAAAGGATTCACAACTCTTTTCCGGCATATGAAGGAAACGGTATCCATTTGAATCCTCAGATAGACGCTGCTAAGTTGGGCGTTGATGTTGATGGAGATATACCTGGTGATGTACATGATGTGATTCATAACTGTCTTAGAAGTCCTACTCAGTTGCTTCTTGCTATAACAACATACACTCAGAGGTTGAAATCCTTAGTATATAAAGAAATAGAGAAAATTGATGTTAGAGCTGATGCAGAAATGTTAAGGTATATTCTTTATTAAAAAACTGCTTTTGCATTGTATAGCAGTAGCAGAGGCAATTTTGATCATTTAAGAATGGGTTGATTTCCGTTGCAGTTTCCTAGTTAGAGAATTTAGCTGAAAGGAGGGATGGGTCAAATGGGTAAAAAGTTGCCCAAAGTTTGTGTTAATGTATACAGCCTTTTATATCATTTTAACTCTAAGATTGATATTGTTGTACTAATACTGTTCCTGTTATCATAACCATTTAGTTATTTATGAGTTTTATGATAATGGACAAAAAAGTGTGCGGGTTAAACTAACCGACCCATTTTTGCTTATAATCAAATTGACCTTTTCAACCAGATCACATTTCGACTTGATACCCCACTTGCTTACCTACCCATCTTACGACCTCTATATTGCAGGATCAGCTTTTCACTGTTATCATTACAAAAAGTTTGATTTGATGGTGATTTGTATGCTAATTTAGGTACAAGTATGAAAATAATAGAGTAATGCATGATTCTTCTCCTGATGTAAACTCACCATTACCATTTCAACTTTATGGTAATGGTAAGATGGGGTTGGATATGCCTTCGAAAGGAACTCAAAACCAACTTCTTGAAAGACAGGTATCTTCTTCATTACTTTATAGCCTTCAAAATTCTGTCCTTTTTTGCCTTGAAAATACATGCTCATTTCGGATTAGAATGTATTTCTTTTAGTTTCCTGCATCTATAATTGTCTAAAGTCTAGACCTATCTACTATCGTCGGGTTTTCTGTAGATTCCCTTTAGCTTTTCATTACTCATATTGGTCTTTATATTTTTTAAGGGTGGCAACGTTGATAATTTACATAAAAACACATCGACTTAGATTATCTGTTATATCCAATCAGTTAAAAAGTTAAGTATGAAAACTTAGCTAACAAGAAAATGGTGAACTGAAAATTGCTCGAAGTGTATCAAAATTCTTAATATCTTCTAATATTATATGTCTACGTTATTCTTTTAGCAGTATGTTTTTTGTAATTATATATAATATGTTTATGATATATATCATTCAAGAAAAATGGACATAAAGTGTTGACAGGTTAACCCAATTCTTCCAACCCCCTCCCACACACAACTCACACATTCTACGACCTATATGATTTTGCTGCTGCTTAGTGTGATTCTAGTGCATTTAAATCTTTGTTTCTTGCTTATGCAACATACTCACAGTGTTTCTTCTTTTTACAGAAAGCACACGTTCAGCAATTCGTGGCTACTGAAGATGAACTTAACAAAGCCGCAGAGGCTCGAAGCACGTGCCAAAAGCTTTTAAAACGCTTATACGGAAGTGTTGATGTTGGAGGGACCTCACAGACTATGAGTAGTCTCAGGCAATTGGAGGTAAATATTCTGCAAACCATTGGGTGTCAAAATGCACATGTTAGATTATACCGGTAAAAACACATAAAGTTTTAGGGTGAGTCCTAACAGGCTGGCTTGACCCTTAGCTTCTTATTCTTGTTTTGAACATTTAAAATAATCCATATGGTAAATATAATTTTACGCATGCTTTTATAAAGATAATGGTTCATGTTTTATATTTCTAATTCTAATTAAGCAGTTAGAGGTTGTAAAAAGGTATGCTTTGGTCGACCTTCTAACCGTTGAATTTGTTCATTTGTCTTCTTCAAGTTTTTCCAATTTCACCCATTTCGCACATTTATATAACCGAAACTAATCCATCATCACATGTATGAAATAGTTGTAATAAATAAGACATGGCTCTAAGCCTATAAGATTCAATCTAGATTATAGTATCAAAACTTGAGAAATCTTTATTTGTTCAGCTGGAGGTTTGGACCAAAGAAAGAGAAGCTGCGGGATTGAAGGCCAGCTTGACGACATTGATGTCTGAAGTTCAAAGGTTAAACATGTTGTGTGAAGAGAGGAAGGAAGCTGAAGATTCCTTAAAGAAGAAGTGGAAGAAAATTGAAGAGTTTGATGCTCGCAGATTGGAACTCAAATCCATCTATGGTGCTCTACTGAGAGCCAACATGGTAAGAATTCATTTTTGATATATCCTGCATAGAACCATGTCAATGGTTACGAGGGTTTCATTATTTCAGCAAGTAACTTTTTTGTTTGGTTGCTTTGTATCTATAAGTAAAAACAATGTTTGTCCATATGTGTGATCAATCTAGTATAGAAAGTACAATTTATACTTGTATAATTCAGGTTGGATGTTTTTTTTTACAATGTAGGATGCTGCAGCATTCTGGAGGCAACAACCCTTAGCTGCTAGGGAATATGCATCAACTACCATTATTCCAGCCTGCACGATTGTTATCGATCAATCAAACAATGCAAAAGATCTTATTGATAACGAAGTATCTGCCTTTTATCGAAGTCCCGACAATAGCCTTTACATGCTTCCGTCAACTCCACAGGTCCGTGTATGTTTATCTTGCCATATTGTTGCTTATGCGTGAGGCATCACTTAACTCAAAGAAAATTTTACTCATCTAGAGGTGTTGCAGAAATACGACAAGCCGACAACTATGCAGTAGGTTTATTATCTTATGCATCTTAATCAAGTCTGTAACTGTTGAAATTAATTGTACACCAGGCACTTTTGGAGTCTATGGGCCCTACTGGTTCTACCGGGCATGATGCCATTGCCGCTGCTGAAAAGAGTGCTGCCCTTTTGACTGCAAGAGCTGGTGCCAGGGATCCATCTGCTATTCCTTCCATTTGCCGTGTTTCCGCAGCCCTTCAATATCCTGCAGGTTTTTTTTCGATATCCTATTACAAGTAATAAGAAATGTTTGATCATTAAAATCAAAGCTATAATGCCATAGTATGGTGTCGTATGTTCTACTTGAATTGTTTCAGTTATTCTTCTATGATGTAGGAATACTATGTGCATCATGCATATTTGGTATTGTTATTTATTTTTATTTTTTTGCACCAGTTTTTTCATTAGGCGTGATATTGTTATTTTGTGATTTATTTAGGGTTGGAAGGTTCAGATGCTGGCTTAGCTTCTGTGCTGGAATCAATGGAATTTTGCTTAAAGTTGCGGGGCTCAGAAGCATGTGTTTTGGAGGACATAGCAAAGGCTATTAATTTGGTTCATATCCGGAGGGATCTTGTTGAAAGTGGTCATTCATTACTAAATCATGCCTTTCATGCTCAACAAGATTACGAAAGGTACTACATGGTAGATTACTAAGAGTTGACATTGACCTTGTTTTTGTGAAATGGAATCTATTGATCTTTTTACGAATAGGTCAAAGCTGTAAATCATTATTTTCTTTGCTATAAAGTAACCACGTCTCTTTTTAAAAAAGTTAAGGGTGTGTTTAGTTGTCCAAAATTTTCTCTCTCTAATTTTCTAGAAAATGGAAAATGTTTTGTATCTCTAGAAAAGTAAAGAAAAGTTAGAAAATGTGTTCAAATATTGTTACATTTTTCATTTTGGAAAATTGATGTTGAAAGAAGGTATATTGGAAAAGTGGAGGAAGATCTATAAAGGAAAAATGTGGAGAAGTGAGAATCCATGTTTTCCACCTCTTAGTTATAAGTTAGAAAAGTGAGTTTTCCATTTTCTTGGAAAAATTGTCTAGAAAATACCCATTTTGAACATGTTTTCCAATTGTCTTAAAAAATTTTATGTGAAAATTATTTTCTACAACTAAACGCACCCTAGTTTTTTTTAAAAAGAAATTGTTGGTGGGTTGATCAGACCTGTTTTGACCAGTCACAAAAAATATGCTTCCCTAACTTGTATGTGGGACATCTATGTATCATACATCACTTTATTGACTTTGATCGACTGCATCTTGTAGGACAACAAGCTACTGTTTAGATCTGGCTTCTGAACAAGAAAAAACTATTACGGAAAAGTGGTTGCCCGAGTTAAGAAATGGAGTTGTGAATGCTCAGAAGAGTCTGGATGATTGCAAATATGTCAGTGGGTTGGTAAGTAATTTCTTCTGGCACCCATAAGACGGATTTTCATATATGGGCGAGTTGGGTAACATTTTAAAATGCGGTCGGGTTTGTCATTTTTTGTTGAATATGTAAATGGTATATGAAAATATGATTAATACATGGAGCCATCAAGGGGCTTTGACAGTTGGACTATTTGGGTGTCCTATCAACCAAGAGCAGTGGCGGTACTAGGGTGGGGGCAGTGTGGGCCCCTGCCCACACAAAGATTTTTGGAAGTAGAGTTGTATATATATTAAGTTGAAAATATCAAATGTTGCCCACGTAGCTAAGTGGTCAGGCCTTTGGCTTTCAATGGAAAGGTTGCTAGTTTGAGTCCGGTCTCTTTGTATTTTTTTTATTGGGTTCTTATTTTATTCTTTTCCTTCTATTCCCTATTCTTTCCATTTTTTTATAACTTCCTTTCTCTATTCTTTGACTAATGGTGATAGTAATTTCTTTATTTCTTTCATATAATCAAGTCTATAAAAAAACCAATAAGCATTACAAGGTTTGTAAAACCTTCGATATGTTTCCTTTTAAAAAAAAATAATAAATCAAGTTAAATTTTTTCCCCCCGATTTGGTTGGGTTCATGCTAATATAAGTTTAAGTTAGTTTAGTTTAACATATTACTTCAAGAAGAAAAAAATTTTCAGTTCAAAACTTAAAACTTAAGTTGTCGAACATTCTAAAACTTGCCCCCCCCCCAAAGAAAATGTTCTGGTACCGCCCCTAAAAAAATATCTAATTACAAATAATGTATTAAGTCAATCTAACTTTCTGAAGAAAACTTTTTAAGAGGTAAACATTCCAATATACATGGGCCACTGTCGAACTGTATCATTTTTATTTTGTATATTTTTAAATTATAACCTATTTGAATTAGAGAAATTGTGAACTATATATATTAATTGTAGCTCATTGTGTCAAACTTTTACTTGCCTCACTGGCTCACTCTGATACTCATGTGCCATGTCATTCTGATGCAGCTGGAGGAATGGTGGGAACAACCAGCATCAACGGTTGTTGATTGGGTAACAGTGGATGGCCAAAACGTTGCTGCCTGGAATAATCATGTGAAGCAACTCCTCGCTTTTTATGACAAAGAACTTCTGTGATTACACATTCTTGATTCAGGTAGCCACTAGGAGACTACAGTTACTAATTACACACGGAAAAAAACTTTCTCAACACATGGAGATATGTGAAAGCCTCGCTCTTCTAGTTCTGTATAGATGTTGCTTGCCGGGCAAGTATTTTTGTATAATAGTGTTGTTTCGTGTGAGCTTTTTTTAGCTTTACTTTTGATATTCGATATAATATATATAACCAACATTATCTTGTGTAACCTGTAATATGTGTATCTGGTTTTGGTTTAATTTGAAAACAGAAAATGTGTTGCGGTTTTTCTTTCACAATCGATTCTATTAGCGTTGTGGTGTAACTGTAATTTCAGGTCATTAGATTTTAGCAGCTTTCTCAAGAGTGGGCTGCTGTTGCCTTATCTCATACATAATAAATTAAAATGTACTACTTTTAAATTTTTTGCAAATCAAGATATTGCAATTTCAAAATCCTAAAACAGCCGGTTCAAAAGAAGGAAAAAGAAAAAAGAAAGAAAGAAAAGAATCAAAGACACCAACAAAATGTTCAAAATATTAAGTTTAGTCTTGGAGCATAACCATATCAAAGATTCAAAACAGTTCAGGAATATTGATAAAAGTTTTAATGTTTGGTGCACTGGTGGAGCTTGAGCAGGCCTTTGTTTACAGGTTGAACTTGAACAGATGCAACACTGCTTGATTGGATCCCCTGCTTACCTTGATTCAATGAACCTGGTCATGGCCAAAGACCTTTGGCTGAACAGACACGAATACGCAAGTTTTGCTCTGCTGCATTCTGGTCACATTCTGCTAAGATGTTTTGTGATGAAGTTGGTTGCAGTTGAGGAGCAGCCGTTGGGCCAAATGATGAAGGGTCCTGATTCATGTGACCGGCAGGTGAGCTAAGGTTAGTCGATTCTGGAGGGAGAGAACCAGGTGATATCAGCTGAGTCTTAAACGACCGAGCCACCGTAGGTGCTACAGAAGCCCACTTTCGTTTGTTTGGATTGACAGTCACCTGTCATTATTGGTTTTTGTTAGAAAATATAAACATTCGATGGATCGAATGAAATGGGAGTCTCGGTGTTAGGACTTACCCAATGCTCTTGGTGTTGGTTCAATGCTGTCGGTATCTGTTTGAATAAAACAGAAAAACACATCAGATAATTTAAGAACATGAATGGGAGCATGATTTCTTCAAAATGTTTCGTTAATTATTTAAAAATATTTACCTTGTCTAGATGTCCATGAGAAATGTAATTCCTTTTGGGATTACCCTCATTTCGACAACCTTCCACTTGAGTCATAATAGTTTCTTGTGGCGAAGACATGACTTTATAATCGTGTCATGCAGAAAAACACTCGTTATTACATAAAGTACTACGTAAAAAAGAGATATTTAATTTCCCGAAGCTGAGATAATGAAACAGAGAAGGGAATATGAGAAATAGAGATTGGAATGTAGGACTAAACAAAAGTACAAAACCCTATTACATTATAGAGTAGCTAAGCTTAAGCCCATTTCCATTTAACTGGGTTCTAAGAGTCCATAATATTAAATTGATACAAGCCTTGCCAAAATAAAATGAGAATTGGTAGATACAACAAATAAAGTAATCCATACACCAAACTGTACAATCGATGAAGCTTACAGTACAAGTACTCTAAAGCATGAGTTTGGTGTATGCAATAAAATTTTTGTTGTATTTATCAATCCCCAAATAAAATAGTTAGTTACTTTTTGGGTCGGTTCGGTTAATTTGGTTTGGTTTTTGAGTGTTAACCATAACCGACCCAAACCAATTGGTTAATGCAAAACTCAAAATTGAACCGTCGTTTATTTGTTTGGTTCGGTTAATTTGGATAAGTTAATTCGGTTTTGGGTCGGTTTTCGGTTTCACTGCTCACCACTACCTAGCAAGCAACAACTAGCATCACAATACACCTACAAAGCCACAAGAATCAAGAGGCTCTCAACCATCTTCATCCAATACCATCAAAACCCATCTTCTTAGATGGTAAACCACTCGATTCTTACCACCCTTCGCTTCGTTCAATATGTGTCTTTGGGGGGTTGGCCACGTAAATCGAAGTGTAACGAATTGAACGAACCCAATCCGCACTCAAGTGTAGAAAAATGCTTGATCAATATTAAAACAAAGAAAATAAAAGAAAGGAAAACTCATCCCGACAATATAAACATGAGGATGTTTCAATCTTCCATAGTTCTTTCGTAGGCATGATCTGAACTGAACACCTAGAATTTGCGAGTTACTTTAATCTTTCTAATGCTCGAATAAAAAGCCTAACATAATTTGTTCTTCACTTCTATGCAAATTATATATTAACGTCGTTTGCTTAGGGTAAAATAGCTATGTAGACATATGAGTTTTGATTTTATTTATATTGATGATCGTTAAACTCGTTTTCTATTCTGATGGTTAAGTCTTCATAACAATAGGAAGTATTTAGTTTTTGTTATCTTGTGAAAAATAATTGGTAGAGTATCTTCTATGTGTATGTGTATTAAATAATAATAATAATAATAATAATAATAATAATAATATAAATATTTAACTAACAATAGTAATATTCACGGTTAATACATTTAGATTTGAACATAAATGTATTTTGTTTTTGTTATTTTTTTTATAATAGTCTGCCTTTAAAAAAAATACCTTTTGATTTATTTAATATCATATGCATATACATTTGAACTTAATTGAAATGACCATTAAACCCCTGAAAATCTCAAAAGATTTCATGAAATCTCACTCATCATGTTTAGCATTTTTTTTAAAGTATTGACTTACACTATTCAACATAAGATATTACATCATGCCTTAAAAATACCAAAATGGAAACATTTAATAAGAAAATTTTGAAGTTTAATTCTTTATAATTGAGTAATTGTCACTTTAATCTAAATATTTTCTAAAATCTAACATTTTATCATCATCGACAATAATATCAAATTATTAAAAAACAAGAATATGCTTAAACTATACATACATTGTTAATTGTCAACATTGACCATCACTACATTTTTTTTTATTTGTTATCGATACAAAATGCGGATAATATGCTTGTCTTTTACAAGATATAAACTTTTACTCTACCAACTGAATGTAAGAGAAAATGAATGTTTGAAAGTAATCTATTCTTAACATATATATATATATATATATATATATATATATATATATATATATCAAAAGTGACATAATAATAATAATAATAATAATAATAATAATAATAATAATAATAATAATTCATAACAAGTAATAAAATAAAAAATAAAATAGTAATTCACATAACTACAATTAGGACGGCAGTAATAATAAATAAAAAATAACTAAAAACAATAATGATAACAATAGGAAAATATCGTTTCATTTCATTATATATAAAGAAAAACACTATTCATTGAGAAAGTTGACACATAAGCGTCTAACAAATTGAAAATCTAATAACACTAAATGAAATAAACAAGTCAAGTATTAATAACATAAGTTAAAAATCTAATCACAAAAAGAAATAAGTAAGTCAGGCACAAAAAGTTAGATTTTTTTTTTCAAAATGAACATCTTCTTATAAAAAAAATTGAGAAAAAAGTCTTTTCATAATGATTACTTAATTTATAAAGATCCAATCACACAAAAGAAATAAGCAAGTCAAGCACAAAAAGTTAGAATTTTATCTTGCAAAATGAACATTTTCTTTTAGAAAATAAATGAGAAAAAAGAAATCTTTACATAATGATTACCTGAAATTATTTGTTAGTATCTCTATTTGATAATAACGTGTGCGTTTAACTTTTCACCGAAAAATCAATTCTTTTATCGGATTCATATCATTATTCTCTCGTTAGTCTATGTCATATCATTTTTATATCTACATGCTTATATTTCAATTAGCTTTCAAACGTCATCTTCCTTCATCTCTTATATGAATGACATATGTGCGTTATTTAATCAATACACATATCTTGTTCATAAAAATGGTCATAATTGTTTTAGAACACATGATAAAAACTTTATTTCTAATCTTATTTATTCTATATATTAAAACTATAAAATATTAACTCGAGTTTTGTATTCTTATCAAATTTCAGATCTCGAATCAAATTAAAACTTGAAAAATCAAAATAACTCAACCGATAAACCCCAATAGACGTGGGTCGTGCGTATGCACGACCATTATCCTCATAGTAATTAAATTAAAATATAACTTAAATTTGATGACAATCACAGAATAAAGTACCTTAAATCGGATAAATTAAACTATAGAATTTTTGTACCGTCACAAAATACATTTTATTGCAATTTTTTAAATTATATGGTCTATAGTTAGCCCAAACTATAGAATTTTGTACCGTCACAAAATAACAATTCCTAACAATGATTTTATAAAATTAATACCTTTAACAATTTCTAACAATGTTTTAATACAATGAATACCTTTTATGATGGCGAGTTCTTCTTCCTCGAGGGCTTTCATTGCTACAACAAGAATTAAGAGTATTAGAAACTCATAATTTATTGAATCGTAAACTATATAATTCTACTGAAAAAATGAAAATGAGTCATTCATTAGATTTTGTATATTATCAAATATAAGTGAGATTTAAGAACTCACATGTTCACTATAGAACAAATATTTTAAAAAAATTACAAAAATCTTAGGGATTCGGCTGTTGATTTAAAAACCGCTTAAGGGTTTCGATAATTTAAGAATCCTAAATTTTTTTGGCAAAATGATGTATGAAAAAACGAATTGAAAGACTCACCATTTATGACAAACGTCGACGATAGATGGAGTGACAATCGTTGAGATGCCACAAGCCATATGGTTTCTTGTTCCAAGTCATTCTTTAATTTTCTGATGAAAATTAATCTCTCACCCAAATCATTGATCTTTGAAAATTTGTTGACAAGATTGCTCCAAAATCGTGGAGCATAAATTTTGCTTTGTTTGAGTTTCAATTCAAAAGACGGTGAATCCATAATTACCTTTTTGTTATCTCTTTGATATAATTTGTGTTGAACTCGGTTTTTTATGTGATTATTAGGGATTATATAGTAAGTGACATCAAATTATAAAATATATGTTTATTTAGAGAATTCAATATTTCCAACATCTATATTAGTCACATGCCATTTATGTATTTTTTTCATCATTCGGTTGACTTTTACATTTAATATTATCTTATGTCATATATTGACCAGTTATTATATTTTACCAGCATGTTATCCGCACAATGTAGCGTCAATAAAAAAATTTTTATACACTCAAATGTAATTAAATCTAAGTATTTAAATATCTTAAACGTATTTATATAGTTAGTAAAGAAATTTATACTATCTCATTTTCTAAGAATTTCATATATTTTTATTAACCTCTTCTATATTAGTATAAAGAAAAAGATGTTTATAATTTGTAAATAATAAATGATTATATATATATATATAAATTTAATCTGTAATCTTAACTAAATCTTTAATATATATTAATATGTTATGTTATTTATATAAGCTATATAAACAATCACTTTTTAGATATATTTTTTGAAACCGAAAATATTTATTATACTTCAATAATAATAAATTGTACTGATTTAATTGTTAATTATTAATTTTGATTATAATATATTAAATAAGTGGAGGGCAAAGTAGTCATTTATTATTTTTCCCTTTTAAGACTTTTGTCTAAATCCGTCACATAATATTAATATAGATATAGATATGATGTCCAAGAATATAAAGATTTATTTAATTTATTTATCAGTATCGTCAAATCATCAATTATCTAAATCTAACTATTAAATAATGATTTTATGCTTAAGAAACTTTTTACATAGATCCTATGTTATTTTTATATTTTATTATTAATAGCTTTCTGAAACGAGAATATCACCTGAATTATCCTTGTCACATAATACGAGTACATTTTAAACAAAACTTGCATAACTTCGCAATGTAGCGGGTAAAAAAGTTAAGCTTCACGTGCATTTAATATGTATTGTGTAAATTATAAGTAGAACTATATTTATATAGCAATACACTACGATACGTTAATGTATAAAATGATATCATCTCTTTATCCTTTTAAAGAAAACTAAAGCAAAATAAAAAAAAAAGATATATAAGAAGTGTCCCTACGAACTCGATGCTCGGGTTGCGACGTATGGCTGTTAAATTGCATATACATAATGGCCAGGTGCAAATTGCAACATGTAAAGTCATTATTTGATTCACAATTTAACCATTAGTACATATTTTTTACTTGGACATTAGATACTACGCATTATGTAAGTGAAATTGAAATCGTAAAATTTGATCAAAAAATTGAAAGTATTAAATATAGGAACTAATTGTATAAAACAAAATTAAGAATGTAAATAAATGCGTAACTTATAATTTCATAACCAACATTATTGAGATTTTGTTTCTAATTATTTTACAACACATAAGAACGTATGAAATTGGGAGAAATATGATTTTGGAACCTTTATAGATGGAATTTGACTACAAATGTGGATAAACCGCCTTTGGCGGTTTACTAGCATGATCGTCTCGTTCTGACGTTTCCGTCCATAATTGAAACGTCACATAACTTTTTCCGGTAAAAAAGTTACGCATATTTTTATTAGTATGTGTTTTATTGATTTTTGTATAAATGATTTTTAAATATATATGTATGTAATCTTAATATCTTTTTCAAATACGAATACTAAAATTAATATAAGAGGTTTAGTAAATTCACTCATAGAAAAGTTTAAATAACTAGAATTAAATGTCATAAGTTTGTTAATTTGAAGTTCAATAATTAGTGTATTAATGAGATATTAATACATAAAGGATTATTTAGTAATTTGAAGTAGATTTTCAAATAATATTAGTAATTAGTAATTTTAGGGACAAATTGGTAATTTTTCCCTCTAGAAAAACATTCAAAATGCATTATATATTAGTAATAGATAATAGATGTGGCAGTATAAATAATTTAATTCCAATTGATTTATTAAATTGTATGATTTAACAATAAAACTTGTAATCTCATTATCATTGTTTAGGTTAATTTTTATTATTTATTGAATAGAAATATATTGCAATTTACTAATTTTTGAATGGAAGTTCTAAAAACTAAAAACTGGAAAAGCAAAGATAAAGAAAAAAATAAGGATGGTGTGTACGTAGGGCTGTTCATAGTTCGGATAAAACCAGATTATCCAATTGGATAATTCGGATTGGACCATATGGTTTGGATAATTGGATTTTTGGATCGGCTCGGATCAAAACCAAACTTATTATTTTGGATTACGGATTGGTTTTGGTTAGTAAATTACAAACCAGATTATCCAAAAAAACTAAATAACAGATATGTACTTATATTTCAAACATTATATGTATACATGCACATACAAAATAGTTTATTAACTTATTAATATTCTATAAATATCCAAATATAATAGGTAGTTTATAGTTTAAAAAACTGTTTACTTATATATATGTAGGTAATTTATAGTTTCGTTTTGCATTTTACTATTATATTGCACACACATGTATATGTACTAGAAGGTTCAAATGAGAACCATCCATTTCATATAAGTCTATAATATTTAACATATTTTTACTAGATATTATTAATATTTATGTATGTGTTTGGATATCCAAAAACCAAACCGATCCATCCAAATAGTAATTTGGATGGATTGGTTTGGTTTTTGAATTTGTTTGGATGGATTGGATTCATATTTTCGAAACCATAATCCATTTGGATTCATCTATACGGATCGGTTTTGACCCGATCCATCCATTTGAACACCCCTATGTGTACGTTCACCGAAAGCGGAATCAATCAATTAAAACATATTTAAAGTCATGTAAATTTTTCGTAAACGGTATAAATGTGATGTGTGGAGTAAAATGGTAACGGTTCGAATAGGTTGAAAAGCATACAAATTAAATTTTGCTAGCATGATCGTCTTGTTCTGACGTTTCCGTCCATAACTGAGACGTCCCATAACTCTTTACGATTTAAAAGTTATGTCATATTTTATTAGTTTTAGTTTTAATGATTTGTGTATAAATGATATTTATATATATACATAGGTATATGTTGGTAATTTCGTATATGTTTTTCAAATATTAAAATCAATATAAGAGGTAAGTTAGTATATTTATCCTTAGAAAAGTTTTAAATAACTAGGGGGTGTTTGGGAATGTTTATTTAAGCCTTTATTTACTTATTTGCTTATTTTGAGAGCTAGATCGAAAAGCAAATACAAACACCCTTCTAAAAACTGCTTATTTATTAAGGAATAAACACTTAAATATAAGCATGTCATTACATACTTATATTTTGAGCATATAGGTATATATAAATAAATAAATAATCCCAAATATCCTCTTAGAATTAAATGTCATATTTAATTCGTTTATTACTTTAAGAGAAAATTACATAAACCGCCTTTATGGTTTGATTCAAATTTCACTCGTAGTCCTTTAATAAAATTTAATTAGGACGGTCATCCTTTCTTTTGACTTTCTTTTGAAATTTGTTACGTCAATCGTCCTTTACACTAACGATTGTTGACTCTCCGTAAAAAAGAACCATGTGCGTAAATGTTTTTATTATTTTATATTTTTTTGAGTAAATTTAAATTATTAAATCTAAAATATGCATTGATACATTATTAAGTATACATAACATTATTTTCATTTTCCTCATTTTATCATCAATAAATTTGGTCATGTTCTCCTCTAGAACATCAAATTTTATAAGCCACAGATGTATGTGTGTGTGTGTGTGTGTATATATATATAGGTAGAGAAAAATGGTGGTGAATTTGAATGGTGGAATATAAAATTTGATGTTATAGAGAAGAATATGACCAAATTGATAAATAAAATGAGAGAAATAAAAATAATATTATGTGCATCCAATAATGCATCTACACATATGTTTTTGATGTTATCTGATAACTTTTTTGGGTATTAATAGATGAACTTAATATGTTTTTTTTTGTTGGGTTTCGTTTTAATTTTTTCATTTGTGTATTATGAGTTAAGACATTGCATATTCACCGTTTGTGTTTTCAACCATCTGTTAGAAACTATTCAACTATCATCAAATAATCGAATATGCATGTTGAGAGTATGTAGAAATATCTAAAACAATGATTCAGATATACCATGTCAGATTTGATTGAGTGTTGCTAAAAAAGAGACTTCGTGTGGTAATTGTTGATAGTTTAGTCCTGTATATTTCACTTCTTCGGCCAAATTTAACAGTGTCCTAACCATTGTTAAAATTTAGAAAAGGATCAGCCGTTAGTGAGCTAACCCTATGCAGAAACAATAATCTTTAGAGTATATAGTTTAGAGGGAGCATATCTGACTTTTTTAAGATGATACATTAGGATTCATACATTACTCAATAAGTCTAACCCTATGCAGAAACATGAAGAAACCCACTAGGAGGAAATCAAAAACATCAATAACTACTTTAAAACACATACTATAATTTCATTTACCATAAGTCATAACCTCCTCTGAAAAGAAATAACTTACTTTTGCATACTAAACGCGAATGATATGTTATATGACCAATATTACATCTAATTTTAAGTACAAGATACGTAGTATTAGATTGCACAATCTAAATTCTCTGTATTATTTAGAATTAACAAGTTCATGATTGATCATTGATCTAATTGCCCATTAACTAAGTTTATATAGATCACCCTCCATTTTTTCATTCACCTTTTTCAGTAAATGATTCAATATATAATATCATTAGATTGAAATCAAGGAGAGGTAAAGCTCTTATGCTTTGACATGAACACCAATGACAAAAGACCAATCAATTATACTGCAAAATGGGATTACTAACAAGAACCAATAAAGCATAAACAATGATAAAGATTGAAAAAAATTACATGATTAAGATGCCAACTATGGTTAAATGTAACTACTATTCGAAGAGCATTTAGAAAAACAGCATAGAAATTGGCCCTAATGAATTGACCTTATGCTACCAAATACTCTATAGAGCATTGGTCTCTGCACAGCCCCACAGACAAGAAATTATAGAGAATATTTACATGAGCTATACAGATGTATAGAAAGGTATAGTTCACAAGGGCATGAATAGGCAATAGTTGATACACGATAGAATAAGCTTGTGTCAGTATCAATCTATCTTTATGCATGCTTATTTCACCATTTACTTGCTTTTACAGGGACCATCTCGTAGCATTCTGGAGATTTTTACGGACTAAGGACCTCATACGATATGATCTATATATCGGATAAACCTCCTATGAAGTTTGTCTTGTTAAATTCTTGTCTTGTTAAATTCCAGAATGCAGCAAGATGGGTCTGTATAGAAAGAAGTAAAAGTTGAGATACAAAAACATATAAATAAGATGAAATACTATTACTAGAAGATCATTCGATTGTGATCAATGCATAATCACGCCACTTATGAACTGTACCCTTATAGCGGTTTTGTAAACATCATAAATAGTTCCTTGTCTGTGAGGTTGCGCAGACACCAACACCCTATATGCTGTGACCAATCCATTCGAAGCTAAATTTTATGAGGTACTAAAATTTTGGGTGCTAAAGATCCCTATGCTTTAACTTAAGGGAGCACTCAATTGTGGAAGTTCAGCGGCACTTAAAAGATGCCTAATGCTAAAAGATTCTAGGAAATGATTATTAGTTAAACCAACCATTATGCTGATACTCTTGGATTAATTAGCTGTTAGCATGCTTAATTACTTTGTCAAGATACTTTCATATGAAGGATGTTGCAGGTTCTCTAGAACTCTTTTCTGTCTGTTAGTTATCACTGCAGGAACAACTCACGTGAACATGAAATCCGAGTATCAAATGAGAAAGTGAAGATCTGCGTGACTGCGTGCCATTCTAAGTATCAATGCCTCCCAAGCGGATAAGTGAATTAGCATCGCTTTGCACTTTGGTAGACCTCTGTCATTCAATTCCTCTTTACCTACCATGATACATTTCAATTAGAGACATATTCAGTTGACGAAAAATTTGCTTAATCAATGATGACAAAATTACGAATTTTCAATTCCTCTTTACCTACCATGATACATTTCAATTAGAGACATATTCAGATGACGAAAAATTTGCTTAATCAATATATGATGACAAAATTACGAATTTTCAAATTGTAGTAGTACATCGAAACCACCTTAAAAAATGGCATACTGTTAATTATAACTTAGTTCCAGTCAAACTACAATTAGAAGCAGATGACTTGATATAATCAGAAGCAACCAAGACAATAAAAACGCAATTTTAGCAAACAGCAGGGACCAACTATAGCAAATGCTCAACATGAAGGCAAAGTTTATATAAATTTCTGCAATCAAAACAAGTCTCCTAACAATGAGTTTACAACGTAACGACACTCAGCTATCTAAGGTAAATCAACTAACATAAAAGCAACACACGAACAGAAAACCGCAAGATGATTCAAATAACTATATACAAAAATGAAGATTAACTTGTAATTTCCTAAGTTAACATTGGAAAGGCACTCTAGGCAGCATACATCATATCTTCATATCAATTCGAACTGTTACGTACTCTCAGGAATAAATATCATTAATTCATTGTATCACTAAAAATAATTGTATATAAAATCTATAACTATATAATTGTAAATTCACACATCTATAACTTTTGGATAGAGAGATTTATAACCTATGAGGGCTGAAAAACAGCCGTATCATTTAGAAGCATGTAAATATTTTAACAGAAGCATTGTGGACTTGAGAAGGTCAGGTTGCCTTTTGTATACATTAAAAACGTTCCTTACATGAATGCTATTTATATCGGTGGAGATTAACTTTAAATTTATATTATATTATATTATATTATACTTGATTATTAGTATATTATATATATATATATATATATATATATATATATATATATATATCGGGTAGTGATCGAGAGGGAAGTGCCTTTTTGGGGGGAAGGGGGGAAGCGTTAGTATGCATCAAGAAGCATATTACAATTATCAATCAAAACGTCAACAAAAGAATATTTTTATCGGTAAATAGTAATCAAAACTGATGCTATAAAGAATATTTTAACGAATGAATTTCATTTTTAAGTCATAACATTAATTGATGAATATTTATTTAATAAATTGTTAAAATGCAGTGTGATGCATATTAACTAATATGCATCGCGATGCATATTAAAAACTTCACATTATTTGAAAAATATTTTGAGTGTTAATATGCATCACAATGCATATTAACTAATATGCACCGCAATGCATATTAACGGATTTGGATCTAATATTCATAAATTGATGTTATAACTTGAAGAAATAATTTATCAAGGAAGCTTAACATTCATAGCATCGATTCTGATTAACATTTACTAAATTTCATTTTATTTTTTTCGAGATTTGTATGGGTGAAGGTAATATGCTTCCTGATGCATACTAACGTTTCCCTCCTTCCCTCAAAAAATGCGCTTCCCTCTGGATCATGCCACTATATATATATATATATATATATATATATATATATATATATACTAGCATGTATACCCGTGTATTACATGGTTTGTTCGATATATAAATTTATTTTATATAAATAAGTTGTTAATGTCAATTTGTATAGTAAAAAATAAAATATTTCAAATTTTATGATTAAGAATATATAATTGTAGACTTTGTTAGTGAAAGCTTTTAATTTAATAATTATATGTTAATATCTTGCCCTTGTGCTCCATAAGATTATTTATTTAGTATAAGTTAAAAGTGTTATTTATTCATTATCATATGTTAACATACATCTCGGCTATATCTGTAATTTGTTTGACATGATGTTTAAGTTATTTTTCCCTTGATAACATAACTTTTGAATACCAATTTTAAAATTAAGAGAAATAGAAAGATTTAATTGACAAACTGAAATATAAAATCGTCAAAAGATGTTCCATAATATATATGTATAAAATAAGATGTATGATGAATGAATACCATGATTCAATTTGGAATTTTAAATTGAGGAAGTAAGTACAAACATCATATGTTATATTTATTGTTGTTATTAATGTGCACATAATATTATCATAATTTAGCAACTGATAAAGTAGCATAAGATAATAATAATAATATTAATAATAATAATAATAATAAAAAATAAATAAATAAATAATTTAACAATATACGATTGTATTCAACTACAATTCCAATCTTTATATATATATATATATATATATATATATATATATATATATATATAATAGAGTACCATTGAAGATTTTGGACCCTTCGATGGGTTCTTCTCTTAAGATCTAACGTTGTATATTAAATTATCATAATTACACTTTCCTCCCCTAATCAATATATCAATTACAAAATAAGTATTTTAATTATTAATTAATATAAAACAACGCAGTCAAATTTAGTGAACATAAATTCAATTCCTCAAGTGTTTTCCAAATCCTAGAGTAATTATTTATGTATCTCAAGTAATATTATATCTATTTTATAGTTTTCCCTACTTTTGCAAAGTTTTTAATTTGTTGTTCAATATTAATATTAAAATTTGATGCCCACATTCATTTCATTAAACCCATCTTTTTTAAAAATGTATTGTCATTACATCTTAACGTATACGGGCCAATAAGATCATTATAATAACAGTGAAATGTTCAATTATTATTCAAAAATAGGCAAAAAAAATTTTTATAGTTTTTCCTACTTTTGTAATTTACTATTTTTTTAAATGTATCAATAAGACTATTATAATAATAGTGAAATGTCCAATTATTATTTAAAAATGAGCCAAAAAATTATTATGAAACAAGGCAGTTAAATTTAGAAAACAGAAATTCGATTCTTAAAATTTTAAAATATCTTCAAGTGTTTTTCGAATCCTTTAAGTTAATATTTATATGATAGACTTCTAAGAACATCAAAGACTCCCATATCTTAAAAGATTTTAATTTAATTTATTTTTAATATATATATAAAATAAAATACCATGGAGGATTTTGGACCCTTCGATGGGTTCTTCTCTTAAGATCTAACGGTGTATATTAAATTATCATAATTACACTTTCCTCCCGCAATCAATATATCAATTACAAAATAAGTATTATTTTAATTATTAATTAATATAAAATAACGCAGTCAAATTTAGTGAACATAAATACAATTCCTCAAATGTTTTCCAAATCCTTAAGTATTTATTTATGTATCTCAAGTAATATTATATCTATTTTATAGTTTTCCCTACTTTTGCAAAGTTATTAATTTTGTTGTTCAATATTAATACTAAACTTTGATGCTCACGTCCATTTCATTAAACCCATCTTTTTTAAAAATGTATTGTCATTACATCTTAACATATACGGGCCAATAAGACAATTATAATAACAGTGAAAGGTCCAATTATTATTCGAAAATAGGCAAAAAAAAATATAGTTTTCCCTACTTTTGCAATTTACTAATTTTTTTAAATGTATCAATACGACCATTATAATAACAGTAAAAGATCCAATTATTATTTGAAAATGAGCCAAAAAATTATTATGAAACAAGGCAGTCAAATTTAGTAAACAGAAATTAGATTCTTCAAATTTTAAAAATATCTTCAAGTGTTTTTCGAATCCTTTAAGTTAATATTTGTATGATAGACTTTTAAGAACATCAAAGACTCCCATATCTTAAAAGATTTTAATTTAATTCAAGACTTTGAATCAATTTGTTTTTTCATCAATTCATTCAAATAACCTTTTCGTTTCTTCAAAATTTATTAGATTCTAATCAATTCAATTACATCTTTTGACGTTGATTATTATATCATATTGATTGGTTAAATATTAACACGTCATGAAAAAAGAGAACCATCTCTCCCACCCGGTTGCAACTTTTATAACGCATATGATTCATTTACTTTCGGCTCTCGATACTGAACTCTTGGTCCCGTTTAGCTAGATAAATATATAACTACTTAACACACTAATCTAAGTAATTGTTACTTGATGACAGATTTAAATTTAACAAGTCACTCAACCTGAGGAGCTGATGACCATCAGTGATCTCAACACAAGTGTTGGCACAAAGCTCGCTGACTAATAGGAGTGGCTGCTATAGATCAAATGTTATATTTAATGCAGTTCTAGGTGTATTTAATACGGTTGTTGATTTGAGTATTTATAGGCATAAATCCTCAATATTATCTTAGAGATAATATGTTTAACCGTTTTGATAATCTTTAAAGATTTGATTGGTATGGTTAGAAAGTATCAAATCTTTAATGAATAATTCATGAGGAAGGTGTTTTGAATATAATAATACATTTTTACAGGAAATGTATAGTACTTTTCCTGTAAGTGAAGTTTTGCTGACTTCATGTATTATTGTACACCGGTTATACGGCTATTGTCTACCTTGTAGAATACGCCTTCTAAAGTGCACAGGTATCTGTCAGACCCATGCGCTTACTCAAAGAATAGTTGCTGGAGTAGTTAGTGTTGGAATAGTGTCCAATATCATAACTAATTGGTAAGTACATCATTAAAAGTGGAGTCCTTTTTGGGTCGCCCTCAATGAACAGTAAGAGAAATAAACGAGAGATAACTGATTATTGGATTAATTAGTGGAACATTCTGGAAAGTGGATCCAACCGCCGGTTGGAAGGTTCAACCGGCGGCTGGAGTCAAAAGGATAAAGGCGGTGGAACGAGTGAGTGGAATATTCCGGAAACACATCCAACCGCCGGTTGGAAGGTCCAACCGCCGGTTGGAATTCCTGGAGCTTGTCCCACATCGGCCAAGGGACCAAACCCTGGGTTCCCCTCTCCCCTATAAATGTAGGGCATCCCTAAGCTTTCAGAATGATCCCAGAATTGAATAGAGTTCAATTCTTTCTCTCTTTCTCATTCCTACTCCTTGTAAGAGTTTACACGACTTAGAGTCTGGACCCTAGGAGTTTGAGAATTTCTCTTGGTTCGTGGGTGTGAAGCATTAGAGGTGTTCTGGTTTGGGCACTCGCCTCTAAAGCAAGAAGGTTCTGCAAGGTGGTCTACGCGTGAGAAATCGTTTTCTCAAAGGTTAGTAATTTCTTATTTGTCTTGTTTATTTTATTACTTTTATTTATTCAAGTTAAGATCCCTTAGGGTTTAGTTTCCTAATTGCATTAGGTTAATTTTGTTATATTCCGCTGCGTATATTAATCTAGTTAGGGAATAGAAAATCCAACTGTGGTATCAGAGCCTTAGCTTGATAAATACTAGCATTTAATTATCTGCAATAGTATGTAGGTAAAGATAAATTGGAAATAGATTATCTAAATTGGTAAACAGAATTTACACTTTAGACCCTATATTTTGAATTATTTTAAAATATACCCTCAAATTTTAAAATGTTTTAAAATAGAACCGTAGACTTTAAGAGTTTAAAGAGAGACATTACATATATTATGAGCTATAGTAAAATGTATCATTAAATGTAAATATATCGTCAGTCAATTGATAAATCGGCTCACCCATAGTGAACAAACTATAAGAGAGGTATAAGGCGGGTAGCTCAGCTTCCCTAAAGAATTCAGGTTTTTAATACGCTTCGCGCTGACCCGCTTCTCCGCTTCTTTGTGCGTTCAATGGAGCTACCGAGGACTTTTGATAGGATGATGTCAAGATCAAAAGTATGACCTAAAAGTACTAAAAAAAAATCCCGTTCTAGATACTAAAATGTGAATAGTATGCTAATCCATGAAAAACTCACATCTTTCGTATGGTCTGTTAATGGAGCGTGTGTGGTTTACCGGCACATTAATATGAGAAGATATTGAGAGGTGATGTGGAACTCGCGATTCTCGAGCGTACTCGGGCCGGGGACCACGCGGGTTTTGCATGGTTAAGTTCATCATCTTGTTCATGATCCTCGGCATACCAGTCATGAATGGTAGATGAGCATATCCGAGATTAACATGCCGTTGATAAGAATCAATGAATCTCAAAAGAACTAGAAGTTTCATAGAGAATGAAATTGACAAAGGCATTGTCTACCTAAAATAAATTCGCAATATGATTACGGCAAACCTTTTCATAAAACGAATCTAAAATATGGATCCTATCCTTAATTTTGTAATTGGGTAATTAATTAAGGAATATTCAAACTAACTAAAACTGTTTATTATAAAGATGTCTTCTACAAATGGTAATAATCCTCCCGTCCCCAATTCCGCACACAACTCGAACTTCTCACTTCTCTCAGTTCTTGGAAGGGAAAGACTGACTGGTCCAAACTATATGGATTGGATGCGTAACCTAAGGTTTGCCTTGAGGTACGAGAACAAGGAGTATGTTCTCGATGAGCAGATTCCCGTGATTGATGAAGATTCAACCCAAGAGGAGATTGAGGCACACAAGAAACATTATGATGATGCGAATAAAGTGTCTTGTATCATGGCATCCTCCATGAGCCCCGAGTTGCAAAAGACTTTTGAGAATACTTGGGCTTATGAAATGAACCAACAGCTTAAGGAAATGTTCCAAGCAAAGGCATGGAAAGAACGCCTTGATGTGGTTAAGTCACTCATGGCTTGCAAACCCAAACCTATAGCATCTATCTGTGCTTTCGTCTTGGAGATGAAAGAGTAGTTTGATAGGTTGGAATCATTGAATATGATGTTTGACACAGAGTTTTCCATTGCCATAATTTTGTCTTGTCTGCCAGCTGTCTACAATCAGTTTGTAATATCATATCAGATGAATATGAATGAGAGAGAAGGCTCAATAATGGAACTCCATAATTTGCTGCAAACTGCTGAGCAAGGAATCAAAAAGGATGATGTGTCCTCTAACTCAGCAGCTCTTGTGTTGGCAATTGGTCAAACTGCAAAGAAAAGAAAGAGGTCAAATTGGAAAGCAAAGACTACGAATGGAAAGTCCAATCGTGGGTCCAAAAGAAAGACCGATTCTGATATTGCACCAGTGAATGATCCGAAGGAAGCAGTGTGCTTTTACTACAACACTAAGGGGCACTGGAAACGTAGCTGCCTGAAATACCTGAAAGACCTTGAAGATGGCAAGGTTGAAAAGAGTGTTCACTCAGGTATGTTCATGATTGAACTCCATAATACTACAACTTCTAATTTGTGGGTTCTGGATACAGGGTGTGGTACTCACATTTGCACTGTATTGCAGGGTCTAAAGGAAAGTAGAAAGTTGAAGCATGGGGAGCTTAATCTAGTCATGGGAAACAGAGGAATCACGCGTGTTACCGAGATTGGAAAGTATGAGCTCGTGCTGAATTCTGGAGTTAGGATAGATTTGAATAATTACTGTTATTCGTCATAAATGACTAGAAACATTATTTCATTTTATGCTTTGTTTAAGGATGATTATCGATTTTCATTTGACAATGAGAATGGTGATATTTTGGTTTATTTAAATGGTGGTTTTATTTTCAAAGCTTCTCCTTACAATGGCATATATGAAAATGTTGAATATGTTAGCAATTTGATTTTAAATGTTGATTCGTCTAATAAGCTTGATAAATCCAAATTGTGGCATTATCATCTTGGGCACGTAAACAAGAAATGCATCGGCCAACTCCAAAAGGATGGAGTGTTGGAATCATTCGACCTCAAATCGGATGATGTATGCGAATCTTGTTTATTGGGCAAGATGACTACATCACCATTCACCGGGTCGTGTGAAAGAGGTGAAGGACTGTTGGACTTGATACACACAGATGTTTGTGGACCATTCCGATGCGCCACAAAAGATGGAAATCGGTATTATGTTACATTTACTGATGACTACAGTAGATTTGGACATGTTTATCTGATTAAGCATAAGTCAGATACTTTTGAGATATTCAAAAGATATCAAAGCGAAGTAGAGAATCAATTGGGCAGAAAGATAAAGGTACTCCGATCCGATAGGGGAGGAGAATACCTTAGTATCGAGTTTTTCGATCATCTTAGAGATTGTGGAATAGTTTCACAATTAACTCCTCCTAGAACACCACAACATAATGGAGTTGCTAAGAGGAGAAATAGAACCTTGTTGGACATGGTTCGGTCTATGATGAGTCGGGCTACACTTCCGATAAGTTTTTGGGGTTATGCATTAGAAACAGCCGCTCGCATCTTAAATCTTTTACCCACCAAGAAGGTTTCAAAGACACCTTATGAGATGTGGAAGGGAAAACGTCCTTCTCTTGGTCACATCAAAATCTGGGATTGTGAAGTTTTCGTTAGACGAGAAACTCAGGAAAAACTAGACTCCAGATCTGAAAAGTGTCTTTTCATCGGTTATCCACAAGAGTTATTTGGATATCTGTTCTACAGACCCGCGGATAATGTGGTCTTTGTAGCTCGAAGAGGAGTGTTCATTGAGAGAGAAATGATATCTAAAGAGGATAGTGGGAGTAAGATAGATCTTGAAGAAATTCAAAAGTCGACCGATGAAGAACCTACAGTAAACACTGACGTTCAACAAGAGGTGGAAACACTTGTTGAACCTGAAGACATATCCTTACCCGTTCGCAGATCTTGTAGAGTTAGCAAGCCTCCTCAGTTTTATTATGGTTACCATGTAGAAGAAGAGGATAAAATTAGTGATGGTACACTAAATGACTTAGATGAACCTGCTAACTACAAGGAAACGATGGCAGGCCCTGAGGCTGCCAAGTGGAAGGAAGCTATGAAAAGCGAAATTCAGTCCATGTATGACAACCAAGTTTGGAATTTGGTTGACACTACACCCAGTCTTAAGACGGTGGGTTGTAAGTGGATCTTCAAGAAGAAGACCAACATGGATGGGAAAGTACACACTTATAAAGCTAGGTTGGTAGCGAAGGGCTATACTCAAACTCACGGGATTTATTATGAGGAAACCTTCTCGCCAGTAGCTAAGATAAAGTCAATTAGGATTATGCTAGCCATAGCTGCGTTTCATGATTATGAAATTTGGCAGATGGATGTCAAAACCGCCTTCCTTAATGGGAAACTGACAGAGGATGTGTTCATGGCACAACCGGAGGGTTTTAAAAATGCAAAGTATCCTAATAGAGTGTGCAAGCTTCAAAAGGCTATTTATGGACCTAAACAAGCCTCTCGTAGCTAGAATCTCTGCTTCCATGAAAAAGTCACAGAGTTTGGATTTTCTAGAAGCGAAGATGAGTCCTGTATATATGTCAAGTTCAGTCGGAGTGTCGTAGTCTTCCTAGTATTATATGTGGATGATATACTACTCATAGGAAACGATGTCCCAACATTACAAAGTGTAAAGGATTGGTTGGGAAAATGTTTCGCTATGAAAGACTTGGGAGATGCAGCATATATTCTTGGTATAAAGATTTATAGAGATAGGTCGAGACGTCTCATAGGACTTAGCCAGGACACATACTTAGATAAAATTTTGAAAAGATTCAAAATGGAGAACTCTTAGAAAGGGAATCTACCCTTACATCATGGCATTAAGATCAGTAAGGATCTTTGTTCGAAATCTAAGGAAGAATCGGATAGAATGAGTCGAGTCCCATATGCTTCAGCTATAGGATCGATCATGTATGCCATGACGTGTACGAAACCTGATGTCTCATTTGCTTTGAGCTTAGTGAGTCGACATCAGCAGAATCCTGGTGAAGGTCATTGGACAGCTATAAAGAATATTCTTAAGTATCTGAGAAATACTAAGGACAGGTTCTTGGTTTATGGTGGAGAAGAAGAACTCAGATGATAGCCGTTCACACTCTGGTTGGGTATACTTACTTAATGGGGGAGCGGTGACATGGAAAAATTCCAAGCAAGATATGGTGGGAGACTCAACATGCGAGTCTGAGTACATAGCGGCTTGCGAGGCTTCAAAGGAAGCCATCTGGATTAAGAATTTTATTGGAGATCTTGGAGTCGTTCCAACGGTTCAAGACCCCATTGAAATATTCTGTGATAACGAAAGTGCGGTCACCTTGAGTAGAGAACCCAAGGATCACGGAAAGTCAAAGCACATTGAGAGAAATTACCATTTTGTTCGAAGGAAAGTAGAAGAAGGACACGTGATTGTGAAGAGTATAAGATCAGAAGATAATCCGGCTGATCCGTTCACAAAGCCACTTGGAAAGTCCAAACATGATGAGCATGCTAGGAGCATAGGCTTAAGAGATAATGTAAAGTTTTAGTTGATAGTTTGATTTTGAAACATTGTAAACAATGATGGAAATTGATATAGACTTGGTGATTAAATAATGGAGATTTATTTATTGGAAGGAGTTCTGCCATATACTATTGTTTGTCATTGAGTTTCAGTTTTGCATGTTTAGACACCACTTCCCGAGTAAAATAGCTTTTTTTATTCAAACCTCCTCAGTCGTTCACACTCCTGGAAGTAAGTAGTGAATCAAGACTGTCATGGAGTGTTAGTAGATTGTCTATGGAGATTAGAAATGGCATAGAGAATGCTGCAACACTCATGGGTACTTGATGGGGATTTAAGTATAGGAGCGACCCGCACTCATGGAAGTTACTTCATGGATTGAAATCACGAGTAACTCTGAGATGATAATATCCTCTATTCTTAAAATGGAGATACATTGAGTTTCTAGTTTTTCAAGTCTGTTATACTTTAGTCTATTCAAACGCTGAGCGTAACTGACAGTCATAAAGGGTATGCTAGGTATGACATGATGAGTTGACTAGTACTATGTAGTCAAAATTTATTTGTTCCTTTTTGCCTAAATGGGAAAAGCGATATCTTGGACCCTCTGATGATTAAAGATTGACTCTAAAGTGCTAGGCCTGGCCAAGACTAAGTTGATGGTTCAATAGTCTCATAAAGTCAATGTAATCGGAAATTAGAAAAACTAATCATGATTGATTAAAATCCATGTCTCGATTCATACGATATCAGTAGAACAATGGAATAGTTGATCACTTATCTAAAGGGCTAACTCTAAGATAAGAATCAGAGTTCGGCAGTTGCGTTGGATGGCACTCTCTGCTTAGTTAATGGATAAGCTTAGACCAATAATAGTTGATGAATTGTCCAAGTGGGAGACTGTTGGAATAGTTTCCAATATCATAACTAATTGGTAAGTACATCATTAAAAGTGGAGTCCTTTTTGGGTCGCCCTCAATGAACAGTAAGAGAAATAAACGAGAGATAACTGATTATTAGATTAATTAGTGGAACATTCTGGAAATTGGATCCAACCGCCGGTTGGAAGGTTCAACCGGCGGCTGGAGTCAAAAGGATAAAGGCGGTGGAACGAGTGAGTGGAATATTCTGGAAACACATCCAACCGCCGGTTGGAAGGTCCAACCGCCGGTTGGAATTCCTGGAGCTTGTCCCACATCGGCCAAGGGACCAAACCCTGGGTTCCCCTCTCCCCTATAAATGTAGGGCATCCCTAAGCTTTCAGAATGATCCCAGAATTGAATAGAGTTCAATTCTTTCTCTCTTTCTCATTCCTACTCCTTGTAAGAGTTTACACGACTTAGAGTCGGGACCCTAGGAGTTTGAGAATTTCTCTTGGTTCGTGGGTGTGAAGCATTAGAGGTGTTCTGGTTTGGGCACTCGCCTCCAAAGCAAGAAGGTTCTGCAAGGTGGTCTACGCGTGAGAAATCGTTTTCTCAAAGGTTAGTAATTTCTTATTTGTCTTGTTTATTTTATTACTTTTATTTATTCAAGTTAAGATCCCTTAGGGTTTAGTTTCCTAATTGCATTAGATTAATTTTGTTATATTCCGCTGCGTATATTAATCTAGTTAGGGAATAGAAAACCCAACAGTTAGGATAACTATTGATCTTCCACTTCAATCAGAAATCTTTTATCTATATATTTGGTCTTTGACTTCAGATATAGGTGTCAGTGTCTTCCAGCATCTATGAATAACTTGCCAAGTCTTTAAGGATGATCAGTGTTGAGGAGAAGCTGATGAAAGCTTGCAAGTTATAAGGGACGCTGTTACACATGCAGCGAGACCACAGAGAAAAGGGACGTTGAGTACGCATTAGCGACCAAAAAAAATATTCTGTCATACATAAATTATAGAGACAGGGTCAGTGACCCAACAATCTCCCCCTATTTATTTGTGACATAACAAGTTTTCTACTAGCTATCTATTGATAAGACTTTACATATTATGCATAAATTAATAGCAAAAATTAGATAACTTTGATTTTATATCATAATCAAAAGTTTTACAACCGAGACACTATGACATTACATTTTCATATTCTTGCTTGATTTTTACATATGAGTCAGTAGTCTCTTGAGCCATTTTCAGTCTTAGTTCCTCATCGATTAGCTTCAGAAATTCTTCATCAGCATTGTTTGACCTTCCTATGAATCTAACAGCAGCAAGATGCTCTGTCTTGGCAATGGAGATTTCAGAGGCCCTTTGAAAACTTTAATTGGTGATGGGATCCATGTAGAACATTCCAAATTCAGGAATTCTGATCACCCTTCCAGGCACAAAATGAACACCGGTAGGAAGAATATGGTTTGTTCCTTCACAGTCAGGTAGAAAGCTCATTTTTTGAAGCATCTTTGTTTGTTTCAGCCTGTCTTCCTTGGTTGATTTCTTGGTAATTCTTATGCTAGAGCTGGTGGAGGTACCTTTGAGCTCAACTTGAGGATGAGAGAGAGGTAGTTTCAAGGTCTTTTCAGCTTCATTTAAGTCGGCAAAGATTTTATCTAACAGCTGTAGCAAGACTTGCTTGTAAGAAGTGGAGCTGTTTTGAATGCATGTATAGATCTCATAGATTTCAGAGAAGCCCAAGGTCGTCTTTATCTTTGATAAGGTAACAATGTCAATTGTGTTCTTATCTTCTCTGAATAGTTCTAAGTTGTTTCTTGCTCGCTGAGTTTTAAAGAACCTTGGAGCAACTTTGACAATCTTCTATGAACTTTTGTATGAACTTTATTTGTTCATTCTTATTTTTAAGATTTTGTGCTCCCTATTTCAGTACTTGTTTTTGAATTTTTAGAGCATCAGTACCTTTCTTTTTAGCCTCAGATTCCACTCCAGTCTTCAGCTCAGAAATCAGTTTTTCAGTTTCAGCAGCTTTCTCTTTTTCTAGCTCCTTTGCTTTTTCTTGAAGATAAGCAGCCTGAATGTCTTCTAGTGGAAGGTTTAGCTTCTTAGCTGCTTTCTTTAGTCTTTCTTCCTCTCCCACAATCTCATCAGAGCTCGAACTTTCCATTTTAATCTTCTTTCCCTTCTGATTGATGATTTCATCATCATCAGATCCTTCATCATCCTCATCCATGATTAATTTCTTTTTCTTCGACTGGATGACTGCACTGGATGTAAGCTTGTTGCAGCAATGTCAGATGAAGGCTTTACAGAGATTGAGGGATAAGACTCAGCTTTATCCGCTCCTGTGGTTTGCTCAGGTTGAGCATCTTCAACACCGATTTTTTAAGGTTCAGCTTCTTTTGTATGTTCCCTTTCAGCTGGTGTCGAGGAGGTTTCTTATGTATTTTTCTAGTGCTCCCCCTCAGCTATTGTATCAATGTCTACAACCTCTACAACACTGACAATTTTCTCCCCCTCAGCTGATGGAGGAGCAGCAGGAACCTTGGAGATCAACTCAGAGGCCATTTGCTTGAGAACATTTTCAATGCCTCTAGATGTTCCCCAAGATGTTTGAAGGCAACCATGGTAGCAAGCTGAAAACTCCTAACATCACTAAGCACTTCCCGATCACCAGTGGTGAATCGGGTGTCATTCAACGTTTGCTTGACTTGTGCCTCAAATGCAGTCACACTGGAGATGATTGATTCAAACTTGGAGGGAACAGGATTAACAACAGAGGTCATTTCGTCAACCTTGCATGCAAGATCTTGAAGTTGTTTTACCTAGTTGGAAGGGAGTAGTCCCTGTAGCTTTTTCAGTTCGTTCACATACCCAGTGGTAGATTCTTTAAATGAAGAAATGATGGGAGCGCTAAGTGATTTTACTTCGTTGTGAAGCATTGAGAGTTCAGTAGTGAGTGATACATCTTCCGATTTAACTCGGTGAAGGATTTTTCAGTGGCCATCATTTGATTCTCTTGTATGGATGCCAACTGGTCGAGCTATTTCAGAATCTAGTCAAGACCACCATCAGGTAGTGGAATTGAGTGATGAGGTGGTGTATAAGTTGGTATGTTAGGTGGGGTATGAGGTGGTGTATTGTTGGGTGATGGTTGTGATGGAGAGGGTGAAAGCTGTATAGATATATGTACAAAAGGTGAAACAGGTCGAAAGGGATCATAGGTGATGTTGGTTACCTGCTAATCAGAGTCAGAGCCTACTTCTGATTGAGTCCCGTGCACAATATCATCGAGAAAGGTATCTTCTGTCTCTGTTGCTGAGCCAGAGAGGTCACTGATGTTTACAGCATCTTCGAAAAATGCAGTGGTGACTTCAATGGGCAACAGACTATAGTGAGAGAGCCCTTCTAAGTAGAGATTTGCAGCATCAATTTCCTCTTGGTCTGAAGGGGATATTTCCATAATCACTTCAGATGTCACACCAGCGGCATATGTGTCTTGGATAGCTGTAGGTTCAGGTTCCATAATCTCTTCAAGTTTAGGTACTTGGATAGCTATAGGTTCAGGTTCCATAATCTCTTCAGTTGATTTTGAAGGTTCAGATGGTTCTGCGGGCTACCTATTCTCTTTAGCTTCATCTTCTAATGCCGGTATTCGAGCAAGCATCACTGCGGGAATGGTAGAAACTGCAACTTGGGTATCATCAGTTTCTCTAAACGCTGATTTGTTCATATATACAGATTTGCCAATCTTCCAGACAGGAAGAGTAGTGCCAACTCCATATGGCTCTCCAGCTGGATTTTGACCATATGCTCCTTCCATGATTCTTTTAATGACCAGGTATAGAAATCTTTGTAAGTCCCCTATACGTGGATCTCAACGGAACGAGTCAATCCAGTTATTTGCGGAATCAACAATTAGACAATGAACACAACTAAACGAATAATCAAATGCAATATTAATCAAACCTAACGTTATATTATTGATTATAATAGATCAGTTTACAGAGGATTTCGACAAATTACGTTTTGGGTTTTTCATCAACCCTAAAACTGAATACGTAAAACGTATTTATACTAAACCTGTTGGTTCCTGCGACATTACACACAATGTCGCAGGCCCAGGACCATGCGACAACAACAATGTCGCAAGCCCAAAACTTGACGTCGCACCTGCGACATTACAGACAATGTCGCAGGAGTCAGGAAACTCAAAACTATTACAAACTCTAACTAGACCAACTGACAGACACACCAAAATGCATCAACAAACTCCCCCATGTCTTCAGCTTGGTCTTCACAAATTTCTTCAGTTAAGCCCAGCTTGCAGGAAACTTTCCTCCTACGTGAATTCCATGAGTCACACAAACTTTTACTACATTCTGAAATTGATCGGCTAATTGTCTGTTGAACTCATTATTTCTGTTAACCCGAATCCTATCGTCGAAGAGTCGTCTTAAATCCTTTTCATGCAGATTTATCAGACTCATAGGATCAAAAACTTTGAACTTTGCTTGTCGCAAGTTCCAAATACCTCCGAATTCTAGTCACGGCTCAGAATCTAGAACAAACGTAATCACCGCTTCACCAGTATGTGGATCAAGCACCCATTTAACGAATCTGCTGAGAAAATTATAGGGAACTGGTTCCAAAGGAATTTCTGTCAAACGGTCAGCCGGCGGATAGTGAACTTTTACCAATGGCTTCCCTGTTGCTGGATCTAACTTCTTCTTAAAGGTATACCGAGTACCGAGTGTTGGCTTCAATTTGTTGTACCTTTTGGTTCTAACCTCTTGACGCAGTGTTTTCTCGAAAAACTCAGCATATCCATGTTTGAACGGATTGATCATTTTCAATTGAGCTAATCTGTTGATCTCCCCTTTGGGTAATGCACTCAATTGATAAAATCTTAACTTGAAGTACTGAACTCCATCCATTCTTTTTATCATTATCATCTTCCTCTGAACTTTCCAACTTTTAATCAATCCTTTATAATCACCATGAACCTTGTAGAATTGACACTTAACCGGTACAGGTTCTGAATTACGTCCTTCAGGCCACCAATTCTTATTTCATTCTTTCTTGTCTTCAGCAATTTCATCTTCAGGTACAGAAGATTCGGTTTCTGGTGCTGCTGACTCTGGTGCCGGTATCTCTTGAGCTGGAAGTTCTGTTGATGTAGACTCTTGAATATGCCCTGCACGATAAGTACTAGATTCTCCACGAGAAAATTTTACAGGCCCCTCATCTTCACTTGAATCAGTCTCAATAAACGGTGCATCATCATAAACTTCATCAGAATCTAACTTTTCATCTTCAACTGAAACATTGTCGTCCATATCAAACACATATTCTGATTCCGTTTCAGTACCAGTTTGATTCACCATTCTCTGAATATATGTCAAATCAGCAAAAGAATAATCAACCGCTAATGGTCTCGGCTGGCCTGGAATGTCATCAACACTGAAATAATCCAAAACATGAACATTTTCATTAATAACATTTTCAATTACAGGAGTTGGAGTTACAGACTCTGGTCCCATTGACTCAACATTGGGTACCCCGGACCCAGACTCCCCCGAGGCAATAGACCTAGCCTCCAAAATAGTAACCCTAGTCTGCAATTCTGCAATCAACTTTGACTGAACTTCAATAATTGTTGACTAAGAAGCATTCTGTTTGGCTTGTTCCTTCAGCTGTTGCTGCATCTTCTGCATGTTTTCCATCATCTGTTGCATGAATGCAGGAGTGGGCTCAACAACCATTTCTTGTGATGGTTGAGGAGTCAGAGCAGTAGTAGTGGAAGTACGACGTGCGTCGCGATGAGATGGTTGAAAATCAGTGTCATCGATATCATCTCCGCCGCGGGGACGTTTGCCCATGTAGCGCTTGCCTGCATGTATACGGCGTTGAATTCTTAAATAGCGAGCCGATTCATGTACCCTAATCCGTTCCAATTGTGATGGGTGGGGTACTTCACCATCTGAATCTGTAGGCGTCTCGCCGCCATCCTGCGGTCTCACAAATGCTGAATCAGAAGATGATTCCTCGGTAATGTCGTGAGGTGAACCTGGTTGCTGAACATGTCCAAATTGTTCAATCTGAACCAAATCATCCTCAATATTCTCCCCCGCATCCTGAACAGGTATATTCACAAGTGGTTGCTGCGGTTGCTGTGGTGCTGGGGCATCCATATACTGAGGATCAGGTAGCGGTACATAATGCTCATCGAGAATAGCACCGAATAAAGGAGTATCCGGTGGTGCCTGAACCCCCTTTTCCTGAGCAGAGCATACAGCGAAGATCCTGCTCATCATTGGCGTAATCTTTAAGACGTTATCCACATCGCCCTGTTGTTGAAGTGCTTGATGATGGCGATTGATAAAAAGTTGGATAAATCTCGGATACAAACCTCACTTATTTCCCCCAGCATTGACGTTATCTACCATGGCCTTGAAGATAAACCCTGAGTAATTGTAGGGCTTGTTGTAGACCAACGCTAGCATAGCAGAGGCAAGATGATGACTGACACCGTCTGTTCCAGCCTTCCTGTTTCCCAAACAGACAATAAAGATAAGCATAAGATATCTCCAAACCCACGTAAGGTTCGCCTTACGATACTGATCAGTCGGAACCCCCGGATAACTCATCCTATGCATGCCACCTGTAATGAACTGGTTCTCGAAAAGCATAGGCATATCAGTCTGATCATTGAGATGTAGTAGCTCACGAATCCCCTGTACGGTCACAACAATCCGAGTATTCAAAACTGTAGATACAATTCTAGGCACATCGTTCTCTGTGACAATCAAAGCGTTTCGCCAGAACGGTCCAACCAGATTCTTGTAAACAAGAGTATCATCGGAAATAGCGTGAAAAATGCGTGACCGTCGTAGGAAAACGATCATCTCTATAAACGGAGCCGCATTCTTGTGCGTATCATCTAAAAATGCTACTGTATTGTGACGAGGCTCGTATGTTAACGCCATATCTGTAAACAGTGCATAATAGATACTCGAAAGATGTTAGAATAAACGTAAATCATTTTACCAAAGTTTTGACATTTCCTGTAATGTGCGACATTGTTGTTGTGGTCGCACAACACATAGCGACGTAGCCACGGCGTCGCAAGAAATTGGTGCCAAAACAAAAGCGACATCGACCGTAATGTCGCAATAAATTGGTGCGACGTAAAAAGGGATGTCGCATTTTGTAATTACTGTGAATTTAATCACATTATGAAAACAGTTGTGACGTAGGGTACGTTGTCGCTTGTGAGGTTGCATAAGGTGCGACATGGGGTGTGAAGTCGCACATTACAATCAAATTACAAGTAAAATGCGACATTGGCTGCTATGTCGCAGCCGACGTCGCACTGACGAACATTCATCCCAACCCAGAAACCCTAAGTGTCAAATTTGGGGTTTTTCAAATCGATGCAAACCAAACAATGCAGCAAGTAATAGTGATCACAAAAACATATATTATACCTCATGTAAAACACGTTATCGTATCTAATTTACCCGAAAACTAAAACCCTCAAAAACCGCAATAGATATTCAAAAATTAAACGAAAATTAAACGGTAAAATGAGGTAAAAATGGTACCTAAAAGTTGAGTAATGAAGGAAGAAAACGAAGTCGTGAAGGAATTGGAATAAGAGGTGCTAGAAAATCACAATCGAATAAGAAAAATCATGATCGTCACGATGTCGCAGTCGCCAGATCCAATGTCGCAGTCGACGTCACACAAGTATTTTGAATAGTGTACCGAAGGACGTCGCGGGTAGAGACTATATATAGTCTAACCCTAAATGCGACGTAGCGTGCGACGTCGCATGAGACGTCGATGTCACATGATTGACATGACAGAAATTTTAATTTTGATTTTGATTTTTAGTTTTCGACGCGCGATTTGAAAAACAAACATGTGACTTGGTGTAATAAAACTAACTAAGATAAAATATATGAACACAAACTTAATGCAAATTTACAAATATAAAATTAACACATTCTTTTTGGTGACGGAGTTGATTTAATCTGGTTAGGGATCATATCGGAATAACATGCATGAATTAGGAACAGTAAGTGTTATTTCGATCATCAATATATTTGTCCACTTTAAATTTACTTGGCATGCTAAAAACACTTTTTATAAAAATTATTTCAAAATGATTATCAGTATGTTTGTCCTCTTAAACATGTTACACTCACATCTAGTAGCTAATTTTATTATTATTCGTATGTACATTTCGCTGTGGTCCCCACCATAGATATACATCTTAGCTTAAGACATAGACCATGCTTCCATTTACAGAGAGAATATAAGAAAATCAATTTTAAGAATCAATTCAGCGGTGACAGGTTTGTACTTACGTACAACAGAGTGACATAGCTTGATTCAGGTTTAAGCAAAACCAGACTTGGTCAAACCATTTTGGCGACCTTGTAAGGTATCTTAATTTTAAAGACTTTGCAAGTACTTTGACTTGTGTTTGCTTAATTTTTATGTATATATTAACAGAGACCAGGTCTATACTTACGTATAACAGAGGAAATTGTCAATATATACCCCAAATGATATCAAATAAACTTCTGTCACGAAAACATGTCTAGCATAAGTAAGATATTAAGACTTTTGTCATACATCTAATGATGTTATACCACTTGAAATAAACAATTATATATTAGGATTCTTAAGAGGTCTCAAAGAGTTTTGCGTAACATGCCTACTAATATATCATATGATGAAGACAATGTTTATAAAAACTGTTTTCAACATGTCAAATAAATCTACTGACACATCCAACATAGATCTTAAAATTCCATTTTGTGCATGTCACCCGATGTACTATCATATCCCAAGTTGTTTATAGACACAACTTCAACGTCTATTTTTGAAATGTAGCAACTGTGCATTTCTTTAATATTGTATAAAGAGTGGCTGTTGCATTTTTTTTTTATGTAATCAAAAATTTAAAAGACAAAAACCAAGTCACAATTCATTTTTTATCTTGAAAGAATCTCAAACCGATCATGTTGACCAGTTTGTTAAAACGAGCGCGTGAAAAAGCTTTTGTGAAAAGATCGGCATTTTGCTTTTGGGTGTCAATGTGGACAAAGTCTATCAGGTGTTTCTCATAGCAATCCCGTATGAAGTAGAACCTAAGTTCATTGTGTTTGGTCTTAGAATGTTGTACGGGATTGCGAGTTATGGAAATAGCAGCAGTATTATCTATATGAATAGGAGTCATAGAAAGAAGTAACCCATAATCACGTAGTTGATGCTGGATCCAAAGGACTTGAGAACAGCAGCTCGCAGCAGCAACATACTCGGCCTCAGCTGTAGAAGTTGCAACCGTAGTCTGCTTTTTGCACTGCCAAGAAACCAACCGCGATCCGAGAAACTGACATCCTCCAGTTGTTGACTTCTTATCCATTTTGCAGCCACCATGATCCAAATCCGAATAAGTAGTTAAAGCGAATGATTTCTCATTGGAATACCATAGACCAAGAGTTGGCCTATATTTGAGATACCCAAAAATTTGCTTCACAACCTTCATATGAGTCACCTTTGGCTTCGCTTGATATCTCGAACATAGCGAAAACGCAAACACAATATCTGGTCTTGAGGCAGTTAGATACATTAGAGAGCCTATCATTGAATGATAGTCTTTCTCCTTGCAGTCTTCTTCATGCTCATCGGGTCCAAGATTGTGATTTATCTCGATGGGAGTACCATAGGTTTTACAATCAAGCAAGTCATACCTAGTCAACATGTCATTGACATATTTTGACTGATGAATATAAATTCCTTTGGCGGATTGCTCAACTTGCACACCTAAAAAGAAAGTAAGTTCTTCCATCACACTCATCTCAAATTCAGACTTCATTAGAACCTCGAATTCTTTGCATAAAGCCTCATTTGATGTACCGAATATGATGTCGTCCACATAAACTTGCACCAGTAGCAAATCTTCTCCTTCTCCTTTGGTGAAAAGTGTGCTATTGATTTGGCCTCTCGTGAAACCATTCTTCAACAAATACGTAGTAAGCCTCTCATACCAAAGTCTTGGCGATTGATGCAGACCGTACAATGCTTTGCTCAGATTGCAAACATGATTAGGATGTGCAGGGTCTTCAAAGCCTGGAGGCCGTTTTACGTATATCTCGGCGTCTACCTCTCCATAAAGGAAAGCACATTTCACATCAAGTTGGTAAACTCGAAAGCCTTTGAAGGAAGCAAATGCCAAGAAAATCCTAATAGATTCCAATCGAGCAACAGGGGCAAATACTTCATCATAGTCCAAACCCTCAATTTGACTGAAGCCTTGAACTACCAAACGCGCTTTATTCCGAATTACCTCACCTCTATCATCCATCTTGTTTCTATATACCCAACGAGTGCCCGTAAGATCATCGCCTTTGGGTAATGGTACGATTTCTCAAACTTGCAGCTTCTTAAATTGCTGCAATTCCTCTTGCATGGCCTCGACCCACGATGGATCTTTCAATGCTTCCTCAACCTTTTTAGGTTCAATTTGAGAAAGATGGTATGATTCTACAGTTGCCATGAGGCCCAAAACCTGTTCAGCTGAAGTTTGCTTGTCTTCAGCAGTTTGCTTTGCTTGATTTCTCGTTTGAACTATAGAGTGAGGATCACCAATTATATTTTCAATGGGATGATCCTTATGTACACGAGTAATTGGAATGACATCCGGCATAAGAGTCAAATCCAAGTTGTTCAAATCTCCTTCAGTGACAGGAGTTTCTTCTTCATCTGCTTCATCAGTAAAGAAATGAGAATGAACCATTTCTTCTTCTTCTCCATCTTCCTCTAAAGGAGGCATGTCTGCATCATCAGGAAGATCCGTTACATTGATCGTTCCTAAAGTAGAAGGAATATCAGAATATGGTGGGTTAGGTGTAGGTGTGGGTGTTGGTGAAGGTGTAGATGTAAATGCAGGTGTTGGAGTAGGTGTTGGAGGAGATTGGTTGGATGCCGCATCAGGTTTTGGATCGGATGGTTTAGAAGGAGAACCGAATGTTTCTTGAGAAATATTGATTCCATGAAGCAAGGTAACCAACTCTTCCGTATCATCTTCTTCCGGAATGTTGAAAGAGTTAAAGAGTTTACCATAGTTGAAAAATCAATCCGGACCCGTACCTTGAGGAGGTTCTGTATACCTTAAACATTTTACCTCAAAATGTTCCTCTATTTGATTTGTCGATTTGTTGTAGACTCTTTTGTTTGGAGAATTGACTGAATATCCAAGAAAAATCCCTTCAACAGCTTTATCACCAAACTTAGAGACACGTTCTTTTGTAACCATAATCATGCATGGACACCCAAACGGCTCTAGAAACTGCAGGTTTGGCTTGCGGTTATTGAAAAGCTCATAGCATGTCTTGTTCTTCTTCTTAACCGAGAGCACCCGATTCAAAACGTAACAGGCAATATTAACTGCCTCAACCTAGAAAATAATAGGCAGCTTTGAATCTGCTAACATAGTTCAAGCTGTATCGATGATGGTTCTATTTTTTCGTTCTGCAACTCCATTCTGTTGAGGAGTTCTTGGAGCACTGAATTGATAATCAATGCCTCTTGAAGCACAGAATAACTCGAGAGTTGAATTCTTGAACTCGGTTCCATTATCACTTCGCAGTCTCTTCACCTTTAAGTTGCACAAATTTGCCAACTTATCCAACAAGAAAACCAGAACTCCCGCTGTCTCATCCTTTGTTGCAAGAAAATAAACCCACGAAAACCTTGAGTAGTCATCAGTAACTACCAAACAGTAAGACCGACCACCAATGCTCTTCGTAGAAACCGGACCAAAAAGATCCATATGTAATAGTTCAACGGAGCAGCAGTGGAATTCACAACCTTAGACTTATGGTACTTCTTATGGAGTTTGCCCTTGTGGCAAGAAATACAGTCATCCTTCAAAGCAAAGGGCTGTTTTGGAACTCCCCTCACTAAGTCATTATTAATCAAAAAATTCATTTTACGGAAATGAATATGTCCCATCCGTCTGTGCCAAAGAAGTGATTCCTTTTCAGAAGCTTTTGAGAGTAGACAAGTAAATTCACTTGTAGTTTCCACAGTTCGCATGTTCATCACATAGGTGTCATTTCTTCTAGGTGTACGCATTAACACCCATTCCTCGGGAATGACATACCCTGGCTTCAGTATCACACATTCAGTCTTTGTAAATGACGTGGTATAATCTTTATCACATACTTGTGAAACGCTCAGCAAGTTGTGTTGTAGTTCTGCCACATAATTTACGTTCTCAAAGCTAACTTTCCCATTTGTTAGCGTTCCTCTACCAGAAATCGTTCCTCCAGTATCTCCTGCAAAGGCAACATGTCCTCCTGCGTATGGTTTAATATCCACAAGAAGAGACACATCGCCAGTAATGTTTCGCGAGCAGCTGCTATCCATAAACCATTCACTATCTTTCACACGTTCAGACTGCTGCAACACACAAAATTAAGGAGATTAGTGAGAAACGGTGACCCAAGCCTTTACAGACTTAGGTCTACCAGAGTCATCAACAATAGACACATCAGGTAGAATTTTATTTTTAAACAAATCAGAATTTGTATCCAATGTGTTATTGTTGACGACATTAGAGTCCATAGCAGACTCTTTTCTCTTCCAAACTTTAGATGGTTCGGAATTTGGCTTAGGAGTAATGTCGGGCTTTGGCTTTGGCAAAGAATTTTGCCCAACATTACTCGTCTTCTCAGCAGGCTTGGGAGAGTTTGAATAACGCCTAGGAGGTGATTTTGAAAATGAATTTCGATAAACTGATGTCCTAGGCATCTCTCTCCCATAGCGCTGATGAGAAAGTTTGGGACAGTCACGAATCAAGTGTCTTATCTCTTGCAGTAGAAACAAGAACGAGTCTCAACAAATGGTTGAGGCTGAGGACTTACCACAGGAGGTGGGGAAACATTTCTAGAACATGAACATTGCGTACACGTCTTAGAAAATGCTTGTTTTGGTTGAGAGGTTGAGGTGGAAGGTTTATCACAAGAAACTTTTCCATTTATAACTTTATGTTGCAAAATCTTTACAGGTGACTGTAAAGTTTGTGGTTTCGCATTTAACACCTTGTCTTTTCCCTTTTTAGTTTGAACCTTAATTGCAGGTTCAACCTTTAAAGCCACTTTTTCAGGTTTAACTTCAACCTTCTTAAATTCAAGATACTCCTGATCAGTAATGTCCTCAATCTCAACAATCTCCTCAGTATAAACTGAAGATTTACATTCAGGCTTAACAAACTGAGGCAAAGGATACTCTGGCCTTTTAGTTTTCTCCTTTATCAGTTTATTTTGCTTGGCTTCTTTAGCTTTAATACCATAAAGCTTTGTATAATCAACTGGAATTTCTTCAAGGCCTTCCTTAACATGCATAGGACAATATTCGGCATGGGAAGGTGGTGGTACTTGGTTATAACATGACTCCCTTGCTTGTTAACGATTTTATTAAAGACAAAAGTTGCGGATGAAGAACCTAAAATTTTGCTTCTATGATTATCGAACTCACTTTTTAAATCATATAGTTCTTTATTCAACAATTCAATTTCAGTACGATAACTTTTAATTGCATCTTGTTGACTAAAGACCTTTGCTTTAAAAGTTTGAGTGTCTAACTTGTGAGCCTCAATATGTTTTTTAATAAAGCTTTTCATTTTCTTTCAAAAACTTGTTAGATTCTGTAAGTTTTACAACCTTTTCCCGCAACTCTAAATTGTCCTTTTGATAAACCTCAAGAGATTCAGTCAATTCAATACAAGTAACACAATTAAAAGGCTCAATTGGTTCATTTTGTACCTCAGGTGTGATGTGAGCCATCAGACACTGTTGAAATTGGGCAGCCTGAACACTCCAGTCTGAAGTAGTCGGCTCAAAAACGATCAAAGCATTGTCCGCAACCAACGACTTGACTTCTTCTTTCTCATTCGCCTTTGGAGGATCAGGCTTAGTAAGACCCGATGGTGGCATCTTGGGTTTCTCGCATTCCCTAGCGAAATGACCCAAATTCTGGCAGTTATAACATCGGACCTTGCTTTTATCAAAACCAAATCCCGTTTTCCCATTTCCTTCCAAACTCTTGCGTCCCGTCCTCTGCAAGAATTTTTGAACCCTCCTTGAGATCATAGCAATGTTCCAGTTTAAATCCATTTGCTCTAGATCATCTTCGTTCAGCTGACCATAATCCTCTTTCGTCATCTCCAAAGTGGTGTTTGGTTGAGTAACCAAATCTTTGTAAGAGCTTAGAAAAGCTGTATAAATGGCAGCTTGCTCTTGTATAGCTGGTGAGACTGGAACCTGCTGTTTTGATCCTTGAGATGTACCAGAAACGTAGGCTGCATGTTGAGCCCCAGTTGGATAAGATGGAGAATTGGTATCTATCATGAATGCCATTCCACCATAACTCTTGCCAGAATTGACTTGTCCTCCATAAAGTGTGGGATTTTGTACAAATCCACTCAACTTGCATTCTTTCTTCTTGAACTCCATTGCATGAGCTTGAAGAACACCTATCAATTGATCCAAAGTCATCCTAGCTAATTCTTGATTTTCCTTCAAGAATTGGACCTTCACATCCCAAGCACTTGGCAACACATCCAACAATTTCTTATTTATCTCAAGTGCAGTGAGATTGTATCCTCCTTCAATTAACTCACTAACCAATTGTGAGTATCGGGTGAATAGTCCAGAAGTAGTCTCATTAGGAAAGATGTCAAATAGATCATACTGCTTTTTGATTAATTCCAGTTTGGCCTCCTTGTACTTTTCATTGCCCCCGCACCTCGTTTCAATTGCCTTCCACAAATCATAAGTTATGTCATGAGTTTTAAGAAGTCTCATAACATCCTTTGTTAAACACATACAGATAGCGGAGTATGCCTTCCTTTCTATTTCAAGTTCCTTTCTCTCTTGAGGTGTCATGGCATTGTACATTTTTGCTGGAGGAATTCCACGATAGTTTCCTTCAGCAACCGGAGTCACATATCGTTGTTTTAGTGGACCCCAAAGTTCTGGATAATGAAAGTCTACAAACTGTTCAAATCTGTCTCTCCAGTACGCATAGTCCATATCCGCAGTGAACAACGGAGGTTTATTGCTAGAACCAATATCATTTCCATGTTTGATGATCTCCCTAATCCCTCTAATATCTTCCTTATTAGCGGCCATTTATAATCTTTAAATAAAGTCACAGTCTGAAACTTGCGACAATAGAAGTAATGTCGCACAAGATCTATGCAACGTAGCGATTAATGTCGTAGAAGGCTAAGGATTCAATTAAGAATCAAAAAATTGCGACGTTGAGTCTAATGTCGCAACTGTTGTCGCAAAGTCATACGATGTCGCAACACAATGTCGCAATAATCAATTAAGGTCAAAATAACGACGTCGCTAACGATGTCGCAACACAATGTCGCAAAGACCAAATTAGGTCAAAAATAATGATGTCGCAGGCGACGTCGCAGATGATGTCGCAAAGTCGCAAACAGCTGCGGCCAAAAACCCTAAAATCGGAAATTTTGAACCCTAATCGATTTCCACGAACCACAAACGAAGAAAACCTTCACAAAATCTCAGTAAACACGATCGAACACCTGTAAACACAAATAACAAACGTAATATTCACAAAAACAATATGAATACTACCTTTATCGATCCAAACTCGGTCCGATACTCCAAAAACGAGCTTTTTCTGCTCTGATACCAGTTGTAAGTCCCCTATACGTGGATCTCAACGGAACGAGTCAATCCAATTGTTTGTGGAATCAACAATTAGATAATGAACACAACTAAACGAATAATCAAATGCAATATTAATCAAACCTAACGTTATATTATTGATTATAATTGATCAGTTTACAGAGGATTTCGACAAATTGCGTTTAGGGTTTTTCGTCAACCCTAAAACTGAATACGTAAAATGTATTTATACTAAACCTGCTGGTTCCTGCGACATTACACACAATGTCGCAGGCCCAGGCCCATGCGACAACAACAATGTCGCAAGCCCAAAAACTGACGTCGCACCTGTGACATTACAGACAATGTCGCAGGAGTCAGGAAACTCAAAACTATTACAAACTCTAACTAGACCAACTGACAGACACACCAAAATGCATCAACAATCTTGGATAAGGAACATTTGTATCTCTTGTTTTGGCCACTACCCTAGCCTTCTTACGCTGAGTGGCATTTGCTTTGGAAAATCACTATTGCTACCCGTAATGAGGGCATGAGCAATCTGACGCTGAGTGGCATTTGCTTGGTCATGAGAGCCCACATTTGTCCCCAAACACTGAATAATGATGTTGTTGTTGTATACGATTTTATTTGTAGAAAGTTTTCATTTGAAAATATTATATTACTTTTACGATCGGGTACAAAAACACGAGTAATTTGTGCAACGCGTGGGAGCCAACCAACTCCAATAATTGGAGTTGGTCGGCCTATTCCTTCTTCTTCTCCTTCATTTCATCTTCACCATCATCAATCTCTATCTCTCCCTCTTTTCTCTCGGTTTATAACAACAACAACAATCCAACAACAAGATTAACAACAGCAGCAGCTCGCGAGAATCATCATCATCTTCTTCATCATCACCACCATCTTCATCTCCATCATCTTCTTCATCTCCATCAACATCATCATCACCATCCGACCTCCATCTTAAATTGTAAGGTATCTAACACTTTTGCATTAAGTTTACATGTTTAAAATGCTTATATAATCATGCTTGAGTGTTCTACGAACTGATTATGTCCGAAAACTAGGATTAGAACATGTTTTTGCAAATCATTTCACGAACAGACCTGAAATTGGTCCCTGAGCTGAACGGCTGGATTTCACCAGCCGAACGGATGGATTTCATCAGCTGAACGGCTAGGTTTCCTTAGCCGAACGGCTAGGTCCTCCATAGCCGAACGGCTGGACTTCCATAGCCGAACGACTAGGTCCTCCATAGCCGAACGGCTAGACCTTTATAGCCGAATGACTAGATTACTCAAACAGAACAGTTTTTGTAAAAATGTCGAAGAATTTCACAAGTTACAGGGTAGCTTCTCGATGAAAAATTTATTATAACGGATTGGGCTAAAAGTCACACGGTCACTCAAAAATGGCCCAATGATCAAGGCTATGTACCATAGCCTAGGCGGTTTTAGGCCTTTCGGGGTCGTTTAGGGGTCGAAAATGGCATATTTCAGTTTTCGGACCCGTACCAAATTTCATAACGTATGAAATAGAATGTAACGGATATAACGAACTTGAGTAACAACTAAACTTATACGATACGACTTACACATGAAACACATATGCTTTTATAAGTACAACAAATCATGTATAATAATAATAGCTTGAAATTATTATTACAAACCGTCACCAACGAGCCGTATACCTTTTCAAAAACTCAAATATAAACATAAACCAAATCAATTTGGGACATAACTAGTTAACAGAACAACTAGCATAGATGGTCTGTTGAGACCTCTAATCATTAAAACCTTGCGCGTTTAGGACGCCCAGCAAGTTTCAGTCGTTGAAGACAACATCACTTCTCTTGTAAGCCATCATTTGTGCTTGATAGCATCTCATTAGACTCAGGTGATTCTCATAGCCCCTTTTTAAATGCTTTTACCTAGGGGTGAGATACATGCTCGTTTTGTTTTACATGTGAACACAAGTATCAAACATCGCTATATGCTACATGAGTTAATTTCATCTAATCAATTTAAAGTCCTCCATCACATAGTTTGTTAATATGATTTAGCGTGAATGTTAGTGTATGGTACCATATGGGATTGACAATCCCCGTCCGAGTTAGCAAGCACTGACCTCTCAAACGGACGCATTATCATTTGTTCAGTATGAGTGTTGATTTGACACCCATAGGGAGGCACCTCGCTCAGGTCCTTGAATGTGGATCCTGACCCCTCAGTTAAGCTCAAACTTTGAACTCATGGCTGCATGTACATTCATTATTTGGTTGATTACAAATCATTATATAAATCTTGTGGTTCATAAATCTCATTTACTCATATACACCTGTGAGCTCACCAATTTTTTTAGCTAACCTTTTAGCATGTTATCTCAGGTACTCAGCAGTAGGTTGGACTACCCATCAGGATACTTTAGCTCGAGTCGCATGCAATCATTAAACATCAAGAGATTTCCTTGCATATCTATATTTCGTATAATTGAAAATGTACTAGAATCTCTCAGGGTAATCATGTGAACTCAATATAATGTAAAAAGTTTGTAAACTCTTATGTTATATCAATGTATTTTGTAAACGACGCATATAGAGTCGTTCATTATATATCTTATGTGCTTGTGATTATTGATTAGTCGCGCCCCGACCCGATTCGCTTCCGCAACCCAAATTAGGAGGTGCGACAGTTTGAGCCATTAGACACTCTATTTCTTCAATTTCTTCTTCAGATGAAGATGATATTGATTAAGGAAATTCAAGCACAGTTGTAGGTGACGCAACAAATTCTCAAAAGATCACCTATGCTAGTTGTTCATCCAACTAGTTATGTCCAAATACATTGGTTTGTTTGTGTTTTGAAAACATGTACGGCCCGTTGGTGAAGGTTTGTGATAATCTTACATCCTTATTATTATGTGTTGTATCGTATATAAGTGTTCAAGTATATGTGTATCTGTACATCGTATGTGGTTTGGTTGCTGTAAATGTTTGACACTCAGTGTATAAAGTATTTACAAACTTTAAATGATGGGGGTCCGGGGGCAGCGCCCCTGGTTAGCGGGGTTCCAGGGGTGGCAACCCCTGGCGGGGTCCAAGGGGCAGAGCCCCTGGCTGGGGTCGAGGTGTCAGGTCAGCTTGAAAATTTTTTATTTCTACTATATTGCTTTAGTGAAAAACGCACTTAAAATCTGAATTTGGGTAACGCAAGTGATAAAACTTCAAGTCTTGACACTTAGTAAAAATATGTGTTTTTAAGGTTCTGATTTGTGCGACACTGGGTGCGACGTAAGGCTTTGTGTCGCTATATGTGTGACACCCGACAATTTAGGCTTACTGATTAACCTGCTAGAAACCTTAATTACGTGTTTTTAGTTTAGTATTAGACTAAATACTTGTAATTACTTGTAACTATTTGTATATTTATGTGAATATACACTCCTGTAATCGTTTTATATTACGCATACGTAATTAGTTGTAATTACGCGAAACAACCGGACGGAGTCCGACAGAATATACGACGTTGGTGAAAACCTTTCTATAAATAAATTTAATATATTTTTAGAAGTTAATTATCATATATTATTATTTTTATATAATAATACACGAAAACCTCGACATTTTGTTTAAAACGTAACAAACGCGGTGAAAACGCGCAAACTGAACCCGACAACCAAACGAAACCCTAATTAATATTTCAACAACTCAATTTAAGTATTTTAATAATAATTCAATGAAAAATAATCCTAAATATATCATGAATTAAAACGACACTAGAAAACGCTACGCGATTTAACGGTTTAACGAATAAACGACCACAGTACGCAACACAGTCTGGAAACTTAACTAAAAACACACAAAATTAGATGGGGCCCATGGTGGGGCCAGCCACCACCCTCACCACCTCTAAGATTTCATGCATTTTCTCATGATGAGATTCTACAACTTGAATTCTACACTCACATGCATGACCATAATTCATTTCATCATTACACTCAAAACTTCACTTTTCTCTCTACCAAAATCCTCTCTCTAACTCCAGATTTTTTAGCCACCATACTCCACCACCTTCATTACCAATCACCACCACAAACCACCATTAAACCACCACTCAATTTATCATCATTTTGCAAGAAATTTTTAAGACTACTAGACTATAAGACCTTCTCATCTCACTTCTGTCCAAATCTCTTCATTATCATCATTGTAAGGACTCTTTCTTCTTCTTAATACTTTATTAACATGATATTAAGTTCACTCAACAAGTATTATAACAAAATCTTGCTCAAAAACCATTTTTCATAACTTGAAATCAACAAAAATGTAAGACAAACTTTCTGTCCAGAAAGTTGTGCTCACTTCCACGATTTTTAGAAAAATCATCTCTCCATGAAAATGGATGTTTTATAGTAAAAAATGAAGTTTAAGAAATAAGATTTCCAAAATCGTAAACTTCCTATTTTTCTGAGCTTGCTAACTATTTTTAATAATTTGTGTAAAAGAACATGTATAATCTGTCAAGAGAGGTCAGAAACTTAGGTCTCATGGTTTTGACCATATCTCGAGCTACACATATCCAAATGACCTGAAACTGCCATTCAAACTTTACACATTTCATTGACTACAACTTTCATGTTTACAACTTTTACTAGTTCCTTGTACATTTTTCTCAGAAACGTTGATAGCATGCATCTGTCCAAATCTGAACTTAGAATGGAAATGTAATTTTTAAAAATACTTAGACTATTCTATAATGCATGGAAAAATTACTGGAAGTAAATAACATAAAAGGGAACAATTAGTAATTTTATTGGGACTTTTACGTATAAAAGGGAACAAGCACAGTTGTAATTCATATTGTCGATTAAGAAAGACACGTCTGTTTTCAAGGACAAGATCAAGACCTTCATACATGGTACACAAAGTATCCCACATTTCCTTTCCACTTGTACAATTTATGATTGAGTGGTAAACGTCATTTGGTAAAGACATGACAATGAATGATTGAAGTTAGGCATCAAGATCAACCATTTTCTTATCTTCCTCTGTCCATTGAGTTTGAGGTTTCATGATGCTCCTGGGAACATCATCATCAGTTTCACCACTGCTAGCGGTGATATTTCTTTCAACGAGTATTTGAGGAATATAAGGACCTTCATTTAAATTGTTAATTAACAGTGTGTTTTGAGCCCTTAGGAAGAGTAGCATACGACCTTTCCATAGAGTAAACTGTCCAGAGTCAAATCTGGGTGGTTTACCTTTAGATCCATTGTCTAAGTATGCAAATGAACTCTCATGAGAAGGGTTAGTAGTCATTGTAGATCTGAATATTGATTTATTCAAACGGCTCTGATACCAGTTCTTGATCCCGTTTAGCTAGATAAATATATAACTACTTAACACACTAATCTAAGTAATTGTTACTTGATGACAGATTTAAATTTAACAAGTCACTCAGCCTGAGGAACTGATGACCATCAGTGATCTCAACACAAGTGTTGGCACAAAGCTCGCTGACTAACAGGAGTGGCTGCTATAGATCAAATGTTATATTTAATGCAGTTCAAGGTGTATTTAATACGGTTGTTGATTTGAGTATTTATAGGCATAAATCCTCAATATTATCTTAGAGATTTTATGTTTAACCGTTTTAATAATCTTTAAAGATTTGATTGTTATGGTTAGAAAGTATCAAATCTTTAACGACTAATTCATGGGGAAGGTGTTTTGAATATAATAATACATTTTTACAGGAAAGGTATGGTACTTTTCCTGTAAGTGAAGTTTTATTGACTTCATGTATTATTGTACACCGATTATACGGCTATTGTCCACCTTGTAGAATACGCCTTCTAAAGTGCACATGTATCTGTCAGACCCATGCGCTTACTCAGGGAATAGTTGCTGGAGTACTTAGGATAACTATTGATCTTCCACTACAACCAGAAATCTTTTATCTATATCTTTGATCTTTGACTTCAGATATAGGTGTCAGTGTCTTCCAGCATCTATGAATAACTTGCCAAGTCTTTAAGGATGATCAGTGTTGAGGAGAAGCTGATGAAAGTTTGCAAGTTATAAGGGACGCTGTTACACATGCAGCAAGACCACAGAGATAAGGGACGCTGAGTATGCATCAGCGACAAAAAAAAAACATTTTGTCATACATAATTATAGAGGCAGGGTCAGTGACCCAACATGAACATTAAATAACTTTAGCTTATGTAGCTTTCGTTTCATTTTATTTGAACTTATATAATGCAACTAATTCAATCATGGTTACAAAGACAACAAACGAGATTACGCATAATAATTTAACAAAGCCGCGTTGTCGCGGGTCTTTCACCTAGTATAACTATATTACACATCAAGATCTAGATATTTCAAATGATAATAGCATGAGATTTTATAAAGTTAGAGATTTGAATGGGATCTTTTAAAATATTTAATGAAATTAAGAGATTAAATTGAAATTTAGTATATTAATGATATCATATAAATGATTCCTATATATAAGTTATAAGATTATATATACTTCATTTTATAATTCAGTATTTAAGTATTTAATACTCAGTATTTATTATTTATTGATTATAAATGTATGGATATAGCAAATGCATCCACATCCAGATCATATATTATATAAAAAAATTTATAGTTATTATATTGTATTAAAAATGTAAATTTTATTCAAATTATAATAGAATGTATTGTTGCATACTATATTGTATTACTAGTATTTAGACATGTGTATACACACGGGTCATCTAAGTTTTAAATCTTAAATTATTATTATTAAGTTGTTGAACATGTAATCGTGTTGAAAAATTAGTTAATTTGGATGTGAAGATAACAAATGTAATCACATGATAATCGACGTCTTTAATTTCAAAATAAAGAAATATACATATGTTATAAAAAGTATCTGAATAATTAAAGTTTTAAATTATAATAGTATTTCATAAATAGTATTTATATAATTACATAGAATATATTATTATATAACTTAAGTTTAGATTATAAATAATAAATTGAGGTTTTGTTTTCAAAATTAAGTAAAATATTAGTACTTAATTGTTCAATTGAACTTTAAGTTTGAATGCGATTTTACAAAGTTAAATATTTAAATGGGCTCTTTTAAAATATTAAATGAAATTAAGGGATTAAATTAATTAAATTGAAATTTAGTAAATTGATGATATCATATAGATATTTCCTATATATAATTTATATGAAGATATTGCAGTGTATCGTATTATATTGTATTGTATCATATTACATGTATCCTAACCTCTAGCAACTTGCTAGGGTGCATTCATAACGAATTACGTTTTTATAAGAATTTGTATTGTATTATATTATATTGTACCGTTGTACTCCATATATTCACAAGATTAGTGAATGTAAAAGATAGTACCAAGAAGTTAAATTTTTTTATTAGTAGCTCTTTTCCATAAAAATTCATTTACCTCATCTTTCATTATATCAAAAATAGTGAACTGAATCAGATTGGATTGTGAGATAAAAATTGGGAAGCAGAGTAACCAAAAACAGGGGATTGGGGAAATTGAATCCCGAATTAAAGTAGGCATGAACAAATACCGGGTTGGTCAAAATCCGACACGTACCCGATACCCCAACCGGGTATACTCCCCAAATGAGAAACCTGGTTTATTCCCTACCCGACCCGAACCTGAACCGGGTTTTTGACCCACGAATACCGGTTTTAAATTGGGTTTTTCCAGGTTTTATACCAGGTTTTTCAATCCGACCCATAGTGTGCCCGGTTTCAACCCGATTTTGAATTTTAAAAATCCAACCCGGGTCCCTACCCGCCGGGTACTAAAAAAACCTGAACCGAGTTAAAAACCCAGTTTTTTAAAAAACCGGTTTGAGTTTTTTTTTGGATTTGATTTCGGATTCGAGTTTTTTGTTCACGCCTAAATTGAAGTGTGGAAATGGGTTGGGCTTTTTATGTGTCTAGTTGCTTGTTAAAATATAAAAGCTCAATATATAGCCATTTTAATTTTCAAGATCTAATTTTCTTTTTAGAATGGTTTGTTGTAAGATTGACAATTATTTGTAACTTGTAAGTTGTGATCTATTAAAAAAGGAAAATGAATAACATAGCTTTTAGGGCCATGATTAATTCTATCACGTTTAACTTAATTCTATAGTTATAATTTACAGTTATTATGAATAAATACTCTTATCAAATCTAATTAAGAGAAATTAATATTAAAAAAGAATATTCATACTCTGTAATTAATTCAATCAAGTTTAAACATTAGTATAGAAATATCCATCCTCTTAAAAAAACACTTAACATTGTATTTGCATAGAATAAAAATTAATCATTATGAGTGCGTTGGTCAATTATAATTAAATTATCTCAATAAGAGTGTATAACATGCATTTTTTAAGTGTATTTCTGATTTATGATGAACTTAAGTTTATTAAGAACCAAAGCCGTTATAGAAATTGAACCCGAAAATTTATCTTTGAAATACTTTATTTTCGAATTGTTAAGCTACTAAATCAACCTTAATACACAAGTGATCTTATCGTTGATGTTTTATAATAATCACCATGTTCATCTTTTTAGTCTTGCGATGAGACGATCAAGCTAGTAGTTCTTTCCCGACGGTGCACTTTTAAAACTAATATACAATAACAAACACAATTTCACTAAGTAAACACGTAAAGTGGAAAAAATAAATAGCAACACTACACCTTAACGGTTTAGTTATTAACATTCATTATATCTTGTTAATGACATTGACTTCTGGTCTTAAGGCTTTATAGTTTACCTTATTCATAAACATTGAATTGGTAGTACTAAATAATCAGTGATTTTTAAGCAAACAAATTATTGGTTGTACCTAATATTAAAAAAATTAAAAATAAAAATTGTGTTGTAAATTGGGATGATGATTCGTACACCATCAAAATTGTTTGTACACCAATAGCTGTGCTTTAGAGATTTATACTGTACAACATTATAAAGTATAGATAGTGATGAACGAAGAATTTTTGATGGTGTACCAATCACTTCTGTGTGAGTTGTGTTGGATAAATTAGGGGTGTTCATGGACGGTTAGTCGGAGTCCCGGTTCAACATATTTTTGAACTTAAACCAAAACTGAAAAATCCGGTTAACCGAACCGAATTTTCAGTTCGGTTAATCAGTTAACCAAATGAACCTTTTATTGCTAAAAACTTATTTAAAAAGTAATTAATAACACACAAATATACATTAATTTTTAAGTGTTCACTATTTTTTAAATATTTTGACAATAAAAGTTTCAAACGATATCAATATTACTATTTATAATTGTGTATCTATGTTATACGTACGTAAATCGTTCGAATATAATCAGAAATAAGTAGTAATAATTACCAAATTAAACCAAAATTTCGTTAGTAAATTACATTAAAATGAGTGAAAAGAAATATAAATGATTTTATCACTATATAAAAGTGTAAATATCAATATATAAATTTAAAATATACAATATATATACATATATTACTAGCAGAATGCCCGCGCGATGCAGCGGGTTAAAATTGAGCTCCATGATCTTTCAATATAATGTATTTAATTCAAAGTTAAAATTTATATGTCCATACACCAAGTTAAGAAGTTTTTTTTTAAAAAAATATATTAAAAATGTCATTGCGAACTCGATTGTCGGGTTGGGAGTTGCGAGTGTCGGGTACTCATTTCCGAATGGTCAAGTGGCAAGTTGCGAGGTGCAGAATAGTTGGCTAAGTAGAGAATTACACTATAAATATCTTTTGTATTTTGTATTTTTGTACTAAACATGTAATCTTTAGATTTAATCAAAAAATTGAAACTCTCAAATGTAGAAATTGACAGTAAAACGCGAATTTAAAGTTGTAACTAAATGCGTAAATTTATGATTCATAAAGCAATTAAGAGTTTGTTTTGAATCTTCTTTAAACATTTAAAAAGCTCGTAAATTGAGAAAAAACTTAAGGCTTTGGAGATGGAATTTCAATTAAAAAACCGCCTACGGCAGTTTGCTAACACTTTCGTTTAGTTCCGAACTTTCCGTCGATAAGTACGTCACGTAACTCCTTACCGTTCAAAAGTGATTTGATATTATTATTAGTTTTTATTTTATTGATAGTAGTATAAATGATAGAAAAATTTAATTAATTAGAATTAAATGTCATATGTTAATTTCTTTTAAGCTTAATAATGATAGCATTAATGAGATTTTAATACATGTAGGGGTATGTTCGTAATTTCAAGTAGATTTTTAAATGTTATTAGTAATGTTATGGGCATATTGGTAATTTCTCTCTTAAAAAAAACATCTAAAGTGTGTTATATAATAGTAATAGATAAGGTATATATAAATTTTTCGGTTTTGTGGTTAACCGTTTATCACTTCGATCTCAAAATTATGAACCGAAACCGAAAAATTTCCGGTTCGATTAACCGAAACCGAAAAATGGAAATTATCGGTTCAGTTAATCGAAAATCGGTTCAAATCAACCGGTTTTCGGTTCGGTTTTCCGATCTCGAACTATTTTGAACACCCCTAGGATAAATGATGATGGCGACAGTTTAAAGGATATAGTGGTGGGGTGCTAGTGACAACTGTGAGTCTGTGCCCAATCAATGCACCATCATCAATTCAAGGCTTACTGCCCAGTGCCCATAGCACACTGCCGGTGCCACCACCACCACCAGTAGTAAGTCTCAAGTAACTCGGCCCCTTTAATATATTATTATTATTATTACTAATATTATATTATTATTATTATTATTATTATTATTATTATTATTATTATTATTATTTTTAATACATTTTCAAGTTATACATAAGGACGTAGTACGGAGATGACATTAAAACTTTTTCATGGGTTAATTGTGCATTAAAAAAAATTAAGTGACCTGAGAAATATTTATGGTCTATAATGATTCTCAACTTACCTGATAATCACAGCTAAACCTGCTTATACCGAGAGCTTAGCCGTAAATTCAATGGGTGGTTCTAAATTATTGTTACGAATTCATTAATCAATCCATCAATAGTTTATTTAGAGTGGGCAGACCACTTTCAACCTTGGATGTGCCAGTTGTGACGTTTTACGCTTCACCACATAAGCACTTCTCAAACTGACACACAACTGATACAACGGTGTCAATAATGATTTTGTGTCGGTTACTCACTTCAATTTTTTGAGTCTCATATTTCGCAATTTAGAATAACATAAAATAATAAAAATAAAAACATTTAAAATTGAGTTAACCCAACCTTTGCGTTGCTTGGTACGTCAGTATACTGACACGACACAGATCGGTCAATCGACATGCGTCTGTGCTGAATCAAAGAGGCCCCTTGAGACCGGCCTTATAATTCATAGATGTTTGTTAGTTTTTATTTTGATCTATTTATATATATTATTGTCGTAAAAATAGATCGTATACTTCATCTGTTTAAGATTCATCGTACGTCTTCTCATTTTGATGTGTATCAAAGTCTAATAAGTGTACATTTCGCCGAAATTATTAAAACAAGATTTATAGTTCACGCGTGTTTCAGCGAAATTATCACACAATATCATTATTGAATTAAATAGGATTTTCCTTTGTACAATATGAGGAATTTAGAAATCTATATTGTGTTGAATATAAAAATGTAGTAATTTTAAAAATATTATTATCAAAATATAATAAATTTTATAGTTAATTCATTCCAGACAAAGTAATAACAATAAATTTTTATAGGTAAGATATTTATAGAAATATACGAATTATTATGTGATTTTACATATTTCAAAGTTATTTTCAACTTTTATTTATGTTAGAGAATTAATCTTTAATCTATTAAATCTTATAATATAAAAATAGCTCAAAGATAAGAAAGTGAAGCTTGAACCTATGCACTCTAATAATCACATAATATACCTTAAGATGTTTACCAATTAATCTAGAATATCTTTATTGTCATAAACTCTTCTTAATTAAATGTATATACATATATTAGACTTTTTATTGTCATATAATACAACACACTTACTTATGAGTAAGTGTTCAACTATTGATATTAAAAGATAATTTCAAATCTACCGTTTATATTTAAACATACAAATTTTCGTAGCAAATAGTGATATGTTTTTGTAATCAGTTATTTGCTTTAGTTTATTCGATTTAATGATTTCGACCATGTAAAAAAAAAAAACAGAGAGTTTGTTCTTACTATGTGACTCAAACCTTATACATACATATAATCTAATCTAATCTAATAAATTTAAACACTAACCATACTTGACATGCATTAACCATACCATTTTTTATGAAAATGATTGGTAGACCCAAACTTATAAGTCAAAAATATAGACTTAAAGATATGATTGATGAATGCATAATATAAGTTGGATGAGATTAAGAGAAAAAAATTTAACCAATGAGATAAGTAGTCTTATATAATATTACTTATTCATCCGTATTACTTAATTATAGTTTAACCACCTTTCAAGGAAACTTGAGTCGGTTTAGAGGTTACGTTCTTTTTGAACAGAATACCGAAACCTGAAAGTTTATCAATAATTGTAATCACTTTTTAAAATTGAGGAAATTTCGAATAAAAATATGAAATTCACATATTGCAATAACTGTAACAACTTCAAATTGACAAGAAAAAGATAACACATAAAATGTGTAAAATTAACTCACATTGTTATCGAGAAATTGAAATCAAATTCAAAGAAATTTGAGAAAATGAGGCTCTTGTAGAGATGTTGCATTATTTACTAATAATTAAAAAAAAAACAAGTACACAACAAAGTAATTGTTGATTATAAATTTAGCAATATAGATAAACAGGAATCACTATTGACTTGTCACAACGATAAGAGAATTTTCCTATATGAAAGATTGCGAATCCACCATTTGAACAATCAGTCTACACAAAATATGATAAAATCAAAACAATACAAAGAGACATGCATTGAACAAAGGGCAATATCGTAATTCGAAAGTTATTATAGATTTTCAAACAACGGATACATAAAGTAAAGTTTGACAAAAACAATCACGGGTCATTTGGAAAATTTGTAAACTCCGAATGCCAGCTTGTAACTTATAAAATCAATTCAAAACCAATTAACTTGTAGCTTATTGTTACACCACCGGATAAATATCTATCGAAAATAATGGTAACATTACTAACGTGTATTATAACCAGCATCGAATCGGTGATAGTCGTGTGACATTTTCCGTCTTAAATGGTGAATCGTTATGATACCTTAACGATTCTAACATGTTGTATATGGGGATAAAACTGATGAAAGGAGGTGTGATTCGTTATGAATGTTAGATTAATGAAAAATTGGGAGTTCTACATTCTAAAACTTGAAATAATTTAATCTAATCGGAAGGTGTAAATGCTTTTATACGCAGATCGATACATGAATTCGCAGAAATGTGTGATGATCGAGTTGAAATTAGCTTTTTTAAACTACATTCTTGTATCCGTGACATTGCTATTGCATCGCCAAATATTCAACCGTTGCAATACGTGACAATGGGCCAGCCATCTATTCTCATGTTTTTGTCGTGCACCCAAAAAACAAAGTCAGATGATTACAATGATATGATGCTTTGTTTATCGTTATGTAATCTTTTAACTTTTGAACTCTTTATATATTCAAGAATTAAACGTTACATAGGGTTTAAGCACTTGACACGAACAATGTCAAACTAAGATTTATATTCCATAAGTTTGTATGATTATTATATAAGTTACTATTATTAAATTTATCATTAACATATCACATGTAATCTAACAATTATACAAGTGTGCATGATTTTTACTGAACGATCATTAATTGCTCAACTTGGATTAATCAAAACAAGTTAAGATATAAAACTTGACAAACTTCGGTAAATAAGTGTCAAAATGAAAAACAACGATGCATTAAGCGCATAAAATTCAAGACTACTAGTATAAAATTATGACAAACTCACATACTTGGTATTAAAAAAATTCATGCATTAACACCTGTGAAAAACAATTACATGGAAACTACACCAAAAACCTAAACTCGTCATGAGGCAAAGCTTCATTCAAGAGTTTTTTTATAAAGAGTAAATGTTCAAGCTCTGTATCCAAACAAGACTTTTACTTTTATGCAAGTTTTTTTCTAAAACTATATTTAAAAGCTTCAAAAAGTTTTGTGAAGCCAAACGGAACCTAAATTTGTTCAGATTACACTTGATTGTTGGAGTTAAATACTTATATGTGTATCAAAGTAAACTTTATAATAAGTATACTTCTTGGAATCACGTATCTTCAAAAATACTAATCCAAATTCATAACCAAGTCCCTATACAATATTGATACCGAAAACAATAAGAAAACCATGAATTACCAAATACATAAAACACAACACGAATGTTAATAACTTAATATTGATGGAGACAATCAAAACTTTAGAATTAAGGGAAAATGATTTATGATAACATCATCTAAATTAGAAGATGTTGAATGAAATACGTAATTTTGTCCTTTTTACTTGAAAGTCACATAACTTTTAATGTAAGGATACATTAACATCAAGATTAATATTAATTTTCTAATTTATCATAAAATTTTATAAAAGTTCAAACTTCAAAAGGTCATATTTTCTGCTGTAAAACAGAATGAAAAAAATAGGCAGTAATCGGCTGCGTAATTACAGGATTAAAAATATAATACTGTTCAGTTTGAACTCGTTTTCTTAACAGCTCAACAAATTAAATCTTTACATTACATAAAAACAAAACAAAACAAAAGAAAACCCCCCATTCTCATCACCTCAACAATTATTCACCGGCATACAAAGTCTACAATCTCTCTCAATTTTCCGGCGACACTCACCGGAATCAGGTCGGAAAACATAACCAAGAATCAGATACTGAAAAGGGTTTCCAATAGTCTATTCATTTGGTTCATTAGTTGATTGATCGATCAGTTCAAGATTTCAAAAAGAAAGCATTTCAAGATTTCTTGATTTCAACACTGGGGATTAGAATATGATTAGATATTTGGATCAAGTTTGAATCTTTTTTACAATAAACAAATACCCACATTACCAAATCCAGTACCCACCTGTGTAATTTGTTCTTATCTTGATTTTTGTATCTAATTAGTGAATTGAGTCAAGGGTTTTGTTGAAAAATGCAATCAAGAAAGTTGTAGTAGTAGTAGAGATGATGGTGGTGTTGTTAGCATTAGTATTAGTATTAGTTTCAGTACAATGTGTTGTAGGTTAGTTGAAAACTGTGAGGAGCAGGTGAAAGTGAATGAAATGGGTGGTTGGGTAACATTTACAGGTGGTGGAGAAGGTAGTAAAGGAGATAAATCAAGTTTGATGGTATTATCACAAGCTAAAATGATATTGTGGATGACAAGGGGCATGACTAGTTTGTTGATATGGGTCTGTGTTGTTCAATTATTGACTGTTGGTGAAGTTTGGGGTCCAAGATTGTTAAAAACTTGGCCTTCTTGTTATACACCTCCACAAACTAACATTCATTCTTCTTCTTTTATGGAATCTAAAGTTTTTCTCCCTCCCAAAAGTATGCTCTTGAATCTTAATTTTTGTATAATTCATTTGGTTTGTATATGAATACAGAATCCAGTATTCTGAGTGTTTCCTGTTTAGTGATTGTGTTATAGTTTTCTTCTAACATATTTATCTTTAAATTATATGGTCTTATAAATTTTTACAAGTTGTTTGCTCTTTAATGATACTTTAGTGATATCTTTTATGTCAGTTTTTTATAATGATAAAGTATGAACGATGATCCTTTTTGTATTTGTATGAACTTGTTATCGAATTAGTGATAAGTTTTAATGGAGAGCCTTAGAGCATAATGAATTTGAATCTGGTCATTGCAGGGGCATACAAGAACAATGGTTATCTTATGGTTTCTTGCAATGGAGGACTTAATCAAATGCGAGGAGCAGTGAGTAATTGATGTTCTACTTTTGTTACGTTATTTAATATGAAGCAATTGACATGATAATCTGTTCTTTGGGTATGCAGATATGTGACATGGTTGCAGTTGCTAGATACTTAAATGTCACACTTATTGTTCCAGAATTGGATAAATCATCATTTTGGGCTGATCCAAGGTAAATTCATCATATTTAAGTCAAATTACTGAATTAGTTGAATATCACAATAGCTAATTAAGATTTGAAATTTACAATTTTCAGTGACTTTGAAGACATCTTTGATGTCGATCATTTCATTCGATCCTTGAGGGACGAGGTTCGGATATTGAAGGAGCTTCCTCCAAGGGTTAAAAGACGAGTTGAACTTGGAAACTTTCACTCTTTGGCACCAATTAGTTGGTCTGACATTTCATATTATCATAATCAGGTTCGTTATATGCTCGTAGATTATGGTAAGTTCATTACAATTCTAGAAAGGATGACTCTAAATTTTGTATAACTATTCATTCTCAGATTCTTCCTCTGATCCAGAGGTATAAAGTTGTACATCTAAATAGAACTGATGCTCGACTTGCCAACAACGGGCTCCCTTTAGAGATTCAGAAACTTCGTTGTCGAGTCAATTTCAGTGGTTTGAGATTCACTTCACAGATTGAGGAATTAGGTAGAAAAGTCGTGAATATCCTTAGGAAAAATGGGCCTTTTTTGGTTCTTCATCTTAGATATGAAATGGATATGCTTGCTTTCTCGGGCTGCACACAAGGCTGCAACAGCGAAGAAGTAGATGAATTGACAAGAATGAGGTGATCTTGTAAACACGATTTGATTAACTTTTTACCCTTTCCAGTTTTATATTATTCCTCATTTGGGTCATCTTTGAAATTGTTAGATACGCTTATCCATGGTGGAAAGACAAAGAAATTGATTCAGATCTCAAAAGAAAAGAAGGGATGTGTCCTATGACACCAGAAGAAACTGCTTTGATTCTGCGCGCACTGAGAATTGATCAAAACATTCAAATTTATATTGCTGCGGGTGAAATCTATGGTGGGGGAAGGCGAATGGCTAGTTTAGCTGCAGCGTTTCCAAATCTGGTCAGTAGCTTTGGCTTACACAATTCCCTAGCTTTTAACTAAAGGTGGCCAAATAGACGGGTCGGGCTGTCTGAGTAATGTGTCAAAATGGGTAAATTTTCGCTACGGGTCAAAATGGATTGGGTTGACTTAAAATGAAACACTTCTACTTAAAAAGTTAATTTTTTAGTGAATAATTACAGTCACAATATTTATATTAAATGATTAAAAGGCTTTACGCATTAAAGAAACACTTTGTGCAACTTTCAACCTGTTCAACAAATTTGGCTGGTCACAGACATAGCCAAAATCAACCCATCATACAACCCATTTATACCTAAACTATGTGAACAAGTGTGAAGCTGTAAAACTCGCTTATAGTATATGATTATATGTATAGGTGCGAAAGGAGATGCTGCTGGATCCTTTGGAGCTCGGGTTCTTTCAAAACCATTCGTCACAGATGGCTGCACTTGATTACTATGTTTCTTTAGAAAGTGATATTTTTGTTCCTACATATGATGGAAACATGGCTAGAGTCGTTGAAGGCCATAGAAGGTAGTTAACTCGTTCAACAGTAGCTAAGCACGCACACTAGAGCTGATAATTTTAACCCATTTACATAGGAACGGACCATACCAGCTAATGTTTTTTTTCACGTGGGTGGTCTTGTCATATACAAAAAGTGGCTAAAAAGAAAACAGACCTAATGGAGCAAAAGTTTCCTTTGTATTATATTCGACACTAAAATTATCTATAACAATGGGAATTTTTGGTCAAACAGTGTTTCAGGCAACCTGATCCAATCTAATTTTGACCCATTATCGAACTATAGAAGTATAAAACTGCTTTTTGTGACCCAATACTAGACCCACCCATTTTGCCACATCTAACACACACTAATCTTCTTGATAATCTTCGTGTTGAATTTGTACCAGATACTTGGGGTTCAAGAAGACCATTCGGTTTGACAGAAAAGTCTTGATTGACTTAATAGACCGATACAGTGAAGGGTCATTGAACTGGGATGAGTTTTCAAACATTGTCAAAGAAGTCCACGCGGATCGAATAGGACAACCAACGCGACGGGTTATGATTTCTGATAGACCGAAGGAAGAAGAATATTTCTACGCAAACCCATACGAGTGTTTGGATTGATGAAATGATTAACATGATCTACCACTGATTCTTACTCTGATAGTTGAGATTCTGTTTGATTGTATACGTACAGTATATACATTTTCTTGCAGCAAATGCGTCATGTCCATATCTTGAAATGGATAAAAGAGGCTTTGGGCATGTACATCCATTTCTTTGAGAGTATTTGAATATATAGTATACATAATAACATAAAGTTTCTTGCTTTAAGTGTAAAAGTTGTAACATGAGTATAAATATAGCATACTTGAATTTTTTGTTATTCATGGATCAATACATACTGTCATCTTATAGTATCTATCTATCTATCTATCTATCTATGATTATAAAAGAAAGTTACAAACTTACAAGTTACAATCTCCATATTTGATATGTTTAATCATGATTTTACACTACAAATGATACATTAAGCCTAAATTCTTTCGAAGGGGACACTTAGGGAGTAACTAATTAACCACTATATATGTCAATAGATTTAAAGCATTGTAGGAAAATATAACTATTATGATCTATATTTCATAAAACACAAACACTGTGTTATCATGATATAAAGAGAGAACACATGAAAGATAACATGTGTGACTTGTGACTAGATAATACTAACTTTTAGCTGAAGTTACATATCTGTTTGTTTTTAAGAGTTTAATGTCCTTGATTATATAATGCACATACTTTTTAAATTTCATTTCTATTAAAAGTGAATATAGAGTATTGTAGCAATCATGTGATTTAAATATAATGTTCTAATTTGTAAATAAACTTAATATAGAATAGAATGTCTTGTTTTTTATTTATGTTAAGGGATGAGTTGGAGCCCACATGTATATAATGGAGCATCAAATGAAATGATGATAAAGATTGGAATCAAATTGATGTGATATGGGGGACAAACTAATTTCATCACAACCTCCTTACCTTCAAGCCCTCAACACTTGTCATTGGCTACCAATTTCTCTATTATTTTCATATCATATATAACCTTAATTTAAATTTATAAACACATGCAGATATGCAATGCCTAAGACACATTTTTTAATAATATAAATAATAATTCAGAAAGAAAACTGATTTTGTAAGATAATTGACTATTTTTGTATAAGTGCTCGTTAGTGGTAATTGCTCAAAGGTTAAAACAATATATGAACACCATGTAAAAGCAATAGTGGTAATTTATGGGCTCTCGTTGATAATTTATGTATCAGTTTCAACATATTTGTTTGGGCATTTTATTTTCAAGTGGTAAAAGACAGTTTAGCTAAAATTATTTTCAAATGGTAATTTATGAGTTGGTAATTTTTTCAATGTACATACAATAAAGTAGACATAAAAAAAAACATTTAATGTGAAGTAATTATGTGATTTTGATCCCTATTTTAGGGGTGGATAGAATGTGTATTACTTGTGCACACCTATTCACGGGGGATGTGATCCAAGAAATACCAAATCATTGAATGATCCAAGAAAAAGAGCTTTTTTGGGGCTTATTCAACATCAAACCGCTAAAAAGAGTCTACCACCACTAAATTATTCTTTGGTCATGGGGAATTGGTTAGTGAACTTTAAACTTATAGTAATACAATAAGGATTTATCTTAGAATAATTAACGTAGGTTTTATACCAATTACAACAACATATTTAACACTACTACTAAAACAAGAAAACTACTAAGAACTGATAATCTTACATAATTATAGTTATTAACATGATAAACTTAGGGTAGTGATATATCCACCACACTTTTTAATAGATCCACCAAAACTGTAAAGTATAATTAGTACTATACAAACTCTCAATGCATGATTATAGTGGATTTATAAAAAAAATGTGGTGGATATATCAACACCACCCTCTAACTAAGGATACTTGATATGGTTTTTAAATATATATCTCATGATGATGATTAGAAAATTCTACTCCAATTTATTATATTAAATAAATAATGTAAAAAAAGATAATAAGAATGTTGAATGATGGATTTGACACAATTCAATAAAGCATGTAACTTAGCTTGAAAAACAAGTAAATTGATAATAGTGCAAGTAAAGCACATTTGATTACGAAACAAGATACATAGAAATACTAGTCAGTCATACCCTTTACTGATTTCAAGAAGCGGCATCAACTTAAATTCCAATGCAATTGTTCTCTGACTACACCTTCTCTTATTCTATCCATCAACTATGTACTCCCCTCAATGCATAAATTAATTTACTCATTAATTACTCCATACATCTCACAACCTTATTATTTTGTATTCACGTTATTATTTTGAATTGTCCCAAATAAGTAACCCCTCCATATTACAACCAATAAATTACAACCAATAAAGAGAGATTTTATTAGATTGATATGTTATTTGATTAATGAAAAGTATAGTTAACAAAGAATTCTAAAATACTCTGTGTATAGTCAAAATGAATACTTAAACTAAAACGAAGGAAATAACTAACGTATTAAAAACTGTTTAGCCGTGTCTATTATTACATGCTTTTTGTTGAAGAAATGAACAAAAACAATTAAAGGTTAGTATTCTTTAGATACCAATTTTTGGGTGTGATTTGCATAGGTTAATCATGTCATACTCTTACAAAAGCCCAAGTTCATATCACACCCCTTTCTCTTCCTTCCACCCAAAATTAAAGAGTAGTAACTCAAGTCGATAAAACGGCTGCAAATTCATTAAAGGATGCAACAGAAAACAGCAGCTTCTCTAATCTGATATGGAAGCCTATGACTATAAATAAAGTAAATGGACAACTCGTCTCCAAAGAATTTTGTTGCCATTTTCTAAAGAAATGTGGACATGTACAATGAAACAACCTTCCATATATTCTAAGGATAAACTTAACAACATAATCATGAACATAAAGATATAATTTACTGGTTGTCTTCATTCCTTGGCCTTTTGTGCGCTTTATTACAGTTGTCATCCCCTCTCCTAACCCCACGATGTGTTGTTGCTTGATTGCCAGGAGATACAATATCATTCTCCTGAATACCCATGAGTTAATGAACTTGTATAGGTAATAAAGGTCTAGAACAATTTTTTTCTAAGGCAATCACAAACATAGAAGATATAAAGTCCATCTCAAATATGGTTAGCCAGAATTCTCTATCTAATGCCCACATCATTAGAGTCATGTGCCTAGCCCATCCCCTAAGATCAAAGCATACATCTAACTGAATTTGTTCATGCGAAAATATTTCTCAGATAAGTGCCATCTGCTAGCAACCCAACTAGGCTCAAGTAATTAAAAACACCAACAAAAAGATCCTTTTTTTCCTTGTTTGATACAAAAGATGTACAAGTCAACAGAAAGGCTTGATTAGTAGAACCCTTATATCACAAATATATTATGACCTAATCCACTGATATTGAATATGATTACAATTTCATGCTAAAAGCAGTACAAATTCCAACCTACTTACTCAACACAAGATCTATTTTTATCATCAGCAATAGAAAGCAGTTGCATGTAAAGTTCAAGCCATGTCCAAAAGACACTCTAAAACTCAATTTAACTCTATTTTAGGAGTATGAAATTAACAAACTTCTCCAACCATACTATAAAAACGTACTCTACATTTTGAGTATTGGCAAGTTCACACCAAATATAGTGCATCACCATTCACTATACTCCCAAACTTCAACTAGACTCAATTTATAGAGTATGTGATTGGAGATGTATTTTTAAGAATACATTCTCAAAAGATACTATTTCATCCTATATGAGTATGTGATTCAAGATGGCCTAAGCTCATAAGAACTAACCTTAAATACTATGATGTTAATAATCAACTATAGTCTATAGGTCAACATGAAAGACAAGAATATGTAGAAAAGACAGGATCGCATAAGATAGAAACAGATATTTCACTGACCTTGATCCCAATCAAAGTTGAGGCTGCGTTACTGCTTGTCCCTCTCCTGACATCAAATTGCACAGATATACTGGCTTGTGATAAATCAACTCCAGATGAACCCAGTGACTGGGTGAGATTACTCAACAACCTGTGGAGCAGCAAGTCAACTCTATATTCATAACCAACATGCAGAAAAATGGTGCGACACCTTGATAGTGTTTTCTGTACATCCAAACTCAAAACCTGATGGAAAAATAATTACGAAGTAAAATTAAAGTAGATGCTCACCCTCTAGAATAGGCATTAGAGATACTAGCCTCTTCCAGGTCACTTGAATTGCAGCTCCGAACAGCACCCTCACTCAAATGATGTACAGCATTCCACGCTTGTGGTCGTGTATGCGAAGACAAGAGCTCAACATCAGGAAAAGAACCATGAGTGTGGGAAGGCGCAGCCTCGAATGTATTCTGGGGTAACGGAAAATCCACAGAAACTGCTCGATTAGAACCATGATCTGTTGTTTTGAAGGCATTCAAGCCACTCAAGTTGGGTTCTACCGGGTTCTGTGGAACTGTGAACAGAGCTGGGGCGAAAACAACATTACCCTCATTTACAGATACATTATTTATAGCTTGCGGTTGATCTGACAGGTTATCCGCGCCACAGCTTTCTTTCTGCTAAAAGACAAAATGAGAAGGTACAGATCAATATCTTGTCTGCTTGAAACAATAATAAAACACGGGTACAGTAAAGTAACATTTGTATGATAAACTCGTATACACTTATGCCCAATTTTAATTTTAAGATAAAGTATCTTAACAGTTTTAGAGTTGTAAAGTAATGAATCTCAACTCCCAAAGTCATCACTGGCAATCTGCTTGGGAAGGAGTGACTTCCAAGTCAGCCGTGATTAACGTGAATTATTAATACAAACCAATAAAGGCTTTACCAGATTCTTAATAAGTAAAGGACTTACTGAAACTCATGAAACACTTTAAACTATAGTCATAGCTCCATTCAGCTATATTTTCTATAGTTTTTTCCTCATTCCATTCGTCCCATAATTAGCTAGCTAGGACCATAAATATATTCTAATGATGCTATGCCTTGGTTTTATGTATACGTACTGAACACACGAATATGATTACTCACATGCATTATGTTAATAGGTAGCTTACAACTTCACTTGGTACTCAATTACTTATACATAGTCATCTTATGAACAGTTTAGCTGACTAAAACTATATCTGTCATGAATAAGAAATCCACAATGTGAGATTCAGTTTGTCTTCCTGATTAAAACATCTACACGCACAATCTTCTATAGCATGTGCCATCACTAATTTCTTGTTATACACAGCAATCATGAATAGAGTTATACTAAAGCTGACCAATCAAATGCTAATTTGTGTCATAAATTAATCAAACAAACATTCCAGCCTCAATAACCACTATATGCAATGACAATAACTGGATTCCGACTACCAATTACAATCATAAGAAGTCTGCTAGCGAAATTTCAGAGCTTGCTAGAAGTACAGTCATCATGTGAGGCTAGATATACTCTTTTAAACCCCAATAACAGGTGATCTCCAAAAATCCAGGTTGTAAGAATCAAGCTTAGACCAATGACATGTAAGAGAAAAGTGAAGACAAAAAAGCAAGCCATATTCTGCTTGACAGTTACCAAGCACAAAATGGTTTATACAACACTAACAATTATATTATGTACGGCTCAACATGCCAAAGAAAGACGCAAATAGACAAAAATCTCAAACTACAATACATTAAGAACCTAGTTCAATGTTAACAACATTAATTCGTACTCCTATTTTTGCTTGGATAGATGAACAAAGAATTAGGCCCCTATGCAAGAAGAATTAGGATACACACAGATCCTTTCCAAACACCACAATGACAGACAGATACATAACACATTAAACCTCGGCACTTAGAAATTAGAATTGTGAAAACAGGGCCACCACTAGTTGCCGATAAGAATCCTGAAGAGCTACCTCACCCACTAACAAGAGCTTAAAAAACTTGCAACTTTCACACACACACACACAAAAAAAAAACCTTTTGGTATAATCATCTATTTCAAATGTAAAGGACACAACTTGTAACCAAACAAGTAAGAATCGAAATACCCATGGCATCAATTTTGAGGGCTCTGGACTCCAACCTTGATATGTCCCTTCATACACCTGTAACTTCTCTTGTAGAAACTGGATATATTGTATCACCTGCATTCACCATAAACAATTCCAAAGTCATGTTCAAGAACCAACGAAATACAAAAGAGGTAGTGTACAAGAGAAATGTACAAACCTCCAACAAAAATGAAGCTCTGTCTCTCTTCTGATCATTTTGAGGAATTAGGTCCCTCAGAATCTGAAATCTGCATTTTGTTTTTCAAAACAAACAGCTTCATCAATAACAAGGACACAATGGTTTGTTCTACAAAAACTTGCATCGCAATGAAAAAAAATACATCAAAGTTGCATGTACAGCTTTTTTATTCCCCAAAGCAAAAGCTTAGTGACTAAGATGTCAAAGTGTAACATATATCTAAAATTGGTTTTCAAAGAAGACACAAAATGTCAAAGTTGGTTAGGCAAAACCCACGCCATAGCCGAACCACAATTGCGATAACAAGAACTAAAATAAGCATCTCATAACCATCCAGAACACAAAAATCAATTTGTAAAATCCCAAACATCAATATTCAATAGCACAGCATTAGTAAACTCAATGTAACCCTAATTTCAATAAGCATGTATATGCAACAACATGTAATTCTACAACCTGTAAACTTATAAAAGTAAAGAATTAATAAAAAATAAAACATGCATGCCTCTCATTAATTTTACTCCGTCTCCGCTGCTCTGTCTCAGAATGCTTAGAACGATGCGAAGTAGCTTTCTGATCATTACTCCTTCCTTCTACATTCCATTAAATCAACTTCAATTCCAGAATTTTGCATGCATACATACATCTTTTACATATACGATTAAGTTCAATTACAAGTGTATATATACAATTATACATATACATATATACAGAAAAAGAAGATACCTTTGTGTGAGGAACCATCAGTTGTTCTCGAAATAAAATCCTCATCATCGTCATCATCATCATCTTCATCCTGACGAAGATGATGACTTTTCACAGTCCTTACCATCTCCTTACTGAATTTTACACTAAATTGCACAATTACATGAAATGAGGCAATTGAGGATACGGAAATCTAAAGAGCGAAAGAGACGTAGTGGTTAACGGAGGTGGTGGCGGTACGGCGGAGGAGAGTGGTGGTTTAGAATTGGGAGAGTACAGGTGTACGGACTACTGCAAAAGCCCTAGCTCCATATTTTTTTATTTCTCAATTTTTCAATTTTTGGGATTTTTTTTATTAGTTTTTGGTGGTGAAATGGTGAGTGCTAGAATACGCGGTGGGGACCAAGTTTTTTTTTTTTTTTTTTTATGGACCGGGTTTATAATTGTCACCTTTTGGGCTTGTACGGATGAGGTCCATATCCTTTAGTTTGATCTTGATGTATATTTCTTTCGGTTCCCTTTTAAAAAAAAATCATATAGTTGAAATGTTGGAGGGCATACATACTCGTATAGGGTTATTCATTTTTATATGGGTTTATATCAAGTTAGATACCAATTTTTTATTATTATTGTAGGTAGCGAATTTTTAAATTTTATATCAAGTTGAGTATATGTATTTCGTGGCATATTATTGTAATGTCACGTAAATAAGTTTAATAATGTCATGTAATACATATGGGTATATGGTGGTAATATTTGTGCAGTTGACTTAAAAAATGTAATGTTAGTAGTTTTATCAAATGAAACTTACAATTTTAGACCTTGAAAAATTTTAATTTGTAAGCTGCACGGATTATTTCCCAAATACGTATTACATAGCTTGACACAAAATTTAAAAGTTCGTTACTAACATTAGTAATAATGTCGATTCGTTACCAAATTCGGTACAAGAATCAAAGTTCCTTGTTGAGATGTAGCTTTTACCGTATCACATATGATCATTTATAGGTTGCTATTTTTATCTATATAAATCGCTAAACATGTTTTATTTCATACGTAAAATATATAAAAATATAATAATAATAATAATAATAATAATAATATAATATAAATATAAATAAATAAATACTTCTTCCATTTCAATTTAGTTGTCATTCGACAAAAAATACACAGTTTGAGAAAACATCAACTTCTCTCTTACTTTTTGATAAGATAACAATTTTACCGTTAACATTTTACCTTTTTTTTATTTTACATATACAAATTAGGGGTATAAAAAATTTTTATCTCATCATCTTTATCTATTTATGAAAGTGAATAATTAATTTGGGATAACCCACAATGGAATACTAGATTATAAATGATGGATATAGGGAGTATAATTCATCAAATTTTATTATATTGGGAGGCCCCATGTTGCAGTTAATTAAACGATTAAGGGGTGCATAAGCGCCTTGTTTGAAGCAAGAAAAAATATATATATATAGATGACAAATTTAAATAATCACATACATATATATTTGACGTCAATCATAAAGACAAAGATGAACACATAAATTTGCACGAACAATCCGGCAATGGCAGTATTTGAATTTTACTACTGTAATACAAATTACTATCATTCCATCATTCTTGTTGTTTCTTGATCAACTATATATACATCTAATGTTGCTGCATCTCATCTCTCTCAAACCATGATCAACAGGTTTCACCTTCTTTCTTTCTCAAGATTCATTCTTGTTTTTCTGGCATTAGTTCTCGTTTATCAACGTTCTGCTTTCTGTTCTTGATCATTGGTTCTTCATTGTTCGTTGTTCGTTTATGTAATGTGCCAGTTTAAAATCTCAGATTAAAGTTTCCCTGTATCTGTTTGATGAAATGCTCCAAAGAAGTTTGGTTACATGACAGTTATTAGAAATTCCTGAATTAGTTGAAACCGGATTATAATCAGTCAAAGACTGGACAAGAATACCAATTATCAGTTATTAAAACTGGTGTTATTGATTGGCATGTTAATGTAATAATGAGTATTTGAGAGATCACATTGTGTTGTATTGCAACTGGAGTGATATAAAATGCGATTGGTGACATGTTTACAAACATTTCGGACATATATATGCCATGTTCTTTCAGCTAGCTAGAAACTTGAGTTCGTTTTTCGTTTCTTTTCATAACTTTTACTGTTGATGTGTTTGCTTTTATCATTGTCGCAATAACTGACAGTCTTTTAATCCGAAACAACCTTAAGATGACAAGTAGTCGATACTGGATGATGTTTTTAACTTTTGACTTAATGGCAAATGCTTTTATAGAGTATAAATGTTGCAGTTTTATTGGGACGAAAAGGATGTATGCTAATCATACTTTTCTTTTTGATGGTATAGAATCTGAAGAAGTTCCCTGCAACATGTACTTATTGATACTGCAATGAGATAAAGAAACATGGTTCACAAACTTGATTTGGTAATCATTGGAGTCTCTGTGGGTCTGGCTGTTGGCATAGTTATAGCAACACTTGTATTTCTTGGCATACAGTGGTACAGAAGACGCTCTCGTCTTCGAAGGTCTGCACATAACAGCCCCCCATCAGCACTACCTATACACATAATTGGAATAGACACAAGTAATGTCTTGAGTGAATCCTTCCCGAACTCTGCAACAGTTAAACTGACAACTCATCCTGCAAAATGTTCACCACTTGTGACACCATATAACAACGATAAAGAACTACTGGCATCTGTACCTGGGCTGCTGAAATACTCATACAGGTATGTGTGTTTTGACAATTAAATATGGTGTTATTTGAACTGTTTCTAGTAGGAAGATACCTCATGCTAAATGTAGGGTAGAGGACTAGAGGTGGCAACCTTGATCCATAATGAGTTCACTAGTAATGTTTTTCTTTTCTATCCTTAACAAAGTTATAGTGGTAAACAGATAAAAAAGATAACCTAAAAGAAAACAGGTTGAACGTGTGTATTTCTAATGCATCATATGAACTTTCCCTAATGTATGTTCCGTCTGATTTCTGACTCATATACTTTTCAGGGATGTCCAGAAGGCCACGAAAAACTTTACTACTATATTGGGACAAGGATCTTTTGGTCCTGTATATAAAGCTGTGATGCCTGCTGGTGAAATTGTTGCTGTCAAAGCTCTCGCTTCCAATTCCAAACAAGGGGAAAAAGAGTTCCAAACTGAGGTAAGGTCCAACCAAGTCTCATAATTACCGGTAAGTGGAGGTGGCAAGATGGGCGGGTCGGACAGGTTTGGTAACAGGTCGAACAGGTTCAGGTTGCAATTTTTGTATGCGTCATAAATGAGCGAATCAAGTTGGGTTGACCCTCAAACACTTTTTTGTCAATTAATAAATGTATAATAAAAATATAAACGATTTAGGAAGTTGTATGCTTGAATGCATAAAAAATAGAATATCAACAATACTCGACTTGTTTGACGCGAGCTAATTTTGTATTTGACGTGCTTGAGATAATATACAACGCACACCTACCCATTCATTGGTAATGGGTCAAAATTGCCACTTCTACTAAAAGACAAATCTTTATGTATCGTGACTGGTACTTGTTGTTTGTCTTACGATTTGAACGTCCTATTGCAGGTGTCTCTTTTAGGAAGGCTGCATCATAGAACTTTGGTGAACCTAATTGGGTATTGTGTAGATAAAAGGCAACGCATGTTAATATACGAATACATGAGGAATGGAAGCTTGGCCAACTTTCTATATAGTAAGTTTCATTTCTTGATATTTGGGGTTCTTTTTTTTCCGGTGCAGCAAGTAAAATGAGAAGCTTTAGCCATTATAATGGAAGTTTATCAAGAAACGTGACTTGATTTTTAATAAGTTCAAGGCCAATTGGAGGTGTCATTCTGTCGGATGTGTATATGAAAGTTATCACGTAATATTATCAAAATCCAAAACGACAATGTTTGAATGTGCTTTTGCTACTTGAAATTGTTACAATAACTTTTGATGGCGTTAAATGTCTAAAGAATTCTGCTTTTACTCTACCACATAATATTCAGTAGAGTAATATAAATGGGGTGTCATTCTGTCAGATGTGTATTTGAAAGTGATCACGTAATATAATCAAGATCCAAAACGACAATGTTTGAATTTGCTTTTGCTAGATTTTATTGTTACAATAAAATCTGATGGTGTTAGCTGTCTAAAGAATTCTAATTTTACTCTTACCACATTATATTCGGTATTTTTGCAGCTTGTATGAAACCAATTATCAAAACCTGATTATATGACCCTTGAATAATTAAATAATCTCAAGCTGAAGTGAAGTTACCCAAACACTAAATACTGAATATGAAATAATTATTTTCAAACTAATTAATGTCATTTTGCTTTGAAACCATGCTTAGATGCAGAGAAACACACCTTGAATTGGGAAGAAAGGCTTCAAATTGCTCTTGACATATCACATGGAATAGAGTACCTTCATGATGGGGTATATAACTATATAATATCCATAGTGTTTTTCTTATATGTAAAAAAGTTTATGTATATAAACTCTTCGAGCAGGCAGTTCCACCAGTCATACATCGAGATTTGAAGTCATCTAATATCTTGCTAGACCACTTAATGAGAGCAAAGGTGAGATCCCCTTCCAGAGATTCTTGTTTTCTGAGTTTTAAAATTCAGATCCTTAAGTGATTTGTTCAATTTGGTCTGATTAAATAGGTTGCTGATTTTGGCCTGTCAAAAGAAGAGGTTTATGATGACCGGCATTCATTCGTTAAAGGTACATATGGGTACATAGATCCTGTGTATATATCAACAAATAAATTCACCAAAAAGAGCGACATCTACAGTTTTGGGGTTATCCTCTTTGAACTCATTACAGCCATTCATCCACATCAAAATCTCATGGAATATGTTAATCTAGTAAGCTTCCACCATTAAATTTAGAAATTTTAAAGAATCTTGACTGATTATGAAGTTGAAATACAGTAGTATTTATGATCTAAAAGTGAAACTGAGTCGATTTTTGTAAATTTTCATGACTGAATTTGTTAAAAAGGCAGCCATGAATCCAGATGGTGCAGATGAAATCCTAGACAAGAAACTGGTGGGAAAGTGTGATCTTGAAGAAGTTAGGAGCCTAGCTAAAATAGCTCACAGATGCTTGCATAGAACACCCAGAAAACGACCTACAATTGCAGAGATTTCACAGGCTATAACTAAGCTAACGCGGAGGCATTTGGTAAGGGTGGAGAGTTGTAGCACTTTGTCTTTTGGAGGCGAAGAGTTCTCAGGGGTCATGGGTTGCATAGAGGTGCAACAGAATCAGTTGCAAAGATTGACCGGCTTCGATGAGAATTGATAAATGATAACTGAAGTAAGAGTATCTCCTCTTTGGCTCTTTTGGTTCATTTTCTGAGGTTTGACACTTAGTTCAAGTAGGTTTTTCTGTGGAAGCAAGTTGTATACACACCTTAGAGGATATCAATCATGACTGTAAGCCAGTTCATGGTATGCACACCATTAGAGAGTTAGAGGCAACATTAAAGCATGTCTATGAGCCAGAACCAGCGTATGTTGTCCCTTGTTTTTCTATTTGTTTGATGAAACAATTCTTAGTAGGTTTATATTAACAAATTGAATAGAAATAATGAAGTTAGTATCCGGTTAACATAATTTCCTATTTTGTGTTTTGAGTTCTGTTTGGTTCACATTCGGTACTAAAGCTTCACTCCACCAAACTTTACACCCAATACACTGGATGCAAAATGTCATCTATGCTTGAAGCTAGCAGCCTAGATTTACAAGCAAGGAATATAAGAGGTTCCGACCTACCATAATTAGGGTGACTTCTAAGTTTCAAACAGCCTAAAAGTCTTCACTCATTTCTTTTAGTTTTTAAGATTAATGAGAAGTTAACACCCGTTTTCCACCAAGCGAAACTCTCCAACAAAAAGGGAAGCAAACAAGTTTTTCAATAATCAAAACAAACAACATTCATTAAAAGGTATAACTTGCATGTATAACCAATATGTAACAAGTATAAACAAGTTCCGAAAGACGAAATAAAAAGTTGTTACAGTAGTGCATACTTGAACCCACATCTAAATACGGCCACCAGATGAGTGTGTTCACCAGTGAGTCTGAGTCAATCTGTCACTGGTTTTAAGCAACATAACGATTTGGAAGCCGAGTTCTTCAGGTTAGCAACAATGTAAAAGCTAGCAGTTCAGTAGATCAAAGCATCAAATCTTGGCTCGTAGAAACAAACCTGACTATTATACAACTGAAGAGCACAACCTGCAATCCAAGACCATGACTTTTTTTCCACATCATAGAGCAGACCTTTCCCCTGATTCCAAGATGTAAAAAGAATCAAATTATTTTGTCCAAAACACTCAAATCTCTCCGCAGATAACCGCAATAGAGATCTAAAGTATCTTGGCGGCATTCTAGTGACTTCAACCCACATCACTTTTGCATGATCTAACTCCCAAATTCTCATACTCTGAAGGGTACTGTAAAGGCCAACTCTTCCAACCAGAAACAAGCGCTTCTTCGTGCCTGCAATCAAATATCCATCTAGTAAAGATCGCGGGAACTTTGCGGGTATATGTTCCCAACACCCAGTGTCAAGCCGATACATCATCAACCCAAGAGGAGAAAGTGTTTCAAGATACAGTCTTGAGTCACAAAATGCCATCTTTGATGAGCAAAGATTGACAGCTGGCATCTTTTGGTGTACTGACCATCTATTAAGCTTTGAGTCGTATACTTCAGTTGGCAATGATTTATCACCATAAAGATCATTTGCAGCTATAATCTTAAACGATCGTTGCTTTCGGTCAACAACCATGGTCAACTGTCGTTGTTGGTTGTAATGCATAGTTGGTAGTATTCTACATGCTTGAGTGAGGGGATTACAAATTAAGGTTTTGAATGTTAACCCATCAAGACCCGAGAAGCAAACTAGCCCGCCTGATGATCCAACCAACCAAAACGCCCAATGAGGTAGGAATGTGAACGGGATTCTGTACCATTGTTTCAATGGTAAGCTAAAAACTGAACATTGCGGTGTTTGAGATTGTGAATTCTTCCAAAATGTGAGAAGGCAAGGCCCATGAGAAGGAACTTGTGAATGAAACTTTAGAAAAGCATTATCCTGCAAGATTGAATTCCACCTCTTACAAACCGAACGAAGACGGAAGATCATGAAAGGTGGAACCCGAGCCAATATTTCATTCAATAAATCCTCAGGTAACATAGCCCATATATCATCTTCCATCTGAACATCAGGGTGAGGAGGCTTGGCAATTTTAGAAATGATATCTTCATCAAAACCTCTTGGTTTCGTCTTAATCCCCTTCTGTTTAGACGGGCTAACATTTCTTGACCCGAGTCCTCGACTTATCGGGCTCGTGTTCCTTGAGCCACCTCCACCAAAGTAATTTACTTGCCTCCCCCCATCCTCACCCATCCTAACCAACTGGGTCATCAAATCTCTTGACCCAAAACCAGATGACTCACCAATTCCAACTCCAATCCCAACCACCATTCTCAACAACCCTAATTTGAAAACAAGTGCTTCCAAATCAGCAGCTGAAGACACCTCAATCAAGACTCAAAATTTATTGGTCCCTTATTAAGAAAACTTCATCTTTCTCAATTGGGTCATTATATCTGTTGACCAGAATACAAAAGAATTACCATTCCAATCACCACTTTCTAAGAAACCTAATTTTAAAAATCAATGCTTCTAAATCAACAAGTTGACAAACCTCAATCAAGATTCAAACTTTTCAATCCCCATTTAGAAAAGTCAAATCCTTTTTTCACATATGATTACAAAATCTAAACATTCTGACAAGTGACAACATCAGGTTCCTAAAATCCTCTAGGATTCAAAATTGAGTCTCTTTAAAAGATGCAAACTTGTACGGATCAACAAAAATAAGACAAAAAGATATAATGTTTTCAGTCAGAAATTACCTTCGATGGTGAAAAAGATTACTTTTTTCTTGAAGGATTCATCATAGATGTGAAATTTAGATTTAAATCAAGCTTTTATGGATGAAGGGGGATGAGCTATTGAGGTGTGGATAGAAACAAACAAAAAAAGGGTACTGGGGAGAGAGTAATCATTTGGTGTTGGGTGTTTCTTCTTCTGAGATTCCTTTTCTGGGGATAGTTGTTGAGAGCCTCTAAATTAATTTAGTGCTAATATAAAATCATATATAATCAAGGGTGATTAACAATAATATTATTATGTGTTATGTCCCCACTATTTTCGATTTAAATTCAAATGTTTGCCGCTATGATTAATCATGTTTTGATTATGATTATTAATAAAACATTATGAAAGGCTAAGGTCCTTTTCTATAATGATGTAATCCCTTATCTTCAAGCATATACTATCATTTTGCTTTAACTCTTTATATTATAACTTCTTATTATTATGCCAATTTTATTCTATAATCTAGTCCAATATTTCAATCATTATATGAATGTCTTGCAATTCACATTGGTTTGATTTGCAATTATTTTGATTAAGGTTCATACTCGATATACATTTGTGTATCAATTGGGTATAGCTCAAGTGGTATCGTCACCGTAAGCGTTCAAATCTCGCATGTGTGACTGAAAAGGTCAGGGATTCAAATTCGTGTCTCATTACATATGGGTGATTTGAGGACAGGTGATTTATCCGACGTTGATGCTTCTTGCGGATGAGACGAATTCGTACCACTGAAATATGATGCCGGAGTCAAAGGCCTTTAAATTACCATTCTTTTCAATTTACATTTGCTTATACTATATCATCTCGAATGGTAAATCTTTAGTAGGTTTTTTTTATATAAAATCTTCTTTACTTCAATGTCAAACTCATCGATAAAACCTCATTTACATTTTTAATATTTTATTAAGATCATGCATATCTAAATAAGAAAGAAAGAAAATGTGGATTACATCATTACATGACATGTGAGACCAGTTAGGATTAATCAACTTTCTCAATTTTCAAATATTCCTTAGTTGATCAAGCTCAATGAAGGTAGTAGGTTTTTAGGATGAGACATGAGATGATGAGAATATCTTGCAGACTTGCAGCATCTATGTATAATGTATTACCAAAATTCACTGACAGAGCCATAAAGGTCAAACCATCATAATAGGCCCGGCCCAATAAAAAGTGGATCCAAAATGCTTTTTATTTTCCCATATATATAAAAGTTAATTAGAACACGCAATGGTGAACGGTGTGTTGCGGGCTTGCGGGTGCTCTCTGGGGGTAGAAAAATCATGATCGGGATAGCGGACCAAAAGCTTGGAACTTGGGTGTGGGTCTTTTGCCGAAATGGAACATCAACGTCACCTAATCTCCACTTATTCATAACCATCAATCACTTCACAATCAAGACTAACAATGATTCAGTATCCACCGCGACTTGCTCACAACGTGTTCATGCTTATGGTGACACGCGTTGTTGGCTTCCACCACGTGAGCACAATGACTCGATCCATAGGCATCTAACAAATTATGTTTCCAAATAAAGCTCAGCAATAGTTGTCTAAATGAATAGTTCCTTGTTGATGATCTCGTATCTTATAAATTTCATTTGGGATCCATTTATAACCATCTTACTAGCTATCATATTCTTACTTGTTTTAAACAACTTTGATGTGTATTTGTTGCCACTAACACCATGACTTAAATAACTCATCTATATAATTTGTGGGACATAATAATAACGTACTTAAGATGATATGGGATAATGAATTAGTCATATACATTCATTCATATACTTGACCATTTCTAATACAGTAGTAGATGTCAAAAACAGTGAGTAATGTTAAATGTGGACCACCGATGTAATTTACAGTCTAAGGTACAAATTTATAATTAATTGTGGTCTCCATTTTTTCACATCAATATGTAGCATTGACTCCCTGAAGCTTAAATTTAATGATCATTTTATTAACTTAAGAAATCATTGTTTTTACTGATGCTATCAAGAAAGCTTCTCTGAAAGTTTTATAAAAGTTCATTGCAGGTAGGGGTGAGCATGAGTCGGTTTGGGTCAGTCCTTGGCTAAAACTGAAAATCGAACCATAAACTTCGGTTTTTGGAAACTTAAAACCGAAACCGTTCGATTTTTATTGTTCGGTTTTTTCGGTTTTGAATTTGGTTTTGGGTTCGTTTTCCGTTTTGACATTTTTTGAGTTTGGGCCAATGAAGCCCATTAACTTTTGCTAGTCATTTGAGGCTCAACAAATTAATTCAAGTAAATCATATTATCATACCATATGTTTACAATATCGAAAGTTGATAGCGAAAGTTCTGTGCGATGACTTGTACATTAACCATTTGAAGCTATGACTTTCACCTTCTTTCTTTTTTCCCGGAAGAAAATTAATACTCCGTATGTGGTTAAGCTTCAATAGTATAGTTTTATCGCCATGAAACAAGATTCCACCGACCGATTATTCAACAGCTATGACTTATACTACGACCAACATAGAATAGTATCACACAATACGACGATAGAAGTAACGTTGGTAGGTGATGGTGAAGGCGAAAAAACTTATCATAGTTGTTTGTGTTTTGTGTAGAGTATTAGTTTGCTTATATAAAAGTTATTTTAATATAATAAAAAAAAATTGTAATGACGGATGTGCATTATATGTAGTTAAAGTTTAGAAATATAATAGTAAAAATAGAAGCTCGTATGAAAATGTTACAAGTAAATTAAGGGCAATTTAGACAATTGTTTGTGTTGGGAATAAATTTAAAATCTTGATGGACATCCATTAATTATACGAGTATATATGTACTTGGAGATTGAAGTGATACATATTGAAACTTTAGTGTGCATCCGTTGGTAATCTGTCGCTTATGAGGAATATGAAAGTCGTCAAGAGAAGACAAAGGAATTGGCGACGGATATGTCGACACCATTCCGACACACCCATAAAACACACACCAATTCCAGGTGTTCGACAGTCCATTTTAACAACACACCTTTTTCTTAACAACAAAATAATAATGAAAACAAAAAAACAAAAACCAACCACCCAACTCAAAGTCGCAAAATAATGATCATCAAGTACACTCATCATTGGTTCATCAACACTTCCCCATACCCCCTTTAGCCTTTATTACCTTTCTACCTATTTTATTATTACTACTACTTTGATTTAAAGAAAAATATGGGCTTAAACTCAAGGACTAATTTTGTACACCGTGTTTCAAAATAAATGTTATCGGACAAAGAAAAAAATCAATTTAAGATAAGCGTATATATTAGTGTTGACCATCAATATAATTTTCAAATTTATTATGTTCAAGCATTTTGAGTAGTTGATTTTGGAAGAGAACTACATTCGAACATACCAAACTTAAAAAGGTGAACACGTAAATTGGTATGGAGGAAATAATTCAAAATATTGAGTAAAGAAGTACAATTGGTCATTATTTTCTCAAAATGGGTATTTATCACTTACAAAAATTAAGACGACTTATATATTTTCTGTAAGTTTTTAATATGTAAATAAATTTGATAAACATCTAAATCCCTTATAATTCATTTCCACTTTTTCCTTAAAACTTATCAATGAGGATATCGGAAATCCCTAAAATAACCCTTACACTAAATTAATGTAAGATATGTCATCATTTAAAATTTTATTTTTTAATTAATATATTTCTTTATTCTATACAATTAGTCAACTGATGCAATATGGAAACAATTATTTACAATACCTAGCTAATATGTAATAACGATAAAATTAAATTTCCAACATTCTTATATCATGATGAGTAAAATTTTGGAACGAGTAAGTTTGGATTGACTAAAACAAGTTCATTACCTAAAAGTTTATTTACCATACATTTTGACCATTCAAGTGTTTGAGATTTAGGACAACCGTTAGTGATGATTCGATCAAAGGGTTACCCAATACACACACTCACCTAATAAAAATATTTTGTTGACTCATGTCATGGTTTTTGTATGAGAGCATATCTCGATAGCTTAATTAATTAAATTAACAAATTAAATTATTACTTAAAAGAAAAAAAAAAGTGACCATTACATTAACGACGATTGATCACTGATATAATCATGAATTATCAATGATAAAAGTATGTTATTATCTTTACCCTCAATAATTGATTTAATTTTTATTAAGGGAGTACACGCAATTAAATTTTTGAAAAAATAAAATTTGAATTTAATATTTTGGTTTCTTTATTTTCAGTCTCGGTTCGGTTTCTTATCAATTATCTCGGTTATAACCGAATTTTAAGTATACTCACGATAATAACGATGACTTTTAATTGATTGTAACTCTAACCCGTGTTTCAACACTTACTAATTTACTATGAATAAAGTAAGCGTTCAAATATAAGTATCAAACAACCTTTATTATCCAAAACCGCAAACTAATTAACACTATGGCTTACGTGTAAAGTACCGCTGCATTGCGCGGGTACCGTACTAGTCTTTAATAAACACCGTATAGTCACTTAACGAACTCAAAGTTAACGAATGTTTTAGTGTTGGTTATTATTATTTGGTTAAATTAATGAGGCTAATCCGAGATTATATATATCAATATATAGTTAGCTTATCAAGAATCAAACCCGTCTATACTTCTATCTATTACTAATATATAAAGCATCTTCTTGATGATTTATATTTAGTAACTTTTTATATTTTAAGACTTAATATTGCCATTTTTAATTTATGTAACTTTCATTTAATAATAATTTTTATTATAATCAAATCCTTTTCACTCTTCGCTATCGAAACTCGAATATCTAATTACATGCACAAGAAACAACCGTTATATTGAGCCACTATCATAAATTACTTATCGGTGAATAATAAACTTAATACACATTGAGTGATAAATTATAACAAAAATTTTCATTCTACTACATATCTTTACCTTATCTTATGTGCTTTGATAATGATTTATGAGTTTTTTGAAAGCGTTCACCGGTATAAAACAAACAATAATAAAATATTACACAAGTAATTTTGAAATGGTAGTAATCCGTATACCATTGTTTAAAGCCATACGCCGCCAAGGCACCAAACATGTAATAAGTTGTTGTACTATACAACATTGTAAAGCATTTTTAGTGGTGTATGACTACAAACTAGTGGTGTACGAATCACTTCCCATTTTGAAAGCGTCCACGTATCAATACAATGTTATTATATATTAGTGCATTGATAGATTAGTTAACACGAATTAGGTGATGCATAATTTGAACCAAGCTAAGTTACTAAATTTTAGGCTCAACTAAAAGTGTGGGGTTTTAGGGATTCGCGCCAAACGCCCATAGCAGGTTCCAAGGGGTAGAGTGACTGCGATCCAAAAACAACAATGAAAAATGACCATGTTTAATGCATCCAGGAAATAGTTTTCAGACAAATAATTGTTTATAACCGCCGTTTTGGCTTTCATTGATACATATGCATCACATTTTCGAAATGCATAACCATTTGAGTTCTAGATTTGATTGCCTAAATCGTTGACCATTATATCTCGAATTTTCATACGACGGATTTTGTGAAACCGTATAATTCTAAGGTCAAAATATTGTTATTAGAAAATAAAAAAATATTCATTCATTTGAATAAATTCCCATGTTTATACTAAAAAATATCATTTTACCACATTTTTTTCTTCACGTTTTTAGAAAAATATATAATATTTCTCCAAGTAAAATAATTGGTAAATCTAATTTGGTATACCTAAAAGTGGACCTTCAAATTGAATTGGTTAATTAAAAAAATTGATTGGTGTAAATTAAGAGAGAAAAAACGCAACCACTCAAAACTTAAGATCTATTTGTATGTCTGTGTAAACAGTCATGTTTAACATTACTCTTGACCTAAATCTTTTCTTCTATCTCATATGAAAATATATATGATTGGATTAGAAATTTTTGTCGTCATTGACCCATTTTTATGCATATTAGATAATGTATCCTAATTTAACCAGTTTAGATATTGTTGTCATTGTCGTTGTCGATTAAAATAACCCACAATATATATACATCCGAGTGTTGGGATAGTGACCAACAAATATGACATTGCGGTCCATGATCAGATATTTTAATTGCCGTACATAGACATTTTCTTTACGACTGATTCAACAAGTTTATAAAACAACAAACTAGTCTACTTTTATACAAATTATACTAACAACAATATAATACAAAGACCTAACATGTATAAGTTCCAAACCCTTACATGTGTACATTTCTTTATGAGTTGTTTTATTACATCTATCGTTTTAAATAAGAGTCACTACATCGTTTGACCAAGAAAACAATTGTGTCTAAACATTTCGTTGCCCTAATAAGTTAAAATGTTTCACATAGTATAGTCTATTATATTAATCAATATGTTTAATGACAAAAATGTGAAATCTTCTGTATATATCTATAACTATATCGACGTTTTTAAGTACTTATCATTGGTGGGTTGGCCCCTACCATTCACCGTTTCATTACATGTCATTTTAAGAGACTGAATTATGCTCGAGTTTTATTTAAAACACTATCACAGAGAAATATTTTACCTTTTTGTTGATGTATACTTCGTTTATAATTGTTGATATACTTCATATAAAATCGCTTTTATCGGTTTGAGGGGAATAAATCAACTAAAAGGAAATAGTTTTATTTTTCTTTTTTACAAAGTCAAACACAGACACAAATTTTTTTAACCTGCATATTCATCGTTATAAACAGTAAAAAACGACACTCTCTATGCATAAAACATCTTCATTAGTGCTTCCGCCTGATAGCATATACGGTAATAAATTAAAGCTTCGGTTTTTACTTACCTACATTGCTTCCTCGTTAATTCAATTATCATACAAAAATAAATGTACTAAAATAATTAATGTTCAACCTCTAAAACCGATACGTCTGTCCAAACATTAAGTAATACAGTATTAATAATGTTATAGAAAAAGAAATAAAACAGTAACGTTTAAGATTTAAAGTTGAAACAAAAACAGTACCTAACATGGATCCAGAACAAAGTGAAATAAATTTCACCTGCTTAGACACGTGGCATTTAGACAGCACGGTTTACCTCATCACCAACATATAAACTCTTTAAATTCATTTTATTACACGTGCCTCCCTTTCGCCTCCCACGCCGGAAAATTCTCTCTTACTTCTTTCTTCAAAGTTTCCAACCCCAAATCTAAATCAAACACCAACCCAACACTAATTTTTTGAAATCTTTCAACCCCTTTTCGTAAATTAACAACCTTGATTTTCAATTTGATCATGGGTGGCATGACATCGACTATGGCGGCGAAATTCGCGTTCTTTCCGCCGAGTCCGCCGTCGTACAGGGTGGTGGTGGATAACGCCGGTGAGAACAAGCTGGTGATGACAGATGTACCCGAGAGAGGAAACGTCGACGTTTTGAAGCTGAAAACTAAACGAGGAACGGAGATTGTAGCGGTTTATGTTAAGAATCCGGCAGCAACTTTAACGTTGTTGTATTCTCACGGTAACGCTGCTGACGTGGGTCAGATGTATGAGCTGTTTTGTGAGCTCAGTCTTCATCTAAGAGTTAACTTGATGGGGTTAGTTAATTTTCTTTCAGTTTTTTCCTGATTAAAAATCAAATCTTGAATCTAGGGTTTTTTTAAAAAGGACATCTTTTTAGTGTTTATCATTTGAAATGTGGTTTTATTATGTTATTGGGTTATTTGAGTGTTTTTAGGGTTAGGTTTATTGTTGGGAATTGGAGTAGTATTTTAGAGACACGAAAAGGTAAAAACTTTAGATGTAGTTGTATTGATGGATGCTAGTGATTTGTTTTGGTGATACCTAAGTGTGGGATCTGAATTGGGTAGCACTAGAACTGATTGGTCGGATTGGATATGCGTAATTGTGTATGGTGATGCTGTTTGGTTTGTGTTTATATCGGTACAAGATCCTTAGCTGGTGGTGGGCTGGAATAAGTTAGTAGGGTTGCATTTCTCTAAGATGTTAAAAGGATCGAAAATTTGAAACAAAAAAGATGAGTGATTTTCATTTGGAATGTGTTTCGTGGCGTCAATTGGATTGCAAGATGTTGTGATGTTGTATATATACGAGTTTAAGATCTTTAAGTGGTGAACCGCAGCAAATGTGTTGCCAAGTGGCATTTCTCTAAGATTATGAAAAGAATTGTCCATTGACTGTGAAAAGATTTGAACGATATCAAGTGAAGCCGCATTTCTGTTAGGTGTCGAAAAGATTGATAATTAGGAAAAATTTTAATAATTAACTTTTGAAATGTATAATTATGGGCCATTTGTTTGATTTCAAGAACTTCCATTCACTTTGCAATAATTAAAACAATATCAATCGAAGTTCTTCTGTTTAATGTTTAGAAAATGTTTGTTGTTTTGCTTGTGGCCAGGTATGACTATACTGGGTATGGGCGATCTTCTGGCAAGGTAATATAATATAATCCGAAACATCAATTGATAATTTGCATGAACTTGGTATGGTTTTGTTAATATTAATTTTGGATTTAATTGTTTTTCTAGCCAACCGAGCACAACACATATGCCGACATAGAAGCTGCATATAGATGTCTCGTAGAGACGTATGGTGTTAAAGAAGAAGATGTTATATTATACGGCCAATCTGTTGGTAGTGGACCTACTCTAGATTTGGCATCACGTTTATCAAGATTAAGGGCCGTTGTTTTACACAGCCCGATCTTGTCTGGACTTAGAGTCATGTATCCTGTGAAACGAACATATTGGTTTGATATATACAAGGTTGTCTCTCTTATAAAAGTTACCAGTCTTATGTTTTTCTTGACTGTTCAGTTGTTTGTGGGGATAACTTCTTCATTGATGCGTTTGTTTTTGTGATGCAGAATATTGACAAGATACCGTTAGTTTGCTGTCCGGTTTTGGTGATTCATGTAAGTGTTATATATACTTCTGCTCTAGTTTTTGAGATTCTTACCATATGTTGCAACATTCGTTGTTTATATTTGATTAGTTCATGTTAAGATCAATAATCACACACAAAATAATAGTTGCAGGGAACAAGAATTTAGACACATTTATTACCTAGTTAAGTAATTTCCTGACATTCACAATCTTCGCTAGGATTTGTTTACATGACTCCATTAATTATGAAAAAATCATCATAAAAGTTAGAGGTATCGATTCAACACATTTATATGTTGATTGATTAAGGTTGTATTAAAAGGGTCAAGTGAGTAAGCCTTAAAGTAGTTAAATGCGAAATAGACATATATATAAGCCTGCAAAACGACCAAAACACATATTAACATCCATTTTGTACCGTAATATGTTTAGGGAGTAATTCATAATACATAACATGCCTCTTAATGTCAAAATGATGTAGGGAACTGCAGATGATGTTGTAGATTGCTCCCATGGTAAGCAGCTTTGGGAGCTTTGCGTAGAGAAATATGAACCATTATGGGTGAAAGGTGGGAATCACTGTGATTTGGAGCTGTATCCAGAGTACATAAGACATCTTAAGAAGTTCATATCAGCTGTTGAAAAGTCGGGCCGATTGAAAAACTTATCCGGTTCCCTCTCAGATAATGGCGATAAACACCGGATTAGTACTGATTGTAGAGATAAACCCAGACCTAGCACAGATCGACTAGATCAGTCAAGGCCGAGCACAGACGTTAGAGAGAAATCAAGGTCCAGCATTGATCGTAGAGAAAGGTCTAAGAAGAGTGCAGAGAATGTTGGGAAGTCAACAAACGCCATTGAGCAGCCTGAGAAAGCAAGAAATAGCATTGACAGGTTGGGTTACGTTTCACTGGTTCTTTTTTTTTTTTGTTTCTCTTGAATGACATATTTGTATGGTGACTAATGTGATAAATCATAAATGGTGGCAGGTTTGGAGGTATGATGCGGTCTGCCGTCTTGTGCAATATTGATTGTTTCAGGCCTAATGGAGCACCGGGCGTAGGAAAATCATAATATTTTGGCAGATACTGGGAATGAGATTGGAAATTCTTTCTTAAGATCGACTGCAGCCGGAACGGCGGTATCAGAATCAAAAAAATTCCGGGCATACAAGAAAGGGAAAGATTGGAGAAATGATGTAATATCTTGTTGATTAGAGTTTTAGGTAGATAATGTATCTTAGTGATTTGGCCAAACTAAATATTTATTCATATTCCCAAGCTCTTTATATCAATTGTCATGAATCAAGATTCTGAGTAGTTTATCGTGCAGCATGATAACACTATGATGAACAAGTAGTACTAATTCTGTAATTTGTACGATGAAGTGTTACGATACAATGATCAAATTACTGCACATTATCAGTATACAACATACACTGGTGCTACTGCTTATGAAGCTTGAATAGTTGGATCGCCCAAATTCTTTCACCAGTAATGATTCGCTGGATAAAATCTCTAGATCAAGGCAATATTGCAGTAGCAGTGGCATGCAAATCGTTATGGCCAAAAGAAGCAAGTCACTTGTAAACCTAGGAAAAATTAAAAGAAATCGATGAATGGGTCCCGCCCAAGCAGTGAAACGAAGAAGCGCTATCCCAGGCAATAATTTAGTGAAGTCCGACCATCACCTAATTGACCTAATGCAACAAAGATCACAAATTAAAAGCAAACAGCATTTAACTAGATATGATAGTTGATATCAAAATACCCGGTCCTTGTTTATGTAAGTCCCATGTGTGCTACTCAGATCATAAACAAAAGCACCACCAGGTCTCTTGAACTGGAGAATTAGCATATGACATTGAGTTGAAATTCCACTGTTAGATACATTAACAAACTCATATTACTCGCTCGGTAAGGGTCAAAAAATCACAAAAAGAGCAATAGATACTGATAACATAAAAGTTATATACTACTATGCTGTAGATTGTTTTTCATGTATACTGCTGCTTAACATAGAAGATGGTATCCGAAGCTTACCAGCATGAAATCGTTGGATGTTGATGGTCAAATTTCCAAAGATCCACTCGCCCCAATATGTAAGCTCCCTTCTCGTACCTAAATAAATACAACTCAACAAAATCACAACAAAATCTAAAGTACAGCCAGCATTTTGCATCCTATGTCACACATTGGATATTTTAAGCATAAGTTTATACAAATTCAAATCATAATGAGATGTCATAATTCAGAGCCAGGCCTGAAAAAAGTAAATGATCTTGTGTTTTTGGAATACCGAAAAGGTGAAACTGAATGACCTTTTATTTGATAACAAAAGGATACTTACGTCATTTTACCTGCTAGAAGTATGTTATAGCAAATACACATTATAAACTAAAGATAAAAGAAGAAATGTATGTCAAATAAATAAGAAGGTCAAGTTTGAAGTTCTATTCTTTAGAACTAAACCTGACTCCTTTTTTCCTTTGGGAAGGAGATTATGAGAAAGAGTGTTACTCATCAAACTATGCAAGCCATTGAAGTCAAACAAGCTAGTATATCGTAGTCAAAGATATTTAATGAGTAATGTATACCATCCCAAAAAAAAAACATTGAATTGATTAAGATTTTATAAAACTTCAACTAGTTAAATTTAAAACAAACAGTATTATAACGTCTGAAGTACAAGTTGGACAAACCATTGATGGAGCTGGAAATTGTGAATTATCATCCTCATGCATGAAGCAAGTCAGTTCAAACTTCAGGTCCAAACCCACCACCAATTAAATTATTTTTTCCGAAATATACACTGTTTTGATAATCATCTGACTGCATAGACGGGTTGCACCTCTTGCTGTTCTTCTAGTACCTCTTCATCGTCAAATATAAAGTCAATATCATCCACATACCCTGACCATACCATCTCACATATTAACTCATTTAGCTTCTCATAAATCTCATTGCATCTAGGATGAGCTTTATCCCCAATTGTAAACATATGCAACTCAGATTTCACCTCAATCCAGCTACAGCCCGGTTCTTTCTTTAAACCAATATGTCTCATGTTTTTTCGAATCTTTAACACCTCTTCCCACATTCCAGCATCAGCATAGATATTGGCTAAAAGTACATACGCACTGGAATCTTGTGGGTCCAACCGAAGAAGTGAACTAGCTGCCATTTCAGCCACCTCTACATTCCTTTGTAACTTGCAAATACCGAGTAGTGTTCTCCAGATAACATCATCAGCCTCAATTGGCATATCATTGATAAGCTTTAGGGCCTTGTTAACTTGACCTGACCGTCCTAACATATCTACCATGCATGAGTAATGTTCTAATTGAGGGTTTAAGTTGTAATTACTAAGCATCGAGTCAAAGTAATGTAACCCTTTATCTACAAGCCCCATGTGTGCACATGCACGAAGGACTGACACGAAAGTAGCATGGTTTGGTTTCACATTGTTGAGTTTCATGGATTCAAAAACACGTAGAGCATCGTTTCCAAGTCCATCGTTAGCGTATCCACAGATCATGGCATTCCATGTAACGAAATCTTTATTTGGAGATTTTTCAAACATTAATGTTGAATCTTGCATGTTCCCACATTTTGAATACATGTCAACAAGAGTGCTGCAAATGAACACATCAGATTGCATTTCTTGTTTAATGATTTGACCGTGTATTTGTCGTCCTAAACTGATAGTTGCCAAATTCGCGCACGTGTCGAGAACAGTTGCAAAAGTGAAATTATCAGGCTTAGCTCCCACTTTTAACATTTGAGAAAAGAATTTTTGAGCTTCTTCACTTTGTTCTTGTAATGAGAACCCTGAAATAATTGCATTCCAAGACACCATTGTTTGTTCCCCCATTCTTTTATGGAGCTTTTCTGCATCTTCAACATTTGAACATTTGCAGTACATATCTACAATAGTACTTCCAACGAAAGATTTTAAGCCCATTCCGGATTTTATTATTCTACCATGAACTTCCATCCCAAAATTCAAAGCCTGCAAACCAGCACATGCTTTCAGAACACTACCAAACGTGAACTCATCAGGTTCCAAACCCGAACTTAGCATCCAAACAAGAATTTTAAGAGTTTCAACTACATTTCCGTTTTGCTCATAAGCAGCAATAATCGCATTCCAAGAAACAGCGTCTCTCATCTGCATTCCATCAAACACGCGACGAGCTTCAGCCACAGCTCCACATTTTCCATACATATCAAGAATGGCATTTTCAACACAAACGTTGGACTGATACATACTCTTGATAGTTAACCCGTGTAACTGTACTCCACTTGTATATGATTTGATCACCGCACACGCGCTAAATGCACCTGATAAACTAATATCATCAAAACCAAGACTGGAGTTCAACAAATTATGGAATAAATGTAACGCTTCAAGTCCTTGATCAACACGAGCACAACCTATAATTATGGCATTGTATGACTGTAGATTATGGATTGATAATTTGCAAAATAGTTTCTTGGCATCACATAGCATACCACATTTTGCATACATATCTAAGGTTGCAGTCCCTACTATAGTATCAGAACCGAAATTCATCTTTAGAGAATGAGCATGTAATTGAGAACCAAAACTCATTGCAGATAAGCTTGCACATGATCTAAAAAGACTAGCATACGTTGATTGACTAACTCCTAACCCTTCTTTCTGCATATTCTTAAATAGTTCCAAACCACTTAGAAGCTCATCATTTTGAACACAGCCTGCGATCAAAGCACTCCAGGATACCCAGTTTTTCACAGGCATTTCATTGAAAAAGTTAACAGATTCCTTCAGTCTCTTGGACTTTGCATACATGTCTACAGTTGCACTCCCTGCCACCACATCATGAACAAACCCCATCTGAACAGCAAGTCCATGAATTTGAACACCTAAACCATTATCCTCCAAACCCAAACACGCCTTCAAAACCACAGCAAACGTGGTTGCATCCAACCCCACACCCTCTCTTCTAATCCGCATAAAAATTTCAACCGATTTCCAACAACTACCGTTCTGTAAGTACCCTGAAACCAATGAGTTCCATGAAACCACATCCCTCTCATTCATGGAATCAAACATCAGCTGAGCCATACCCATATCCCCACTATCAGCATACCCAAAAATCATAGCGTTCCAAGAAACTGTATCTCTTTGAGGCATTTTATCAAACACTTTACGGGCATAATCCATGTTCAAACATTTTATATACATCTGGATTAAACAATTGGTAACAAAAACAGTAGGTATGAACCCAGATACAATCATGTGTGCATGTGCTTGTTTGCCATGATTGAGGTTCTTTTGATGTGAGCATTGTCGGTAAATGTGGGAGAACGTTTTTTTTACAAAAGTGGTCATGGGCTTGGGAATTTGGAAGTTGTGAATTAATCGTATGGGAGTAGAGTAATGTCTGGAAAATAATGGAACTAACATATTGATTCAGTTTTCAAATTCGCGACAACATCTGTTGTTTACTTGTGATGAGTTTTCATGTTAAAGATCATAATTTATCACAACTATTATGATTCAGCCAGTCATCTGCTAAATTGTGATTTGTGAAAGTCGCATTTTACTAATCTAATCAAATACTTATAAAGTGAAGTAGTTAAATTTAAAAGATGTCAAAAGTAGACTAATTAAATGTGTTTTCAGATGTTTACGTCATTCTACACAAACGCATTTTGACATGTTCGGTCACAACGAACTGGCAAATAAACTGATCGGCTTCTGGTTTAAAATTTCTAAACTTGCAAACCGGCTGCAACGCTGATTTTCATCCATTGTGTTGTCATGATATGTTTTTGTAGTAATTCAGAATGCATAACATGCCTCTCAATATCTATGTGATGTAGGGAACTGCAGATGACGCCTTTATGAAATAGTTTTAACTACGGTATATAATTTGTTTAAGTGTCAAAAGATTCATAAGATACATATCAAATACTACTGGACCAATTCATGATTGACCATTTACATCATAAATCAGCAACAGGTTTCTAGTCACAAAAACCACTTTTCACTAAAATGCAAGAAAATTGCTGCATATCAGTGATCTTCTCAGTTCTTCAAAGTCAGAGATTTCGATTTCCACAGTGTGAGGATGTTTCGTCTCAAATCATTAGTACACAGATTCTATGTTGACGGTAAATTGGCGAATGTGGTTTCACCAGGAAAGCTTTGCCAAATACTTCTGACTCAAATCAATATTGCAGCAGCAATAGCACGCATGCACATCATTGAAAATGACAAGGGAGTCATGAGTCATCAAATGCCATCTGTAGTTAGTATCCCAAACGATCATTTAGAGAAGTCCGGCCATCACCTGATTGACCTGATGCGACATAGATCACAAATTAAATGCAAAAAACATAAATTAGTGGAGCTAGAAATGAGGGAAGTAATGTAAGTTCCGCTAGAAATGAGTGGAGCGACCCACACGCACATCCTTTGTTCATCTTTTTCGGATTTTTATATAGACAATGTGCTAGATATTAAAGTTCAAAAAAATGAATTAAGGATGAGAGTGTGGATCGGTCCATTTGACTGGAGTATAATCTTTTCTCAATACGGCTATTAAGAACGTTTTTATGCAACAGAGTACTCTTCGAATTACTTTCAATCGTTTCTTTTTTGGTTAACTCATTTATCTTAACACATTTAACCGGCTAGAGAAAAACATAGCCCAAACCCAACATTTTAATAAAATATGCATATAATCCATCATGGACATTAAGCATTACGCTTCATGTACAGTAAAAACGGTATCAAAATATGATTGATCAGAATCATTTTTACCTTTTGGAGGTACCCAAGACTCGTAATCAGTTTCACCATCCAAAAATGGAGGCTTCTCGGGACCAAGAACCTTTTTCGCCTTTTTCCTTCCTTTCTTTCCTTTATTGTCGGCCGTAACAACCTCACCAGCATGCATTTCTTCATCATCAGTTGCTTGAATTCCTCTTGTGTGCTTCAACAATAATGCTACAGCATCTTCGGCCGCAATGTCAAGTCCTACAGACGACTTATCGACATCCGAATTTTCAATTTTGACCTTATCCACCTCTTCAACCTGTTTTCTCTTCCTTATTATAAGACCAGGTGCTGCATTTTCGAGTCCCACATCCACATTTGATTGAGCACTCTCTTTGTTCTCCAAAACTTCCTTCCTGTCTTTATAATCCACAAACCCATCTGATTCCTCGACAACCAAAGGAGCTGCCTCTTGGGGCTTTTTCGTTTCTTTAATATCTACAGCCCCAAGCCATTGGGGCTTAGTAACAGTATATACAGGGGCTTTTGACTTTGCAGCATTTGTTACTACCGCCTCAGATGAACCCTCACTTTTGCTTGCTTTTGTAGTGGCATCATCAGTACCTTGTTTTTGGACGGTTTTAAGCTTCTCAACAGATGGCTTGTCTGTATTTGGGGGTTCTGGAATATTTAGCTTTCCTTCACTAGCAACTGATGCCCTTTTTCTAGCAGCTTCTCCACCAGGATCGGCTATTTTCAGCAGGTATAGTACTCGTTCCAGCTCTGACTGGAGTTCGTCCAATTCCTTCTGAAGTGAATTTGTTTTGTCATGCACTGCAATAGATATATAAAAAAAATACTTCTATGTTAGGAGTTCCATTTTGCTGCACAAACCTTGCTTCCATGTAAGGGCATTTTTGTTGCTACAGCCGTATTAAAAAGTTTAAGAAATGAAGTCAATATCATACCTAGTTGACACGAAAGTCCAGACATAAATGCATCCAGTTCATCTTTAGGTTCAGCCGATGGGGCAGCCGCAGAAACCACTCTGTTCTTCTCATCAGCAATCAATTGCTTCTTCTCCTCAATTTGTTTATCGAGGGCATCCTTCTTGTCTAAAAGAGAATCAGCTGTTTCAACTGACTGGCCATTTGCACCCTTCTGTTTGGTTGGTTTCTTCCTTGTTCGGTCATAGAAGTCATCGTCATCACTGGCATATTTTGTAATGGAACAAATTCATAAGGAAAATCATGGTGTAACAAGAAATCACATATATAAATTTTCTTAATAATTATACCTCATATATTCGTCTTCATCATCCTCGGCTGCGCCTTTCTTCTTACCATGCACTCTCCCAACACGTGCACCCAAACTTTCACGAATACTTTCATTTAGAGTTTCCTCCAAGTTTTCAAGTTCTTCAAGAACCTAATCCAATTCATTCAAAAACTTCCTATAAATAATCGTGTATAACAGTACAAAAAATATTCAAAGCAAACTGAAAATAAGAGTAATCAAACAGCATTAAGAACCTACCTGAGCCATTCTCTGTTCATTACGAGCAATCTGAGTCTGTTGGCCTTGTGTTAAACCACCTTGGGAAATGTCCTTAGCACGAATAGCATCTATTTCTTTCTTCATATTAGCAATCTGTAATCCGTAAATCAAACTTAATAAAAGAACGCTACAGATGAAGATTATGCTAGTGTTCAACATGTTCACAATAGATAAATCATAAATAATAAAGCAAAAGTTCAGCCGATTTATGTAAGATACATGACAAAATACTTGCCTTTTCAAGCCTCTTCAGTACTTTCTCACGGGTTTTCTCCTGCTTCTCTGTAAGTTGTCCCTTGAATGTTTGCCAGGTTATTTCATCGAGGTCATCCTGAAATAAAATCAGTTTAGTTACCAAGATTCCAAGACAAATCCACGAACAAATATAGAATGTATCACTTTTCTACTGTAAATAATTTAACTTCAAAGCCAATAGCAAGACATCTAACAAACCTCATTTTCTTCAACAGCATCCTCATCCATGCCCCACGAGATACCATCTGCAAGTGCTGCTTCTCTTTTTGCTCGTTGAAGTGAAGCTTCCATGTCACGCCTCTCTTCTCTCATCTTAACACTCTTAATACTTTTCAAATCTTTTTCCTTTTACAACAACAACAACCACGCAATGAATCAAATGCAATGAAAATGGATGTTTGGATAAGTAAATGTTGAACTATGTGTGTACTTCGATTATCCACAATATTTTTAAGTCACTGAACCAACAGGTCAATAAAGCAATGGATGTCTAGAGTTCAGATATGCCGTTGCCAAAATAATAGTGCATTGTAATTCCAACTCTTACTATCATAAAATAATAAAAACATCTATACTCTATACAAACATGCAATGTACTTACCGGAGGCATCAAGTCAGGTGGTCCTTGAAATATGTACAACCGAGTTGAACTGTAAGCAAAGAAAGCAAACTCAAAAAGCTGTATCAGAATTTGTTTTAAATCAAGGATATAACCTAATGAGAAAGCTGATACACAGCGACACAAACCCTTATGAGCTTACAAAATTAACAAACAAGCGTAATTACTTACTGTCCAAATCGAAGGACATCTCCAACATGCAGATCTACATACACCTTTTTCTTCACCTAAATTTAGAAATTAGATAATCAATAAAGAGATAACATTTTCACAATAATCCCATAGACTAACACTTGCAAGTTACAACAAGCAAAAGAATAAACTGCTATGATTTGTGAAGATGGTATAAAAATACCTGGTTCTTATTAATGAAAGTCCCATGTGTGCTACTCAGATCATAAATGAAAGCACCACCAGATTTGTTGAACTGAAGAACTAGCATAACATAACATAACATTATATGATTAAGGTCTAATAGGAACTTATAAATAAATACATGATATACATAGCTTTATGTATAATGCTGTTCAACATATAAGATTAAATCGAAAAGTTACCGGCATGAAACCGAGAAATAGTGGGATGCTCAAGAACAAAATCACAAAGATCAACTCTCCCAAACATGTAAGCTCCCTTCTCATGTCTAAGCAGATACCAAACAGTATAATTAGACATAAATTATTATATATGCAATAACTGATACAATTAACAGATTGAAGAATGAAGTAGCAAAATTAGGGATGTTACACGTCGAATTGATCGATGATTGAGCCATCTTTAAGCACTTCGAGGAAGAAATTATGGCACGGAGGCTCACTCCATGACGGAATCGTGTACGGAACACCATTGCCGGATGGTTTCTGATGTGTAATTTCCTTCTCTGACACATCAGCTTCTTCAACTGACGTAGAAGTAGCTGCCGGTGCGTCGGGACCGTCGTCGTCAGTGAGCGGCGGTTGATCAGGTGGTAGGGAAGTATCTGGTTGGGTAATTAGGGGAATAGGGGGGTTTAGGGGAGGTGGAGGAGGGGGCATAAGTGTATCGTCTAGGTTTTTGGTCGGAGGAGGTTCTGTTGCCGGAGATTGGGTGGTGGTGGTGGTGGTAGGGTTACGGGGAGGTGGAGGGCCCATGTCGGTCGTCATTATTTTGGGGTTTCAGGCAACTGGAAAGCGGTGGCGACGATCGACGGTTGGATTTTACAGAAGTTTGTAGAAAGTGAAACTGAATTAAAAAAACTTAAAGGACCTTGTATGTAGTAAGATAAAATAGGAGGTTTATTACGTGAATAGTTAAACCTTAAAGGATTGAAAGTGTAAATTATCGAATCAATTGGACTACTACTTTCTCGCGGATGAGATAAGGTGAGCTTTTTTTTACACGACTCGAGAAAAATGAAGACTCGAACATAAGTATAGGGTTGGATCGAGATGTTTGACTTGCAAACTCATCGATTTGAACCCATCAACTTTCTATTTTCTATTTTTAGGTAGGTTTAGCTAACTCAATGAGTTTTCGAGTTGATTCAATAAGCCAAATAAATTTTTAATTTAATATATAAATACACAAAGTGTTTAGTGATATTGTACGGATTCTATAAACGTTTTAATACTTATTTATAATATTAATAAATAATAAATTATTATTTTAGATATTCATTCATGTAATCTATTTGACCTATGAACTAAAAAATTCCTGAAAATATGCTGACCTTATTAGATAAGTGTATTACTTGGGCCAAGTTAAGATTAGCAGGTTTTGAATTTGGTTGAAATACTCAACCCAATTATAAAATCAGGTTGAGTTTGGATTGACTCTGACTCACCAACCTGATAACCCAAGCTGGTTAACCTGACTCAACTCAACACCCTTAATCTAATATTTGTAGTTTTGCAACCAAATTGCATAAGAGATCATTAAACATGATTAATGTTAATTAATCCAACCTTGTTCCGTATCAAACTTTGTGTGATATCATTTGTAAAATCTTATATTTATATCACTTTGTTGGGTTATGATTCTAAATTCCTAAGTTTGTCATAATGATAAGATTAGAATTATGTTAATATATTAGGTCATAACTGCATTTGACTTTATCATTAACGCTAATTTAAAATAAACCGGTATCTTTAAATTGCGAATAAAATCAACATAAGAGTTACATATGGACTTCTTATGACATCACTACAATTATGCCACCACCGTTTAGCCATGAAACTATATCAAGTATCGGGTGGTCGGTCCTCTTGAATTTCATCGACCGCTCTTCCTTTTATACCAACAATAATAATTGTTTTTGAACATCGATATCTGAAGCATCGTTGCCAACGTTACCTACTTCATTAGCTATGGCTCGTTATAAAATCTCATTTTCAATTAAGAGGTTCAAATTTGTTAGTTAAGTTAGGATATACCCACATCCACTTCTTCACACGATTTTTAATAGCTCTCCCTTGAACGTAACGTCCATGGATTTCATTGTTGCGAGTCACCACTAAACATATTGAGACTCGAGGGTAATTTTCACGTAATTTCGCGTATGCCTAAATCCAACTCCTACTAGTGTTGATGGATAACTTTGAGTTGCTCTTTGAACTTCAATATGTTGTCAGACTAATTTATCATCCCTGTAATCGACCTTCGATGATTTGTATTGATGTATGAGTCGTAGACACCAATTAGTATCACATCAAAGTCGATTCAACTGAATTTTACGAATGAAAAATCATATAAAAAAGACTAAAAAAACATAATTAAACTTCTAGAAACAAAGTAATCCAAAGTAGGTCGATAGGAAATAAAATTCAAAGAATTTGAAATTGAAAATGCATAAAATTGAGAAAACAAGAAAAAAAATAAAAAATAAAAAGAAACAGCAGCAGCATTTGTCAAAGACCGTGGGCCAAGAAGCAAAAACAAGTCTTCCTCGTGAAATTAGGGTTAGGGTTTCAGCAAAATTCAATCATGGCGGATATTTCAAAATCAGCTGATGATGATACGTCATCACAACAAAATGAACAGCAATTACAAACCCTGTATGCTCCTTCCAACTGTTCTAATTTAATTGAAGACGACGATAATGATCTTGTAAACGTGGATGATGAGCACCTACCGTACACTTTCAATTTCGATCCTTCTTCTCCTTTAAATTCATCGTTTTTCGTTCCTTCGTCATCGTTTTCTAATAATAATTACCGTCAGGTAAACTCGAATTCATGTTCTTGTTGCTCATCTGAACCGGGATCAGAATCTGATTGTCCATATTCCTCAACTTTTTATCCTGATTGTTTGTACGGTATTGATGAAGAATACGATCAAATGGATTTCATTACCGATTTGTTCGACTCTCGTGATGAAGTCGAACATGTTTCTGGCCGCTTTTCGAGTAGCCCTGTAGGAACTAATGATCATGTTCATGATGATGATGACTATGTTTCTAATAATATTGAGGAGCTAGGGCTAGGGTTAAGAGTTACTGGGATTGAATCGGATTCTGATACAGAAGAATTAGGTCAAGTTGATGATGGAAATGATGACGGAAATCGAACTACTGATTTAAATTTGGAACATTTTTGGGAATGTCCATCTTTTGATACTGATGATAGGATGGTTGTTGAACGAGAAGGAGGATTGAGCTCAGTAATTGATAGGATTGAAGAGATTTCCATTTCGTCTGAAATTTCATCAGAAGGAGATGCTGCTGTTGGTGCTTTGGAGTGGGAGATTCTTTTAGCTGTAAATAATCTGGAAAGAGATCTTGAGTTGGAAACTGATGGAAGTGGTGAGGGTTTTGTATACACACCTGAATTCGATACTTTAATTGGGCAATTTGTGGAAACTGTTCGAGCTTTGAGAGGTAGTCCACCTGCTGCTAAATCCGTCGTTGATAATCTTCCATCAGTAGCATTAAAGAAGGGTGATATGAAAGAAGATGATGATCGTGTAATCTGCGCAGTTTGTAAAGATGACATTTTAATGGATGAGAAAGTTACACAGCTTCCTTGTAGACACCATTATCACGGTGAGTGCATAGTGCCATGGTTAAGTATTCGTAATACATGCCCCGTTTGTCGGTTCGAGTTGCCTACAGATGACGTTGATTATGAGAGAAGCAAGAATAGGGTGAATGATGATGAGTTGCGAGTCGGGTATGGTTTTGAACTTTGACCTTGATCCTATAATGCTATGTCATATATAAGATACATGTATATAGTTTGATGTTAGTTTTGTTGTAATGCAAAAGGTTGCATTCTTTCTGGTTGTGGGATTTGGGTATATTTATCAAAAAAGTACTTGTGTTAAATGTTTATGTTGTTAATGATAAATAAATGGAAGTTCATGCATTGTCGAAGCATTTACGGCGTTGTCTTTCAGTTGATTTGCTTTCTGATTCCATTTGCTTTCTGATTCCGATGATTTCACTTTATAGATCCATTGAATTTATCTGGTAACAATTTTGTTTACATGTAGAGTATTTACCATTAATTGTTTCACTTAAATGTTATTCGGCCCTTCATAGGTGATAAATAGTTCAGCATCAGTATAAAATTTCTTGGCTATTCAAAGAAGAGGATACTAATTTTTTTTCGGCCTGTTAGCCAGACCAATAAACAGCAGTAATGGAAGAAAGTTAAGACAGCTAGGATGACAGTTTCCGTGCCTTATTAATTTTATCCATACGTATTAAATGTATTTTATGTTATTATTATTTCTTTTTTTATTAGTGGAAGGAGTATTTATCTGGTGGAAGGGTGCTAAATATTTAGCAGATTTAATAATTCATAGCTATGGTTCTGGTAATTGCTAACCTATGTAAAACATATATTTTCTTATTTTTTTTTATATTTTTTTTCAGTTTTATGCCGTTATTCGTGTATTCTTGTGTATTTTGTAATTATCACTTCTAGCACCAATCAATTCCCAGAGACTCAGAGAGATCAATCTTGAGGTTGCATTCATTCTGTAAGTCTTTGATTGATTTTTATGTCAAGATTAGAGTTGTATTAAAGATTGTTAGTGTCAGCAGTGTTGCCAATCAAAGTATACAAATGTGACAGCATACAGTATAGTACATGCATATTGACTAGATTGAGCCTCTCCCTCTATTATTCCTACAGCATTTGGCCTTACCCCCACAAGTGTCTTTGAGAAATGCAAGTACTTTGTGATCAAATAGGAACCCAAAAAATTACGGATAATAAGGTGAAGCTAGATTTAAAGGCTTATGAAGAACACTGGAAAATATATTATTTAAGTTGGTCTTAAGGATATGCTAGATATATAGGCTATGAAGAACAACTCTTAACTTTTAATTTTTTTTATCACACCTTGGATCATTTATAGGACTGTAGGTTGCACACTTGCTTGTCTGTAGGCGATAATATTTTTAAGACGTGAGCTTAATTCCCCATTCCCATATAAACATGTTAGGTCGATGACCATATTTTGTAAATAATTAGAAAGATCTATCTATTGTAAGTGTTCGATTTCTGTTCGTTCCTAGGTTGTTAGATGTATCATGGTGATCATTTTGTTACCAAATTACGTGCTTCTTGCTATCAGCTAGTATCAGCTTGCTATATAATAGGTACACAACTTTTTTACTATAGCTAAAGCTTGACTGTTCTGTTGTGTAACCCCAAGTAGCCCATGGTAGTTCTTGGTCCGATATAATCTAACGGCTTTCCTTTTTACCATTATGCGAAGTTGCAAAGTCCATTACCTTACCAACTATGTCATATGCATATGTAAGTATGTAACCAGGTTACTATTGCTCATTAGTCTATCGTTTTTTTGTGATGACATTTAGAAGACACAGTTGTCTGTTTCTTTTACTCTATACGCTTACACAGGCATGATAAATAAACCTAATTAGACCTTAGAGGGAGAAGGAAATTCCGTCACATGACAAATTTGTTGGAAAAGATTAGAGAAAAAAATGCCTAAAACATGCTCCAAACATTGAGTGATTAAGTCTGTTAGGTCAGGTATCTTCTGTCATCATAATGCAGTCACTCAAGTTTTGGTGTTACAAATGTCTAATTAGAATTTAGAATACTATTTAGATGATCACGAACTACTACCAATATATATAAACCTTCCAAAAAATGATTGAAATGCATAGCTGAAACACAGTTGCCATCAGATTCTTCCATTGATCTGGAATACCATACTCGCTCTTTAAAAGGTTGTTATCATAATCCGCTGGCTCTTATTGTACCCAAAGAGGCAGATAGAGAAACTTGTTTTTAAGCAGGGCATGCAATAAGTAATAGACACAACATCCAGACCTCAACTAACATCTTGTACACAGGTTTGAAACATAAATGGTGTGATATGCAGTAATCACTAGGAAATTCTGAAAATAGCTAAAAAGGTTAAGAGAAGATCCCGAAGAAAAGCTACACGCTGTTTAGGCTCTTAATTCATCAAAAGACGTAGTTAACAACTTAGCAACATGCACGTTTTAATGCAAGAACTTGTAGATGCTGTTAAGACATGTATAATGCCAATGAACTTGTAGATGTGTTAACTACATATTTTTGTTCATCTGGCTAAATATTTCTGAATAGTTTGCAAAGTACCCTTAGTACTTGAAAGTACCAGGAGAGTACATGTGATCAATGCAGCAGTGAAACAGCTCTGTACAAGTGCTTTACCATGATGTAAGTTTTTTGATTTTCTTTCATTCCATATGCATCCAAAAACACAACTGCCCCACTTTACACTCAATAATAAACCTGTAGCTGATATTTGATGTGTGTAATTATTATTAGGAAACATGATTTGGTGCAGGAGCCTCCTCATGTTCATGTTATCATGGTGTTTTGATTGCAAGTAAATAGATCAAATCGACTCCTAAAGTTATTGAGCAAATAATAGAATAAGAAAAAAGATTATATAGAAAATTAACAGATTGGAAATTTTGGCAGGGTATTTTTTAGCGGGTTAATTAACCGGCCAATCAGAACCATAACCCCCAATTTAGTGGGTAATGGCCCATTACTTAGTTTCAGAAAATGATGGATTATATTTCTCTTAACCAAACCTATTCAATCATAATCCTACCCATTCCTTACTTTCAAATACCTCTAACCAAGCACGCCAACTTATGTAAAGTGAATTAAAGAAAAACTATGGAGTAAATTTTATAGCCCTTTAAGGTTCTCAGTTGCAAATACCTACCTTTCTTTACCCTTAACATTACTCACAATCGCGTACAACTAACATTAAATATCATTTTTCCTACGTTTAGATGTTTTTAACAATTTTGTTAAACTACTTAGTAATAAGTCGACATTTGTACCTTTTATGTGGCGGATAATTTCGACAAAAGGACTATGATAAAAAATCCCTAATGTTCAAAATCGAGGGTGCAAATCTTTATTGATTTAAGAGTAGTCAATCAGATTCGAGTCCTAGTGATCCTTCTCAGTTCTAGAGTGGGTACAAAGCATGGATAAAATGTCACAAATCAAGTATCATTATCAAGTTGATCATCTAATTAGAACGAGAATGTCATTTAGATGTCGAAGCAGGACAAAACACTAGTCACTATCACTAAGTTTTTAGCCACACCTGACTCAATCGAATGAGCCAAACAAGGGTGGCTTTCATCTTCTATATTTAGTCATTTGGGTAATGATTGTAACTATTGAAAGGCAAATAATGTTACTACATAATCAACTTCTTGATCGATCATTTTAAGGAGCAAACTCCGATTATTCAGGTTCATATACAGCACCAAACGATAGCTACTCATTATGAGCAATGATGGTACACAATAGGATATATCATGTTAAAAAGTCCAGTTACATTGATCGTACTCCGAGCTATTTTATTTTCGATATTGATCCAAAACAGGAAAAGGATAAACACAGGATCATACTATAATTACTATATTATCCATGGATTGACTAATTTACGGCCTAGAGACATAAGTTAAACTTCATTAAATGTACTTAAACCTATTAAATATATCATAAAGTTCATTTGTTAAACTCACAATTTTGTATTATATGTTTAGGGGTAAGGTTCAAATGAGAATGAGATTTTGTGTGAGAATTGAGGAACCACTCATAATGCGTCATGTGTTACAATAACTCATTTCTCCCCTTGTTTTTTTAAAATCAAATATCTCACAAACGGTAAGTCGAAAAATCATGAAAATTGCACCATATTTTTCAGCGTTTTATCCTCTTCGATTTGCCGTCCTTCAAGGCATACTTTCGACGAATTTTTTTTTTTTGGGTTTTGTAAATGGTACAAAATTAGTAACACATATGTTAGTAGCTGATATCACATGTGTTGCTCACAGGTAACACACGTGTTACTTCATCGGTAACACATGTGTTAGTTGTTTTCAAAACCTATTACTCGACGGTAACACATGTGTTACTCAACGGTAACACATGTATTAGTTGTTTTCAAAACCCACCGAAAAACGAAAAAAAAAGTTCGTCGAAAGTATACCTTGTTACATCTAATTGAAGAGAATAAAACGCTGATTATTATAGTGCATTTTTTATGATTTTTTGACTTACCGTTTGAGAGATTAAAAATGTGAAGGAAAGAGAAAAAAATGACACATGATATATTCTGGTTGATTTCTCCATTCTCACTCAAAAATGTTGTACTCATTTGAACCTTACTCTATATGGGTATTAATTATGATTCATACCAGTATTAATTATAAAAAAATAAACTTTATTAAATGACCCTTAAATTATGCTCTTAGGGCATAAGTTAGATAATCTCAATTTGAAGACGCTGTTATAAGTAATGGAAAGGGAATCGAAATCGGTTAAAGTGTATTAGTAAAACATAATGACATAATGTATCAACATTTTTGATGTAGTGACACTTTTCTAACAGTGCATATGCAACAAAGTAACTTATGCAATTTGATTTCTTTTCCTTCTCCTTCCAATCCTTTTTTTCGCGTTCTTTACTTCTTGGCGTATCAAGATCAATCCTTCTATAGATTCTTTTGGACAAACTAATTGAATTTTTCACGTTCTTTACTTCTTGACGTATCAAGATCAACCCTTCTATAGATTCTTTTGGACAAACTAACTGAATGAAATAACTCTTATAGAGTTAGTGTAACTCTTATAGAGTTAGTGTTAGATATCTAAATAAATATATAAAAAAACCCAATGATACTCATCTCGAATGGGACATACCCGTTAGACCATAACTATATATATACTTGTAATGTCATCTCGATATCGTAAGATGACCATTTAGTTGGTTAATTGAATGTGATATCAAATTTACAACTTGCACATGTTTATGAAGAGAGTATTAATTTTAATTAATGGCTCGATTGTTCTATCATGATGATATGCATATATATTACCACTTGACATATGAGTACACTTAGATCTAAACTAATTAATAGGGAGAGTATTATAGAGACAGCATATATAATCTAGGAAAGATCCACACTAAAACAATAACAAATGATAAATGTGTCATCCCATAAAGTACATTAGTAGTATCCCTTTAATTGGTTAGAACATAAAACAATTTGCTTGAAACAAACAAAACGGCTTTATTATCCATGATCTTAGTGGAATAAGACTTTATTGTAAGTACGGTACGTAAGCATAATGCTTCTTTAGAAAATTCCACCTTAAAACGTCACTTAATATCAATTTGATGCAACATTATTAATTAATTAATGAACATGAACGTATATAAACTAGAAGTAGCTGTCCTAGCATATATATAATATAATAATTTACATACTTTGATAACAATCAAAAGGAATTGATCAACTTATCCTCTTTCAACCAATCATAGAATATGATATGATGATCACCTTATATTTTTAGTTTTATTTCTAATGGCAAATGTACATACATACATACATACATACCCCCTACTACATCTATGATATATGAAGACCTCCCTATAGAACATCAAACTTACACAACCACCTATATATTCTACATTTATGTCTTAAATAAGACTTGAACTCGAACACATTGAAAGATAAAACTTAGAATTACTTAAGATACCGCCAAGTCAAAAAGCCTGTATATGTTAATTTAATATTTGCTAACTGCTTGTCACGTATGATCATTTGTTAGAGAGAGAGAGAGAGAGAGAGAGAGAGAGAGAGAGAGAGAGAGAGAGAGAGAGGATGAGGTAATAGAAAAGGTTTTGTCTAGTGGGAGTTTTAGGTTTTGGAAGCCATAAAACAAAGTATATGCAATGTACTTTGTCCACAAGCTAAAGAGTCATAATGTTAATCATATTGGAAGGGACATCACATAAACCATATCTTTAGCTAATTGAGAACAAGATCAATGCTAGCTAACACAACAAACTACTTTTACCATATCAAGTAATGGGTGGGCCGGGTACCAAAAACTTCAGGATCAAAGTTTGATAATCTTACTTATTGCCTTAGCATATATTATATGGATGCATTACATTATTTCATAGGATAAACTTTTCTAATATATTGATTATTATATATACAAAGTCTAAGCACAAACGTTCTTTTTTCTTATGCTAATGAACAAAAGAAAACTACCAAAGGGACTTTTCCTTAATTAATTAGCAGTATGTGAGAAATCCATATATGATATATCAATAGGTTGTGGGTTCAAGTATCATTTGCATACAACATGTATATATGTGTGGTTTGTATATATTGTTGGATTTCCGTTCTAAAAATAAGTTGGTCTGACGCAGGCAGTAGACAAAGAAAGGATAAGAGTCCTGGTTTAGTAGAATACATGATTGTCGTGTGGAAATCGTGTGCCCTTCTCATTTTCTCTGAAGAAAAAACTCAAATCACTCGAGTGGGGTGCGCAAATGGGGTTAAAAGTAACCATAACCACAAGATATTGAAGTAGTATTTCCATCATACTAATATGAGCACCCGAGACTAATAAAAAGTCTTTCTGAGGACTTTCATGTCGAATTTGACAGCTCGAGCAAGAGAAGACAAGTGTTGGTGCTCATTTCACCCATGCGCGCTCGTTAGTAGACCCCATTACAGAAGAACTAATGACACAGATTATAAATTATACTTGGTAAAACATGGTGAGCTATAAATGTATAATGTATCATATATATAATGTTTAAAGACATCTTTCTTCAAAGAATGCAATCTGTGTAGCATTACTAGTGGGGTGGTGGTTGTATTGGATGTTCTATTGATGGAGTTAAATCAGGCACTCTGCGTGTGGGACGCAGTCCGTAAGTTAAGGGCACTGTCCTTATCATGTCAATTATTACTTTCCCTTAATCTCCTTGCCTTTTCTCTTGAAAGCCTCAGTGACATCAAGGGTATAATGGGAAACTTAATTTAAGGAGTTATATATTTTTTTTAATTACAAAAAAACTTATTCAGACCATCTTACGATCCACACATTGTATTTATAATGTAATAACTTAACTAATAGTATATTAAAGCAGTAGACATGGTCATGGCGTATTGTAACTTTGATGACCAACTGTGTTTACAGACCCCACTGCACACGTGCTTGTGTCTGTGTGTATCGACGTTCGCGTTATGCTACAATCTTTAACTTATACTTCCACTTTCAGAAACACAAGTTCTTACAAATTAAGTGATACTTTAGCATGCCATATGTAGAGCAACAAGAAAGAAATGGTCCAAATGGAACCTTGCAAGAACAATTTGAGGACAAGAGCAAAAAGAGCAATCTATATCTGTTAGCATTATTTATTTAATGGTTTCGTGTCATATATTTTACTAATACTTTTCATTGAATATATTGTATGATTAGGATCCATGAGAAACAGTGGTTTACATGGTTAATTATGAAAACATTTAGAGGTGATATTATCTGGTGATGCATCACATCACAAAGTAAAGGTGCCGCTTTTTTTCTTTCTTCCAAATTGGCTTTGAATACTAATCATTTGCTATCATGGGTTAACTTAATGAAATAATGACTAAGAAACTCCAACTTTTACCATAATGTACCACTCATTGGTGGGTTAACTGCGCGCGTCACAAAAAGCCGTGATTCCTAATATCATGTTTATGTGATGACGTCTCACCCTCAGCGAAGTGGTCAATGTGTTGCCACTTGCTAGTTTCAGTAATAATCTCAATTTCCACTTACGGAAAAAGGTTTCCATCTATAATTTCCTTTTTCGAGTACATTTCATGAGAGGTGATCGACCCATTTACTTGCAAATGGGTCAACTTGGGTAGAGTTTGATCTCAAATGGGTTCATATTAAAAATTGCCTAAACTGGGAGATGGTCCAAAGTGTTGAAAGTTACTCTAAAGTGTCTTTTTAATTCAAAACTCTAATTAATTATGAGGAAAATGATAATAACAGCCCTTAGTGCTGTCAATAGTAAATCATTGTATGCTTAAATTTTTGTGTACTTTATAATTAAATGTACCTATCATTAATGATGTGATGGATACCTTACTAGTGTTAATGCATAGAACTCACTTATATTAACATCCCTTAGGAGTGTCATTAATAAACCAAACCAAATAAGGTAGTAAAAACGATGATTTATAAGAATTAGATATTAAAGCGATTTCACATCAAATAACCCGACCCGGCCTGCTTTTACATGACTAACATATGACCCATTTCAGCCTGTTAATTGCCCCGCCCATCCTGCCACCTCTACCACGGTTAGATATAGACTAAGAAACCATCTGAGACTGACTCTGTTTACCAAACACCAACTTTAAGATTGAGTTGTTGAACCCCTTTACTTTACATTTTTTGCTTTAACTCCACCATAAAATTTCCATTGATTAATTATACCTCCACTGCATTGCTCTCTCTCCACCACCCTCTCTAAGTGATGGAAAGCATCTTTATACAAACTAACTTCCTATCCACAATAAAAACAGTATGCTATGCTATGCTATGCTGTCCTCAGCATCCCCAAAAGCAATATTTCTTGAGACAATCATGTATTCAGTTGACCATTTCATGACCATAAATGGGCATATTCCATGTACATACCAAAGGTTTGTATCATATGTAACAGTACACCAGTATATAACAGTACTAACCGTACCTCATACATCGACATGGTCCCTACTCGTCCATGAGGACCCTTGTGCTACTACCCAATAACGCTGGGACCCACTCGACCTTTTCGAATACTATAAAAAGTCCTTACCTCATGTTCTCCTTAGCCTTCCAATAACAAGTTGTTACATATAATACTATCCACAACCCATTTTTTTCCAAACTCAACAATAATATAATTATAACCATGCAAGCCAGTGAGGTTACTGATTCCCACTACCTGCCTCCTGAAAACCCAAATCCAAACACAGGTCACTTGATGCACAACTCACCAATCATGCAGTTTAATGTTAACGAGCCCACAAATCCGTTCTATCATATTCATATGAACCCTCAGTATCAAGAAATCAATCTGCAATCAACGTATTTCCACTCAACGTCTGATGAAGCAGATGAGCAACAGATAAGTATAATTAATGAGAGGAAACAGAGGAGAATGATATCTAATAGAGAGTCAGCACGCAGATCACGCATGAGAAAGCAGAAGCATCTAGACGAGCTTTGGTCACAGGTTGTCTGGCTTCGTAATGAAAATCACCAACTTATTGAAAAATTGAATAAGTTTTCAGGGACTCATGATCAAGTTCTTCAAGAGAACGCTCAGCTTAAAGAAGAAGCTTCAGAACTTCGCCAAATGGTCACCGAGTTGCAGCTTAATGGCACTAATTACCCTACTTTAGGGGACTTAGATGATATTCATAGCAATTCAAATCCTTCAGTCACAAGTTCCTCTGACTTCTTCTAGAAGCTTTCTTTATTGATGTTGTCTTAAGTTAATTACTATGCATTCTATGAGTTCCAAGAGAAAGTAGTACAATAACATCTTTATTTTTTTAATCATATATAGACTATGGTAGTACAAGCTAGTATCACACATATTAATATATGAATATCACTGATCTGCAACTATAAGTATTAATAGACCATAACATGTATCAAAATCTCTGAAAATGTCTTGGAACTGACTGTTGGCATCCTGAGTCCATCAGTTTTTGTGTCATCGATTAAGAACTCACCAACCACAAAGACGTTTTTTTTTGCATAAGGATGCTAAACAAGTAAAACTGTAAGTCTGTGAAAGGTTTAGATAGGATTAATGATTGAAGATGAGATAGCACAGGTAAAGTTGAGTACATTATCGTGAGTCGTAAAGGCAATATTTTTTCCTTTAAAACGGAAACACTCATACACACTAGCCCGTGTACCTACTGTATCAAGTTCAAGTGAGACCTGAACTCACATTTTCTAGCATCGGTTAATTACCATCGTACTGCTAATCGTAAAGGCAATAACTTTTGAAGTTACTCACAAGACAGTAGCCGTCAATCCGTCATGTGGACAGGATAAGCAAGAACAAGATGGCCGAAATAAATGTTGCTGCTAAAAAGAAAAACATGTAAAAAGGTCCACCCAAATCATTCTCACTTTCATGCACCTTGTCCAACCCTCTCAGATTTTGTTTTGCTATTCCTTGGCTCTTAAGATAGCATTAAAATGCACAAAGTACTAATATTACCATTAACCCGGTTGTTTTTGGCCTAATGAGCTCTTCAACTAAGTGGTTATGGGTTAAGTTCGTACGTGACTCAGTCTACGTTGATATGCTACAATATGATGCCATACAACATAGACTCGAAGTAAATGTCAATGAATGTGTCCCATGCCAGTTTACTACTTTTCTTCATTTTATCAGTTCAAATACCTCATTTCATCTATAACTTGGAGTCTTTTACAGTTTTACGTACTAAACAGATACAAAGGTTTATCAAGAGCTAAATTTGGTAATTGTTAATGGATTTATAGAGAGGTAGATCAGCTTAGGAGTCACAAACTTTTGTGAGGACTTGAACAATTTAGAAGGCATCAATCAATAATTCATCTACCGATGAAGAGTGGAGAAAGATACTGAAAATGATCATAATAAAAAATATTCAAAGACACTGAAAATCGACACATTGCCAAAACAAAAGCTCAAAAGCCACTTCGATGAGACCAAGGCACTCAAAAGTGTGGTCTCTACCACAATGTCTTTTAGGCTAAGGTAGCAAACTAAAGCAATGCAACTTTTAACACAGTATCAGTAATATGCTCAATCAAGGCTGTATTGAATCCTAAATCTGAAAAAGATTTATCATGTTAAACACGGAAGGAAAAGGCCTCATCTTGTGCTGATCTCTTGTTTTAGAAAATTTATGTCTGAAATATATGCAATGAAGATTTTTGAAAAATCAAAGCTTTTAAGTTCATAGGAAACACTGGCTATATTCAACAATATTTTCAATAATACTTTCTCATAAGGTCATCAATACATTTTTATATTTGGAAAAACTAACTTGTAATTGGAGATGAAAACTTATAGCTGTAACTTATATTTTAAGTTGAAAGATGAAACTTGTATTTTATCATAGAAATGTTTGACAATGTAGTTGGATCTGCGGTTTTTAACAGTATGTTGATTGACATGAAAAAATACTGCTAGCTTGAAGTCTTGAACTTATGGAAGAATAAATCGCCCATTAAAATATAGAAGCTAAGTTGCCAAAAACACTCATAAATGAAAGGGTTTAATGTCTGGGAATGTATCAAACTTTCACAAAATCTTTATTGTGTGTATCCAACTTACAAAACTCAATATTAATGCACTCAACTTGTAAAAACCTTTATATTGATGTACTTTGATGACGTGTCATGCAAATAGCATGCCATGTGGCACAAGGAGAAAGTGACACATCATCAAAGTACATCAATATAAGGGTTTTTACAAGTTAAGTACATTAATATTGAGTTTCATAAGTTGGATGCACTTGGTGAAAGTTTGATACATTCCCAGACACTAAGGCCTAAATGAAATGACTAAGCCAATATTTATATCTTGGATGGTTGGATTCCCTAAAGCGCATATCCCATAGAATAACTTAAGGGTGAGCAATAAACCGAAAAGAACCATTGTAACCGAATATCCGGAATAACCGACTATAAAAACTGAACCGATGGTAAAACCGAACCGTTAATAACGACATAATCCGATTCGATTCAGGTTATACGTATAGATCGAACCGATAATAACTGAGCCGTTTTTCCATTAGTTGCAATATTTATTTAGAATTTTATATTCAATATTGTTAATATTATTATATAAGTAATAACAATGAATATATTAATAAAAAATTCTTTATTATATATGAATATACATTGTGTAATAGATTAAATATATAAATACACATTGCGTAATCGAAACCGGAAAACAGAAAGACCGAATCTTAGAAAAATCGAAACTAAACATTTTTTATTTTTGAAAAAACTGGAATATTCGATTCGATTTGAGTTTTTTTTGTCAAAAATCGAATCAAACATAAAGGATATTAAATCCTTTTATTTTATCGAATATTATTTCAAAAAGTCCACACACAATCATCTATCTAAGCCCATTGATCTATACATAATAAACACTCTAAAAGCCCAAACCCATAAAATGAGTACACGAGGACAGTGGTCAGTGGTCAGCGGTGGGGTGGGAAGAATTAATCTAAAGGCTAAAGCATGAATAACCTTGATGAAATATCTTTATATTATACAAGGAATAAGTAAATATACTTGCATCAATCGAAAAAAAGAAAATGTACTTGCGTTAATCGATGGAATTTGCAAGATGATATATGTAGTTGGCAGATTATGTATATCTAAATTGTATTGTGCATGTGTGTATATCTCTAAAAGAAAGTTAGTTTTAATGCAAAAGTTATTGTTTTCCTTTCAAATGATATTATAATACAGTTATAAAAGCCCAAACCCATAAAATGACCAAATGCACCTCTTTGGATCCAATTACAACTTTCAATCTCTTGCAATTTCAAACCACTCATCTCAAGCATCCATCTCCAGATTCCAACTTCGGTTATGTGTGCGATTGGTGGCTCAAGGGTATATACGACGACTGAACAAGTATCTTGAGGGTGTAATACAATTAGTGTATGTTTGGGTTAAACAATTGAAAAGTGTGGATGATATGTATAATTAAAAGTACAAATCTCTTCCGATTATAAACATTAACGGCGTTTTTACTTTTTATAAAGAATAATATGTGAAAGACAAGATATTACACTGTAATACTTCCTCCGTCCCAAATTAAGTGTCCTGTATCAGATTTGAAAGTCTTTCTTTTCCAACTTTGACTTTAAATATTTTTGCTTGTGTTATATATTACTTTATGAAAATTATACCAATGAAAATACATTTAAAACCCAATCCATTCATATATTTTGCATCAAGTATTATATAACACAAACAAAAATATTTAAGGTCAAAGTTAAAAAAGAAAAACTCAAAAAGTTAAAATATGATACTTAATTTGGGACGGATGAAGTAATAATTTAATATAATTTGATAGTAGTCTTCTTATGAAAAGAAGATCTTGAAACAGAAATAAGTTTCCTTAAAATGAAAATCATCAATGTAAAATAATCTATTTTACATTATATTAAAATGAACTCTTGACCAAAACGGTTTTAGAGCAAAGTTACTTAAAGAATACAACATAAATCTATTTGTGACCAACAAAGATTGCGTTGACCGCAAAATCGAGCATCAAAAGTACAACTTTCCTTAGAATCATCGAAAAACCGAGTCGAGAAGCCGCGTCCCCCATCATTAATGACAACAACTCACAACCAACTCAACATTCTCAAATCGCCGCGTACATACTTCACACATCACCATAAATAAATTTTTATTATGAATAAAAAAACATCATAATTTTTTTAAAACTATAAACACTACTACTTTAAATTTTTTATTGAAAATCAAAACAATTGATAACAAAACTGCCCATTTATTTTAAACTTTAGTAAACAACCATTTCATTAACGGGCTTATAATTTGTAATGTTGACAACACAGTTCAATCTGATCTCGCCTAGTAATAAATATAACAAATATTCAAAGTTTAAAACACAACAACTTCAAGGATTTCACTAAAACGACATAATAAAAAAACACAACTAATCCTCAAATTTTGATCTAAAAAAAACTCTAATTCACACAAAATTCCCGCAAAGAAAAAAAAACCTAAGGGCTCAAAATTGTTGATATATTCAGGAAGATATATATCGCTTCAATTCACGCCGGCGGGTTTAGCCAAGTACGTCGGAACTTTATCTCCGGCCATAATCACAACAACTTTGGGGCTCACCTCAGCTTCATCACAAATCTCTGTGGCTTTACCATTTTCAACATCCTGATCGCCGGCGGCAACTGACCGCCGGTTCCGTTCAGCACAAACTAAGATAACTAATGCAACGATAATCATTGCAAGCATTGCAGCAATTCCTCCGAATAGATAAATCAACGGTGAATCGAATTTCCAGAACGACGACGATAACGATGGCATGGCGGTGGTTGTGGGCGGCGACGACGACGACGCCATAAGAAGAGAGGTGTTTTAGTGTGTGAAATGAAATGAATGTGAATGTGAATGAATATATAGACCGGGAAGTGTACTACATGCATTTGCAGAAAGTACAAGTAGCTTTTAATTTATGGTAATTCAATTTAGCATAACTTTAATGTTGATTAAAGGTTATTTTTATTTTATTTTTAGTAATACTCCACAATTTATTATTTCTTGTCATTCAAGTTTATTTTCATTTCAATATCACAAATGTGGTTGAGAACCAAACAAAAATAAATAATTAATAGTAATGATAGAAATTGATTTTAATTATATGTAAAAACACTTACCTCTAGAATTTATTTTATTTATTTTCAAATGAACTATTTCAAATGAAATTGTTTTTATATTTAAATCGTTAAAAGGTACATTTAGTTCAAAATTATAGTGTATACGTTGGAGTGAAATTTATTTAGAGCAAACATATTCTAATAAAATTCTTTTTTACACTATCTTAGTGTAAAACTATAGTGCTAACATTGAAAATTCACTTATTAATATTCTTCAATCGAGAAATGATACATAGATTTAAAGTCATTTCTAATTCAATCATCAATTGGTACATATTTTTTCTCTGTATTTTATTCATAAATTGTATTATATATCACATCGATCTCATTGTTAGGCTCGATTTAAACGTATTTAATTAGCTCTATGTTTCATTTTGTAAAAAGTTAGTTATATTTGACACTAGTTTTAAAGTACCGATAGCGAGACATAATTATCGAATTAAAAATATGCATAATGCATTTTACTTTGAATCATGACATATGTATTTTGTTCTTCTTATACATTTTGTTAAATTTAAGATGTTTTTAAAAAATGTCAATTTTTTTGATATATGTAGTACAAGTTAAATGAAAATTTAGAGTAAAGAGGGTAAAATGAGAAATTTAGTGTTTTTAATAGTTTTTTCTTACAACTAGACAATTTATTTACGACAAACAGAAATAGTATATTTGACATGTAAAGAATGTGATATATGGAGTATTATATATTTTTTTTAATTGTTTGTTTGAGTATTCCTTAAACCATCCGACTTACAAAACCTACTATATTTGTTACCTAATGATACTAATTATTTGATGATTTATATGAAGAAAAAAAACTAGTACTCAATAACTTATAGATTTGTTTTTATACAAGCCACCATTAAAAAATAGTATAATTAATGATAATACTATATTTATATTTACGCAAAAATTAATATGAAAAAGTAATTTTTAAAAAAACTTTTAGGTAGACAAAGACTGAGAGTGTGCAATAACTTTTGAGTTTTTGAACTGTTAAAATAAATAACTAAATATGATAATCGATGGTTCAATTATGCATAAACCATATGGACCATCTATTCATTTTACTTTTAGATGTTAGAAGAGCTAGCTAGTAAATTGTGATAGCTAAACTGTTCATTTAAATAAGCAAACTCATATATAATATGTCATAACGCGAACGGAAGAATTTCATTTATTTTCATGTTCGACATTAATTACTTTTTAGAATTTTAGTAACGTAAATGTTATTTTAAGCTGTAAATAAAGTTTAAGAGGAAAACATAGAAGAGTTGTTTAGGTTTAGAGAATCTAAAATATTCACGTTGAAGAATTAATTATTCTGGTAATAAATACAGTAGTATTTAATTTACTGTACGGTAATAACTATATCAAATAAATTGTGTGTAATCACACTACTATAATTTAATATTTTAGTAGTGTAGGTGTGATAATATAGTATATACATGAGATGCTTCTGTATATTTTTTTTACACGGATATAGTATAATAAGTACATTACTACTAAACATCTTATGAGAGCACTTGTTACATAGGATCATTTCGTGATGGCTTGTTGAGTCGTCGTTCTCATGCATCATTCTTTGGAGAATGAACTCGACGAAGGTGTGTGTCGTGGTCGGGGCCTCAACTAGTTTTGTTTTGTTTTACTTTTATATTTTGTTTTTTCTTGATAGTTGTTGTTGCAAGAAGGAGAATCACTTGAACGGAAAAGAAAAAGAAATAGCATTAAGCAATCCTAAAAGTTTTTGTGGCCATTTTTTTAAGTTGGAATTTTCCTTTATGGAGTTTTTATTTTTTATAAATTTTTTTTTAGAAAGACAATAAACTTAAACCCCATCACAAAAATATACATTTTCTTAACAAATTTTTAGTCATGTCAAAGTATAAAAGAAGGTTTTAATAACAAATAATAGAGATGTTACATCAACAATTTACCTTTAATAACTAAATGCTAACAATTTAATAAAAATTTCTACACATACCACATCATTGTTGCCTTAATTAACTTCACAAAAATATTTATTTTGATTAAATAACCCAATACATGGGTCAAAAGAATCAAAAGTTTATGTTATTTAATTGTCAATTTCCAATAAATTTTAGTCTATATTAATTAAGTAAACGCTTTAATAAAAGTATGAATTGACAAGACTTTTATGACAACTTTGATCTCACAGATGTTAATATGTTCTCCCAACAAACAAATTTCGTTTAAGTTATACGTTCGCAATATGTTTTGCAATGACCATTAACTCAAGTCAATGACAATCTTTGTCTCGTGTCATTTTGATTCTTCAACATCCAATTCTTACTCATGTCAATTAAAAGTAAAAGTTATATTATTACTTATTTTCATTTTCAATTATAAGTGAACATTTTAAGTTAACAACTCTAATTCAATAGACTACTTACAAATAAAGATATATTTATATTTTATAAACAATTGTGCATCGTACGGGCTCAAAGCCTATTTTTTGTACATACATAAGATACTTCTGTATATTTTTTTACACAGAAATAGTATAATAAGTACATTTAGTAGTAAAATTGAAGATCCTATGAGAGCACTTGTTACATTGGACCACTTCATGATGGCTTATTGAGTCGTCGTTCTCATGCATCGTTCTTTGGAGAACGAAGGTGAGTGTCGTGGTTGGAGCCTCACCTAGTTTTGTTTTGTTTTACTTTTGTTTTTTATTTTTTCTTGATGTCTGTTGTTACAAGAAGGAGAATCACTTGTACGGAAAAGAAAAATAATTAGCATTAAACAATTCTACAAGTTTTTGTGGCCGTTTTTAATTTAAGTTGAAATTTTCCTTTATAGAGTGTTTTTTTTCTTTCTTTTCCTAAAGTGTTTTTTTAGAACGACAATAAACTCACACCGTACCAATCACGAATATATACACTTTCTCCACAAATATAAAAATATATATGTCCACCCTTGGACTTGAACCCACAACCTCATGGTTGAGGGTCACCTCAATACCACATTACCACTAGATCAATGGGTTTTTTTTTTACTAAGCCTAACGATCTGAGGTAAATAAAATTCAATATGTACTATTAAGTTAAACTTTGTTAAAATCTTTATGAAACTAACTTTTAAAATTATTTACGAACTTATAAAAAAACTGTGAAAGCCAATAAAGTTAGTGGCGATCGGTTTTGGTGATTCAGTAGTTGTAATTGATGGTGGAGAAGCACTTTGGGTGATTCAGTACTTGTAATTGACGGTGGTGTTGACGTGACGTGATAATTTTCATTTGAAGAAATGCTACATCCATAAGTAATATACGGAGTACAAATAGATTTTTACAAAATGAAATAACACTTGCTAATTCTAGAAATCATCTCATGGATTTAATTTTTCTTTTCTTGCTTCCATTTTGATGCACCTTTATTATTTTCTTAAAATGATGCATTAGCTCTTTTGATGAACCACATGTAAAAACTATTAGATTGATCAGTACTCGTATCAACATCTCAAAAACTCACACATTATTATCTGAGCATTTAGCACTTATATCTGAAAAGTATCGATATTTCCTTTTAGACTATTGTTTTAAAATGTAACAAATTTAATTTAAGTTTCTAGTCGCATTATATATACATATTGCAGGCAACTAGAATTCATCAAACATTAAACAAAACATTAACATAAAGATTGTATAAAGTACCATTTACATTTTATGCTTACATAAAGTGATCCATCAATTGTTACCAGGTGGACGAGGCTTTGCAACGTATGAGGGGTTGGAATCTCCGGGCATGACAACAAGATTAATCTCCGGCGCTACAATTTGTTGATCGTTAGTACTAACAGCAGTAGTATTGTTCCGATACGCTTTATTGAAACAACATGAGATGATCAATGTACATGTTATGAGGCTCAACATTAGAAATATGCCACAAAAAGTGTATGGTATCATCGGATAATTAATCCATTCAAGTTTCCCAGTTGAAGCGATGGTGTTATCGGTTTTCATTTTTGGCTTTTTATTCCACTGGTTTTTACTTTGTTTAAAATAAAACTTTTAAATATAACTAAATGCAATGAATATATTTATAGCTTTTGATTATGTTATGGCCTTATGGGGGCAATTTATTGTTATCCAACGTATTATGATTAAATTGACAACATTGCCCCTAACTAATTAACTTTCCGAGTTTCGGGGGTTCTATATACTTTTTAGTTTTTAAGATTTTACACTATGATTTTGATTTTATTTATTTAAAGCTTTCCATGTATATATGTGAACCTTTTATGTATATGACTAACTTTTAATATAAAATGAAACACAACATTTGATATGATATAACTAATTGAAAAATAATTCATTGATTAAATGTGTGTAGTACTTTCAATTGTCCTAAACAAAACTTAAATAAGACCATTTGTGCATCCATTAAATGCTACTCCGTATTAAGTTTTATCACTTTGTGATGGCCACCGAGAGCAAAAATAGCAAAAGTAGTTTAAGATTTGCTAAAAAAAGAAATGGCATACAGCTTATAAGAAAAGAACATTGTTCATTTCATATTCAACGCCACAACTACTATTTGTCTATTTATCCCACTAAACTTAAATTAATAAGACCACTTCCATCCTTAATAGAATCTGATAGAAACTGATGCGTCATGTCTACACCACGTCAACCATTTTATTAACTAATAGAAACTGATATGTCCTTACCATTAGTGCTCAGTCATTTCATTTTTAAATTAAAAATATGACAGACCCGACCACTAGCTAATTAATTAAATATATAAAACACAGTAATTAAAATAAAAACATTACAACTAAATTTATAAAATACAATAATTAAAAAAACATAACAAAAATTAAAAATAAAACACTACAATTTAAATAAAGTAGTCTAATCCGAGCTTGATTCAACGGCTTCGTTCACGTCTTCGTTCGAGTCGCCACCTTCATACTTGTCTTGATATTGTGTTGCCACTTCTTTGCGAGCGCTTTTGATCATTTTGAGTTCTTTTTTAGAGGCACATTTTGAAATTCTTTTATAAAGAAAACTCAACGCTTTGTAAGACATTTTTTTCCTATTGTTTTCGGTAATCGTTGCTATTGCTCTTTGTTGCAATATGATGGTATATTTAACAGCTTCATGGGTTCAAGTTTTTCGGAATGAACACTTCTTGAAGACGAAGAGGCGTCCGGTGAAGCCATACTTTTTGCCGACTTTCGACCTGATGAACGACGTATGTGTTCATCTTGGAGCAACCTTTTCATGTTTGCAACAGGATACATATTGATTGGGATGTCGCCCGCTTCAAGATCGGTGGATTCCCATTAGAACGTATCTCTGTTACCCATTACGCCTGACTCAGTAAAAAAATTTTGGGTAATATTTTAGAACATTCCAACATGATTCGTAAATGAATTTACGATTACCCATTTGTTGCCTATAACCGTTTCAGGTAGCATTTAAAACGTCTTCATCATTGGCACTGCTTTGAGGAAAAATCTCAGAAATAGTGTTTGTAGAGGGCTTGGAATATTTTTGTTTCATGCGAAATCTTGTTTCAATTGCCAGTATGCAAGTTGATTAAGGTTACATTTTAGTGGCACACAAGAATTGTAACCGTGTTGGAATTTATTCCAAAAAGACTCGTTAATTTGATTGAGACGTTCCTTAAACGCCATTTTCGGAACAATGTATACATCGGTCCGCCAAAATTCTAGCCTCCTCGTCTGTCCACCGAATTTAAACCATTTTACCATTTTTGGCTTCGAGTTGGGTGTCGGGTTCGGGTTGGACCTCGTCCGAACTTTCTTATAACGTTTCGGGTACGGTGAAATTGGTGGTGACCATTGTGTGTTTTGTGAAAATTGTGCGGTTGGTGAAAATTGTGGGCTTAATTTGGTACCACCCTTGAAATTGATAATTGTTTCTCAGGTCATGGGGTGCAAGTTGGTAGGTATAACACCCCTATTTCAATACATGAATATTATATTAGTTATCTCGGAAGCGTAAATTTTAAAACATATTTTACTAATGTACATTCAAAGTAATGTACATAAACCGTTTACATAATTAATACTTCACAGTTAAAAGTTATTAAAATCCATAACACATATATTACACAACCGAGGTGTTATATAATTCTAAACAGAGTTTATCAAAACATATCAGAGTAGCAAAGTTTGTCAAACATTCCCTGCTTCTAGAGCATCATCTTCCTGCTACCCACTTCCCAAAATATAACCTGCAGGAAGTAAAATGAGGGATTAGCACGAAGCTAAGTGAATGAATTCGTCACCCACAATTCAAGTTAGCTTAACCACCTGTTTACATCAAATAATCGTAAACACGTATTACACAGTACAACAATTCAACAATGAGGATCGGTGGCTCTTGAGAAACCCTACTGCCACGGTGACTCTCAAAAACACTTACCCAACAATCTGTAAGGCCAATACAGAATAGACCGATAGCTAACGATTATTATACTCAAACACATGTTCTACACACAACGAATGAATCAAGACCCTGTGTAATTCACACAATAACCAAATAGCCCAACTACCCAGTTGACCTCAATAACAACTGATGCCCGAAGGCCACATAGCACGTAGATTTATAATCAATAACTCAGATTAATTAATTCAACAAATACATCTACGTTCACTTGTTGTAACCAAACAAATTACAACTAAATTAAAAGGTGGGTTCTAAATCCACTCACCGATACCTCTGCAGAATCCACACTCGGCAATCTTATATTACCGAGTCTTTGGAGATTCTGAAACACCACATAATACTCAAGTTAGTAACTTGTTCCACAATCATCATTCTAGCATATTTATTCAATCAGGTAATCCCTGAAGTCTAGGCAAACAAAAAAGTTAATCAGAAATAAGATTAGAAAATTCCGAAATGACGTTTAAAAACTGAAAAATGCCATTTTCGGCCCCTAGATGACCCCGAATGGCCAAAAACTGTCTAGACTCTTAGAATAGAGCCGGGATCATTAGGCCATTTCCGAGTGACACCTAATCCGAGTTAATGAAATTGTCACGTATCCGGGACCCCGAAAAGACATCAGTAGTTTCAAAATTTACAAAAAATAAAAATAAAAAAAATCTCAATTCGCAGAGATCTCAATTCGCAGAGCCAACTCGGTTCGCAGTAACTCAATTCGCAACGGAATAACTCAGTTCGCATAGCCATCTCCGTTTGCAAAACTCGGTTCGCAATGCAAAACTACTCAGTTCGCAATGCGATTTCAACTCGCATCGCAGCAACTCATTTCGCAAGATCTCAGTTCGCTTTGCAACATCTCATCTCGCTTCGCAACATAAACTCAGTTTGCAGGACGAACTGAGAACTGCGAATTTCGCTGCTGTTACGAGTTTTTCGAATCAAAACTCACTAAAACTTCAAAAAACTTAGTTCTATGGTTTCTAACACTTTACTAACATCAAATAACACCTAATAATAACATATCAAGCTTCAATTTCGTGTAAATCAATCAACTTCTCCCAAAACCCATTTTATAAAAACTCAAAATCATACTCACTCTTTGATGAAGAAGAAGATGATAAGATGTAGATGATGCTGTTGTTGATGTTTTAAAATCGAAATCACAGAAACTAGTTTGATTCTAATTTGATATGGTGATCTTGAGTTTAAAAGTTTTCCAAATGAAACTTGAAGAAGTTTTGAAAACATATGAGTTTGAAAGTCGGTTCACAAACCGACTACACATATTAAGTGGTATAATTTTATACCCATCCTAAATCTATTGTGTGGAACCTAAAAACCATTTGCGAGAATTATTACTTTATTTTACCGTCAACTATATCAATTTAAAACAAGTAATAGTTTACTATTCACAATAAGTCCTAAGACTTATTTACTTAAGTTTCACAAGTAAAATAATTAATATCAAGTAATTCTTAAAAACAATTAAATAACCAATTTAAATGAAGGAATTACCAGACCAGTGAAGAGGGAGTTACAAATCTCCCCTCCTTAAGTAGATTTCGTCCCCGAAATCTCATCACGACTAAATAATCCAGGATATCTGGATCTCATACTCTCCTCAGTCTCCCAAGTTAGGTTCGAACCTAAACTATGTTTCCATTTCACTAACACCATGGGAGTCTGTTTCTTTCTAAGTTTCGTCACCTTACTATCTAAAAGCTCAACAGGTTCTTCAACTAACTTTTGATTCTGATCAACCTTCAAGTCTTGTAACGTAAGTATCTGAGACTGATCCTCAATATTGCATTTTCTAAGATAACATACATTAAATGTATCATGAATCCCTGCAAGCTCTGGAGGAAGATCGAGAGTAACTGCCTGATCATTAACAACTTGCCGAATTTTGAAGGGACCAATGTATCTAGGTGCTAAATTTTCTCGTTTTCCGAACCGAATCACACCTTTCCACGGAGAAACCTTAAGATAAATAAGTTCACCTTCAGAAAATGAAACTGGTCGTCTACGTGGATCAGCATATTGCTTTTGTCTATCTCGTGCAGCCTTCAACTTCTCACGTGCAATTGACACTTTATCCGCTGTTATCTGAACAATATCGGGCCCAACAAACTGTTTCTCCCCAGCCTCTAACCAACAAGTTGGTGTTCTACAACGACGTCCATACAACATTTCATATGGAGGCATACCAATACTCGAGTGATACGAATTATTATAAGCAAACTCAACTAATGGTAGGTGAGAATCCCAAGACCCGCCATATTCAATAACACATGCACGTAACATATCCTCAAGTGTTTGAATCGTACGCTCTGACTGACCGTCGGTCTGAGGATGATATGTTGTACTTAAATTTACTCGAGTGCCCAACTCTTGTTGTAAACTTTGCCAAAAATGAGATATAAATCAAGAATCTCTATCTGACACAATCGATAAAGGAATATATGTCGGGAGACGATCTCATTGACATATAACTGTGCAAGCTTACTCAAAGATGCAATTTCACTTGTAGCTAGAAAATGAGCACTTTTCGTCAATCTGTCTACAATAACCCAGATCATATCATTTCCACGTGGCGTTTGAGGAAGTTTAGTTACAAAATCCATAGTCAAGTGTTCCCACTTCCATTCTGGAATTTCCAACTGTTTCAAAGACCCATAAGGTTTTTGATGTTCAGCCTTGACTTGAGCACAAATATGACAACTACTAACAAATCGTGCTATATCAGTTTTCATCGTAGGCCACCAATACAAAGATTTTAAATCATTATACATTCTGGTACTCCCGGGATGAACAGATAATCGAGACTTATGAGCTTCAGTCAAAATTATATCCCGAATACCACCAATGTAACACCCCCAAATTTACTGTTGAGCGGAAGCATACTCTGGGGTGCTACTAATCAATAAACAAAGCACATAAGATGAAGTGAACGAATCTATATGCGTCATTTACAATTACATTGATGTTATAAAAGTCTTACACTGTTATAATATAGTTTACTAAATCTCGTGAGCCAAATGATAGAGATTCTAGGGCATATCTAATTATACAAAATATAGAAATGCAAGGAAATCTCCTGATGTCTGTATGCGACCCGAGCTAATGGGCATCCTGAGTGAGCAGACCTACTGCTGCTGTGAACCTGAGAATACACGCTAAAATGGTCAGCTAAAAGCTGGTGAGCTCACAGGTTTAATGATAAAGTGTAATGTATGAACCACAAGATTTAAGTATGAATATTTGTAATTAAACAAATAAGTAATTGATAAATGATGTATATATTGCCATGAACACATAGTCTGAGCTTAACTGAGGTGTCAGGATCACAATTAAGTGCCTGAGCGAGGGTGCCTCTATGCGTGTGTAACACCCCCAAAATTCGTTGATTTAGTTTAGCGGAAGCATTTAGTTAAGTATGAGGAGTGCCACAATACACAGTACATGCATACGTATCAGAGCTTATGATTACAACAGAATATAATATATTAAGATGCCAAAAGTAATAGTTACAAAGTTTACGATTCATCGAATCGTACAAGTTGAAAAGTAATTAAGTTAAAAAAGTAGATTTCGTAAATATGACTAAACAGCTTAGTTATATAAAATAAATCCAGTTGTCAAAAGTTGGCATCCTATTCTTTCAGGGGTCGCCTACGTTCCATGTGTGTAGAATGTCTTACATGCAGCTAATTCCCTGACAAACATAGTAAAAGTCAACAACGAGGTTGAGTGAATTTATAGGTTTTATGTTTGCAATAGTTGAATCAAGTTTGTAAGCACAGTTGTTAAAACCAATACGTTCACAAATAGTTATTGCCATAATAGTTAAGTAAACGTTTTGTGGAATGTTATCCAAATATAGAGATCGGTTGGGATGTTGCCCAAAATACAGTTTGCGTGGGATGTTACCCAAAGCACCGTTTACATGGGATGTTACCCAAAATACAGTTTGCAATACGTTGCTGGTCGTTCTCCAGCGTTTCCAAAACAGTACCGGTCGTTCTCCGGTCTAAATACGCAAGGGTCGTTCTCCCGTCGGACTCGGCCAGTCGTTCTCTGGTAATAAATACTGTTGGTCGTTCTCCAGCGAAACACAGTACCGGTCATTCTCCGGTCAAAAGATGCACGGGTCGTTCTCCCGTCCACTTGGCCAGTCGTTCTCTGGCACTAAAATACGTTGCTGGTCATTCTCCAGCGTTTACATCAAAGTACCGGCCGTTCTCCGGTTTACCAAAAAAAGTTTAACAAGTTTATAGTGTGAAAATGTTGTTTCATAAATACCAGTTTTGTTGTAAGGGTTCAACAGTTCAAAGTACTCAAATCGTGCGAGTAAACAAGTATGATAAACAATCATGTAAGCAAAAGTAGTTATGGCAATCAGTAAAACAGTTGACTATGTTTTCCACCCCTGTTCGAAAGTAGTAAAGCAGTAAAAGTAGAGGCCGTGAAACCACCTGTTGAGTTGAGTATGTTCGAGTGCTAGCAAAGCCTAAAGCCCAAGAAGTCTAGTCGAAATCTCCTAACGCCGTAAACGTATGAGATTTTAATAAGTACGTGGATGTCTAAGTTGACCATCCATGCTAGTGTTCGTACAACTAAGTTATGTCCAAAGTATTTGTTTAACGTTTACGTTTGTATTTCGTAGTTGTGAAAATGTATACGACTCGTTGGTAACTGTTTGTAATAGTAATCTCTGAAAACATTTTTATCTTTGTTTCATTGTGGTTCATAAAGTATGAAATTGTGTACGGGCGTCCGGGGGCAGCGCCCCTGGTAGTTGGGTTCAAGGGGTGGCAACCCCTAGCGGGGTCCAAGGGGCAGAGCCCCTGGCTGGGGTCGAGCTACCAGGTCAGCTTGGAAAATTTTTATTTCTGCTATGTTGCTGTAGTAAAAACGCATTTGAAATTTCATTTCGGAGTAAAATCAGGTGGTAAAATCTCATCCTAAACACTTAGTGAAAAAGTTGTAAACTTTCTGTTTTTGGCGTCACTTGAGGCGTTACTTGCCTTGGGGTAGCGACACTTAGGAAGTGTCGCATAAAATGGTAAGCTCTGCATTATTAGCGTCACTCGAGGAAGTGACGCATATGGGGCGTCACTTAAACAAGTGACGGGTACAAGTGTCGGGTATAAATCAGTCTTCAAGTATAGGCGTCACTTAAGCTAGTGACGCATGGTAGTGACGGGTAGAAGTGTCGGTGTATGTGCCGAAAAAAGAGGGTTTGTAGCGTCACTTGGCGAAGTGACACAAAAAGAGGGCTTTATGCGACACTTAGTGCGTCACTTAAGTGACGCGGTACTGTTTTTGGGCCTGATGCGTCACTTAGACGGTTCGTAGATCAGTTTAAAAACAACGAATTTAAACTTCGATTTGGACATAATCAGTTGATAAAAACACTAAAACATGATATATTAAGTATTATAAACATGAGATATCAAAGAAAATAGCAAGATTTAAGAGTTTGCAGGATTGTCGGGATCTTACAAAGTTATCGCATGAGAAATCTGAGAAGATAGGAAGGTAGAGCTCGACTCCGTGATCGTTTTTCTCTAAAGGAGTTATGTGATTTGATGCGTTTTTGATGTAGTATTTGTGTGACTTTTGTGGTGGATTTAAAATGAGATTTGAGAGAAAATGGGGGTAGAGAGAGAGAGTGAGATTGAAAGATGAAAGGAAAGTGAGGTAGGGGTGAGGGTGGGAACCGGTTTTGTTATCAAGAAAAAGGGGAGGGGACTTTTTCTCAATTTGTGGTATTTTACCCGTGTTTATTTACCCGATCGTTACATGTTACACTATTTAAATAATAACTTTTTAAATACGCATTCCGTTATATTTTTAACTGGGATCTTTATAAAACTAATCTAGTTGAGTATATAAAATATTAAACTTTATTTTGTTTCAGTTTCACGTAATAAATATTTTTCGTTACGAAATACATGTAAATATTATCGACATAATATTTAATAAACGTTAATGTTATTTAATAATTTCATATTGTTGAATAATTTTGTTCATCAACAGTCGTATATTTTTTTCGCGTTGTTGTAAATCGTTCTGTACATAATTACAACTAATTATGAATAAGTAATACTACGCGTATTAACTAGCTGGGCTTTGCTAGACTTACCTCTAAAAGTAGTTGCAAATTCACTCAAATTTAGGGAATTAGCCTAAAAATACAAATGTTTAGTGTACGTAATCGCGTTTAAATTTGCGGGGTGTTACAACGTGTGCCTAATCAACACACGTATGAACAAATGATAATGCGTCCGTTTGACCAGTTAGTGCTTGCTAACCCGGACGGGGATTGTCATTCCCATATGGTACCATACACTAACATTCACGCTACAAAAGTATTACCAAACTATGCTAGAGGACTTAAAACGATTTGAGAAAACAACTCATGCAATCTATAGTGATATTTTGATACTTGCGTTCACATGTAAAACAAAACAAGCATGTAATTCCCACCCCTAGGTTAAAAACAGTAAAATAGGGGCTATGAGACTCACCTGAGTCTAATGAGATGCTATCAAGCACAAATGATGGTTTACAAGAGAAATGATGTCGTCTCCAACGACTGAAACCTGCTGGGCATCCTAAACGCGCAAGGTTTTAAATGATTAGATGTGAAAACCTGCTAGGCATGTTAAACGGGCAAGGTTTTAAATGATTAGAGGTCTCAATAAACCATCTATGCTAGTTGTTCTGTTAACTAGTTATGTCCAAATTGATTTGGTTAATGTTTATATTTGAGTTTATGAAAAGGTATACGGCTCGTTGGTGACGGTTTGGAATAATAATTTCAAACTATTATTATTATACATGATTTGTGTAATTATAAAAGTATATGTGTTTCGTGTGTAAGTCGTATCGTATAAGTTTAGTTGTTACTCAAGTTCGTTATATCCGTTACATTTTATTTCATAAGTTACGAAATTTGGTACGGGTCCGAAAACTAAAATATGCCATTTTCGACCCCTAGACGACCCCGAAAGGCCTAAAACCGCCTAGGCTATGGGTACATAGCCTTGATCATTAGGCCGTTTTCGAGTGACCGTGCAAATTTTAGCCCAATTCGTTATAATAAATTTTTCGTCGAGAAGCTACCCTGAAAACACTAGTGAAATTCTTCGGCATTTTTACAAAAAAATGTTCTGTTTGAGTAATCTAGCCGTTCGGCTATAAAGGTCCAGCCGTTCGGCTATGGAGGACCTAGCCGTTCGGCTATGGAAGTGCATCCGTTCGGCTATGGAAGTCCAGCCGTTCGGCTAAGGTAGCCTAGCCGTTCGGCTAAGGCAGGCCAGCCGATCGGCTATGAGGCCGAATTCAGGTATGTTCGAGAAATCAGTTGGGAAAACGAGTATAGGTTCGATTTTTGGACATAATCTACTTGATAGAACACTAATAAATGATGATATATGTTATTTAAATACGAAATTTTAAAGAA